>JAJMHA010000011.1:0-366938 GCA_030583085.1 Hermanozyma aechmeae | reverse complement strand
CGGCTCTGGTTCTGGCTCCGGCTCCGGCTCCGGTGGTTCAGGTCCTGGTTCTGGCTCCGGCTCCGGCGGCTCCGGCTCTGGCTCTGGCTCTGGCGGTTCTGGTTCTGGCTCCGGCTCCGGCTCCGGTGGTTCAGGTCCTGGTTCTGGCTCCGGCTCCGGCGGCTCTGGCTCTGGCTCTGGCTCTGGCTCTGGCGGTTCTGGTTCTGGTTCTGCATCCAACACGTCGCCAGCTTCTGCAGCAGCCGAAGCAACCACGTTGGTGTACTCCACCGCCACTGCTTCCCAAACAGGCTCTAGCCCAGCTGTAAGCGTTGCCACTGGTGCCGCTTCTAAGGCCACGGGAACCTCGCTTCTTGTCGTACTTTTGGGCTTCATGCTCCTTTAATTGGCAGCAAGCATCTTTGCGTAGCACCCAGATATTTGCCATGGTTGCCTACGTCCTTCTTGCCTCACGGCTTCGTTTTTACATACGTATTCTAGAACCACCAGCAATGCTGATTGGTTGGAAAGCTAATTCGTCAGAGTCTTAGACTTCTGTGTCGCACGCGACCATTATATCAATTGAAGCCGAAAATAACAGAAGTAGTTTCGTTCGCGAAAAAGAGAGAATGTAGTGTGGTTTCGTGGTATTGTGCGCATAGAGGCAAGTAAAGGGCGAGCCTGCACAATGGGCGACTTTGGCAACGCCGACGTCAGTGTGGAAAATAAAAAAATAAAGATATCTTAAGTGTAGGTCGAGGGACTCAAGTGTCGACACAGCATATAGCTTCAGGCATTGAGGTAGGGAATATCTGTGGCTGAAAGCTGATGGTGACGGGCAAGGTATTGCCTATTTGGGCCTTACTAGATTTCGAGGTCGTGTGATTCTGAACCGAGTTTTAGTCGCTTTCACTGCGGCCGCTGTAAGCAATTACATCATACGATCTTGGTGTGTGTATTAGAAATGTGACCCCAGAACATTGCTGTGTGCGGGAAACCTGCTATATAAGGCCGGTGGGGGCCGGCAACTCAAAAAGAAAGTATACATAAATTCGATCTGATTATTCAATAATGCCAGAGACTCACAAGATCTTCTATAAGGGTAAAGAAAACGACTTCGTTGTCTTCATTGAGAACCTCGATCTCCACAAGAAATACAAGGCTGGTGACACCACCGTTCCGTTGCTGGACTTTGTGTCTGTGTTCAAGGTGTTTGTGAACAGACAAGGTGGAGTTGAGGGCAAATTGGATGAGGCGTCCAAGCAGGAGTTGGCCTCTGAGTTCGGCAAGAAGCACCCTGATGAGATCATCAAGTACATTGCCGACAACGGCGACGAGAAGCAGATTTCTGGGAGTTTCCAGAACCAGGAGACGCCTGGTGGATACGTTTAAGCATGAAAAGCCTGGCTGAGATTTCGCGATGCAAATGGCTATCCGAACTACTTAGATTTGCCAGATCTACAAAATGAACGACTCATGAAATTAAAGATACAAAACAACCCCAATGGTTGGCTCGTAGCACTGGAGAGGGCCTGGAATTCTTCTCACCATGAAATCGTAGAGGCTATGGATTGATAATGGACCATTCACTGGCGTGCTCTTCATGGTGCCCACTTTGAACATTGCAGCCACTAAATAAGACGTCGGTACAGTCGAGGACTTAAACCCGATGGTTCGGAGAGTAAGATGGAATTTCTCGGAAAGAAATCAGAGCTCTCCAGAAGTTGAATAGCACTCTGGCTTGCAGTCAAGGCTTCTACCAATGCAATTGGCCGTGCGTACGTTTGATTGAGCACAGATGCATTCAGAAACCAGCAAGTACTCCACAGCAATTTTCTCTCATCTCCTCGCTTCAGCATACGCCTTTCATTTCCCTCTCAGCCTGACCTGCATACACATGAGTTCCAGGGCCCTCCGGAGATTGGAGAGACAAAAAGAGGCTCTATCTGTTACTCCCGAGCCTGTCAGCGACGAGGAGTCTATTGGTGCTGTGGCGAAGAAAGTCAATGCTTTCAGTTTTTTAAATGACGCCGAATCGGATCAAAGCGACGGTCACGAATCGCCAGCTCCATCTGAGCCAACCGCCACGCCCGTGGACCCCAATAGAGGTGTTAAAAAGGGCCGCAAAAAGAAAAGCAAACCCAAAAATGTTGAAATCGACGACGAAGATCTCGACAAGTTTCTTGAGGACGTGAGGAAAAGAGACCACCTTAAGGATCACCGCAGCACCGCCAGCAACTTGAGACCTGAAAACCTGGATGAATTCTACGATGATGCCGAAGAGGAATTTGATCAAGAGACGCCTCCAGTCGCCGTGTCCGACTCCAACTACCTCTACTTCACCACCTCGCGACTCAAGCAATCACTCCGTGTTCTTAGCGTCGGAAACGCCAAAAATCTTGACCCCGACACGGAGCTCAAGACATTATTTGGTGATCTTTCTGCAGATACTATAGCAGATGCTAATACTACAACGTCGTTGGCCATCACACCCGAGGTGCTCGCGCAGTTCAAGAAACTTGCCCGCTTGACCCGAGGCTGGGGTGGCAAGGACCACCGCAGTGTACCTGGAACGGCACGCAAATTGCTATTCACACGCATTAAAGAAGACTGGCTTCCGACAAGCCACAAGCCGCTTAGTGTTGACGAGCTTGCAGAGCAGGATGTGGTGGCCATCTTGGACTATAAGGAGCGTAATGCCGAGTACAACACGCTTGCAGCGAAAGTGGCTGCTGAGCATCAGCTTGGTGTACGGTACTTTGAATTTTCCCCGGCCGCTGCTGGAGCCGGGATCGGCGCACTCGAAGGTGTGGCTAACGCTCGGTTTTATGCTGGTGTCGTGCTTCGACCCGATCCTGATGCACTCATGCTGCTCCTCCAGCAGAATCCGTACCATGTGCCCACGCTTCTCCAGGTTGCCATGGTCATGTTGCGCCAGGGCAACAACCGTGCGACGTCGTTGGCGCTCGTGGACAAATGTCTCTTCGTTTTCGATCGATGCTTGAGTAAAAGGCTCCACGAGATGCTTGCGAAGGCCCAAAATGCGCTTGTTCGACTTCCGTATGAGAAGTTCTTGAACCGCCAGCTCTACTTGTGCTTGTTCCGCACTATCAACGCGCTTGCTGAACGGTCCACATTCTTCACAGCGCTCACGTACTCAAAGGTCCTCTTGTCTTTTAGCCCACTGCTTGATCCATTGGGCGTGCGCTACTTTGTCGATCACTATGCTATTCTCAGTGGAGACTATAAGTGGCTCGTGGAGTTTTGCGCAAGCCCTCTCGTCACGACTTACTGCGAGTGGTATACGCCTGGTATTGCATTTTCCGAGGTGCTTGCGCATCTCTTCCTCGGAAACACTGATTCGGCGAAGCAAACCATAGCTCGTGCCTTCAAGGCCCACCCATACTGTGCTCACCAACTTCTTGAACTCGTGGGTCTTGGCGCAGTACCCAAATATACTGACCAACCTGATGCACGGACTGCGTTGACAGCAGAGACATATTTGGTGCGGGCGCCTCTTCTATGGAAAGAGCAAGCGCACCGCCAGTTCTTACACGATGAGCTCAGTCGGCTCTTCTCGGAAGCCAAGGGTTCAGAGTCGCAGACCTCGGGCTGGTTCAGCAAGCTATTCAGGCAGCAGACGGCGTCGTCCACAGAAATACCCTTGAATGTATTGCGGTTCGCCATGCTCTCTGGCGAGAACAAGTTGATGGCAAAGATACCTGAGAAGGTGTTTGATCGGGACGATACCTTCGAGTTCGACCTCTTTCCTCCAAAAGACGAGAGCGTGGCCTTTGACGTCAATATTGGAGTCCAAGAAGGTGGCGGCCGTGCTACAGATTCGCTTTTGGACTACGTGAACCACGATGTCCTTGGTCAGATTATCCAGATGCAGAGCGGAGCCGACCTTGATCAGTGGAATTTTGCTGAGGACGATGAAGTGGCACCTGAAGAGCCGTGATTATGACTCTAGATTGCCGATCAGAATGACATTGATAGATAGAATCTGGTTTGGGAAGTCTTGTGGAAAGGCTCTTCAATTTTATATAGACCTCCTCGTACACTGGAGAACGACATGGGACGCCATGGCAGAGCCGCAAGCCCTGTTCAAATGGTGATCCAGTGAGCAAGTTGCTCTCTTTGTCTGTCATTATCACCAAAATTGAAGCAATAATATACGGCTACTTCTCTCGCTATCTAGATAAGTCTCACATTCTTAACGGACGGTTGAACATGTGAGTTGCACCCACTACTCTCGAGCCAGGTGGAAGTCTCTCGGAAATCCGAAACCTCGACAATCCAAATCAATGTGAATTTATCCCAGGAATCCATCATGCCGGAAAATTTCCCATCCAGGGTTTCAAATTTGCTTGACCCCAGTGACAATCTCATCCCACACGTCTCCCCACGCACTCCGACTTCGCACACGTCGTTAAAGCATTGGGTCCATGATCAAGATCGACCTAAACTTTGCCCACTTTGAGTGGCAGTATCATATCCTGACCACATTTTTCATCTGTGTCATTGTACCTGCCATATACTACGTGTATGAGAAATACGTCACCTCCAGACCCAATAAATACAACCGACTCGAGACTCCCAAGAAGTTGGACCTTCCCATTCCCGACGAGGCCAAACCGCACTGGAAGGGTCGTCGCCTACATACAAACACTGGATTGAGACTTCCTAGTGAGCCTAATCTGATTCAGTCATCATGTCCTGCCACTGGCCAGTACTTGGGCACAGTGCCCTGCACGAGTCGACAGGAAATGGATTCTCAGATTAGCAAGGCTGCAAGTACACAGAAGGAGTGGGCACAGCTGCTGTTTGCCACCCGCAAAACTCTTCTCAAAACATTGGGCCAGTACATCTTAGATCACCAAGAGGAGGTGGCCCGTATTGCCTGTCGAGACCTGGGTAAAACCAAGCTCGATGCGTCGATGGGCGAGATCATGGTTACGCTCGAAAAAATAAATTGGGTAGTTGCACATGGCGAGCGGGCATTGCGCCCCTCGCAACGGCCAGGACCGCTGTCGTTGTTGTTGGGGCTTATGAAATCTGCCGAGGTACGTTACGAGCCATTGGGCGTAGTTGCGGCCGTGGTCTCATGGAATTACCCTCTTCACAACCTCTTGGGTCCAGTGATAGCGGCACTTTTCTCGGGAAACGCAATTGTAGTCAAATGTTCCGAGCAAGTGGTGTGGTCGCTGCTCTGGTTCACGGAGATGGTGCGTGCGGCGCTCAGACTGATTGGACAACCTCAGGACTTGGTTCAGTTATGCTGTTGTTTTCCTGAAGACGCTGACTACTTCACGGGCCACCCGGGCATCAAGCATCTTACGTTTATTGGATCGAAACCTGTGGCTCACCACGTGGTGGCCAGCGCGGCGCGCCAGTTGACACCGTGTGTGATTGAGCTTGGAGGGAAAGATGCTGTCATTGTCTTGGATGATGTGGCCAATTTGGATGCTCTCGCCTCGGTTATCATGCGGGGCACATTCCAGTCGGCTGGACAGAACTGCATTGGCATCGAGCGGGTGGTGTGCCTTCCGAAAGCGTATGAAAAGTTGGTGACAATCTTAGATGACCGTGTGGGACGACTCCGGCTCGGTTCAGACATTGATCAGCTTGACGAGATCGACGTCGGGGCGATGATTCTGGATGCACGCTTTGACGAGATTGAGGCGCTCATAGAGGACGCAGTTGCTTCTGGTGCACGCGTGTTGCAAGGTGGCCGTCGTTATCATCACCCCAACTATCCGCAGGGCAAATATTTCCTGCCTACGTTGTTGGTGGATGTGACACCGTCGATGAAAATCGCACAGCACGAGGTGTTTGGGCCTGTATTGACCTTGATGCGCGCTGAAAGCATTGACGAGGCTGTTGAAATTGCCAATGGCACTGAGTATGGGCTTGGAAGCTCGGTATTTGGAGCTAGTTTCGCTCAGTGCAACGAGGTCGCCAAACGCATAGACAGCGGCAACGTGGCTATCAATGACTTTGCAACTTTCTATGTCTGCCAGCTTCCGTTTGGCGGCACAAAAAAGTCAGGATACGGTAAGTTTGGCGGCGAGGAGGGCCTTCAGGGCCTATGCAATGCCAAATCTGTTGTGATGGATAAGCCGCTATTACGAGCATTGGGCGTGAAGACAGAGATCCCGCCACCGTTAGACTACCCCATTGCCGATGATAAGAAAGCATGGAACTTTGTTCGGGCGCTCAATACGGCGAGTTATGATAAACGGTGGTGGAACGTGGTGCAATCTTTCAAGCAGTTGGCCAAGGGCGGAGCCTGAATGGAAGCGTGGACGAAAGTGTGACATTGGGGCCTATCAATAACCAGGCTCTCATTCATGTAGCGATTGTTGCATTGAATACCCTTGCCGCGACGTTTCTGATGGAATGGCAGTTGAATCTTCCAGTGAGTGCAGTGGGCTGAAGTAGCCCGTCTCCACAATCTGTTAGAGAAATTTAGAAATTACTTCACATCTATTGTGCATTCTTTGCATGGCGTTGATTGTTATGGGAAAGTCATATACCAGGCAAGCCTACGCTGAAATCCAGCCTACGCTGTAATACAAAGTTCACCGAGTCGAAAGAAACCCCGCAATCTACAACTTCCATGTGGTTCAAATTGTATATTCTACATCTCACCGTCTAGGCGTTGATGTGCAACTCAGGAGTAGGTTTCGTGGCAGCATCCACCAACAACTGCACAACAGCAGACTTCTTGGACTCATACTTGGATTTAATGTCCTGCAACTCTTTTTCGGCGGCAGCGTCGGCCTCTTTTTCGGCCAGCTCGTTGATACCCAGGTGCTTTTCCTCAAATTGCTTCAATTCGGTATCTTTGGCGGCCTTGTACTCGTCGATTTCCTTCTGGGCGTCAGACTTGGCTGACTTCAACCGGGACGTACGGTACTTTCTGGCCTCGTTGACAATTTCAGCTGCCTCTTTCTCGGTTTTGAGAAGCGATTGGATGCTGGACGACATGGTGGTAATTGGAGGTGCGTGTGGGCGATAAGAAATGGAGAGGGCGCACGTGACCTGAATTGGGCGCATTGAGGCATTCACGAGATCAGGACTTCTGCCAGTGTGCAAAATTACGTATTTCCTTCGAGTATGGGCACTTTCAAGGACTTGAATAGAAATTGCCTATTCAGCTCATCGTCGCTAAGAGCTCTCATCATTCTGGGTCCTAAAATTAGCATTCTCGTCAATTCACCCACAGTAGAACGTAATATGTATTCCTCTAGGTGCACGGCGATCACATTGTCTCCTGTTCCTTTGGTTTCAATCGGCCAGTCTTCAGCTCTCTCCTATGTACAAAAAATTACGCAGACCTCGACTGAAATTATTCCTGGTAGAAACCCTCACCAATGTACCGCAACATGTACTCATCAATGTGCCCGACACCTTCGTCGTAGTCGGCATCGTCCAACTTACCACTCTTAGGTTTTGCCTCGGGTGCTGAAGAACCTCCGCGACTGTCCTCGTTGAAATCTTCCTCGTCCACAGCAACCTCCTTCATGGCCGCTTTGGCAGCAACACGATCTGCCTCGTCCTCAGCCTGTGCCAAGAGTTCCATGTTAGTATCTTCCCCGATAGGCTTATCTGGAAGATCAGTTATAATGCTTGTGTCGTTGAGCAAGTCACGAACAGAGAATTTTCCGAGATAATCTGTGGTAAAATCTCCCTCCTGAATAACGACGTTGTCAAGCTGACGCTTCTGGTTGGCCTTCTTCAAGATATTGGATTCGATAGTGGATTCGGAAACAAAGCGGTATATATGCACATCACGCATTTGGCCGATACGGTGACACCTATCCTGGCACTGCTTGTCCATAGCAGGATTCCAGTCAGAGTCGTAGAAAATTACCGTGTCGGCTCCGGTTAAGTTGATTCCCAAACCTCCAGATCTTGTCGAAAGAATGAAGACTGGGATTTTCGGATCTCTGTTGAATCTTTCCGTGAGCAATTGACGGTCTTCAATTTTCGTGGCTCCATCGAGTCGCAGGTACCGGTACCCATGGATATTCAAAAACTGTTCTAAAATATCCAACACCTTGGTCATCTGAGTGAAAATTAACGCCCGATGTCCATTGGGAACCAAATCCTGCAACAACACAGCTAATTTTTGTAGTTTACCGCAGTCGTATTGAAGTAATTGCTTGTCCGGAAAGGCAATAGAGAGTTTCACTTGCGCCTGATGCAATGGGTTATTCATGAGACTGGATTCTGCTTCTTTCCTCACCAAGCGCTGCGTCGAAACAGGAATTAATTGATCCTTCATGTCGAGCGCTACGACAGGAGGAGTGATCACCGCGAACTTCTCGATGACATCCTTCATCATCGTGCATCTCTCAGGAATGCTAAGCACAAGGTCTTGAACTATCTCGGTGTGCGTTTTCTTGGTAACGTCCTGGAGTTTTCTCAACATGAATTCACCAAAGAGAGGCGCTCTCAGCGTCCGAAGATTGTTCAAGTATACTAATTGTTGAAGCCTGCTTCTGGTTTCTATCTGTTCCTGTAATTTCAAAGAACGGTTAATGACGACAATTTCTTCCGAATCTTCAGTTGCTTTTGAGCCTTCTTCAATGATCTTGTCGAGTGCTTCTATCTGCTTCTCAAGATCCCGATTCGCTTGCAAGCGCCTGGCGCTTTCGGCAGCATGGTAACTCATGTCCTCATGGCTAGAGATATCAAGATTAAGAACCTTCATAGACACACTAGCTTCGGGTTCTTCAAGCATATTCTTCGAGATTGTATCATTGATGCTTTCATACGAATGCACAACTGCCCTAGGCATGGCGAAAGAAGTCACGATTGGTCGCACCTCGAAAAGATCCGGATGGTTACAGACCTTCCTCAACTGCATCAAGCAGTTGATGATCGAAAGAAAGTTACCGGAAGTCAAAGTCTCTTTTGTTTTTGCCCGCGACATGAAGTCATCGTACAAGTATCGCTGGCGCTTCGATAATCTGCAGTAGACTATATGCTCGTATTTGGCGGGCATTTGCTTCTCAACGTCTTTTTTCAACCGTCTCAACAAGTATGGCCGGAGTACCTGATGTAACCTGGCCACTGTGTCCCGAGTATCCTTGTCCAAGCGGCCCGTAACGTTATCGTTGATTACATCTCCAGTTCCTGCTTTTTCTAAGATTTTGTCAACGGGTTTGCCGAACCACTGCTGGAAATCCTCGTAGTTGGCAAATCCTTCAGGCATCATCTGCTCGACTTTCGAGGAAGGCATGAGGAAGTACAATAAAGACCACAACTCCATAAGATTGTTTTGCAACGGAGTACCTGTAAGTAACAACCTGTTTTCTGTGTTGAAGTTGAGAAGTGCCTTCCAACGGTTCGACCTGAAGTTCTTGATGTTGTGGGCTTCGTCAAGAATCATGTACCGCCATTTTTTTCTCTTGAACGACAGCTGATCGTGCACAACCAACTGATAAGAAGTAATACAGACGTGAAAAGTGTCTGGCTTGTTCCAGCCCTTTCTTTTCTTTGCTCTTTCTTGAGGAGACCCGTAGTAGGTGAGCACCTTGAACCCGGGTGCAAACTTCTTGAACTCCATCTCCCAGTTAAGCATCACGGATGTGGGGACAATAATCAAATGAGGACCCCAGAGCTGGTGCTCCAGGGCCAAATATGCAAGTAGTGATATGGTCTGGATGGTTTTACCCAAGCCCATTTCGTCGGCAAGAATACCATTCGTGTCGTTGTTGTACAAACTGGCTAACCAGTTCAAACCCTGTTTCTGGTACGGGCGGAGAGTTCCTCTGAGAAGAGGAGGGATCGGAACCTCTTTCACTTTCGAGCCATTGATTACCTCTGTTTTGTCATCATCATCGACCTCCATTTTGTCGTGGACATTTGTTTTATGAACAACTTGTCCCTTCTCCTCAGTATGGCTGTCTGTCTCTTCGTCTTCGGACGAGGTCTCCTCGGAGAGATCAGACTCATCAAGAGAGTCCGAATACTCGTCAGAATCAAGAGTACTGTCCTTCCCTTTATTGGCCTCGATGAGCTTTTTCTGCTCTTCGCTGTACTCGAGAGAAATCGGTGCGGCAGGCGTGGGCGTGACACTCTTCTCCGTCGGCCCGTAGAGAGCGCTAAGGCCGCCGCCTTCCAGCGAGTCGTCTGACTCGCTTTCGGAATTTCCATCCTCCACCTCTGTGGCCAGCTTGGAAGATTGATCAGGAATATTTGCATATTTCTTTCGCAATTCGTCAACCAGTAACTCATTGTCTCCTTGGTCTTCTGGTGCACTCTCTTCAGATGACGATATGTCGTCATCAGAGTCTGCTTCCGCCTCGGTATTCTCGCGAGATGAGCGGTTGAGTTGAGCCTCGAGAAGCTGAGTCGAATGCTCAAGCATCTTGCTCAAATGCTCTCTGCCTTCTATTTGCTTGAGTTCTTCTTCTTTCTCCTGCTGGATTACCCTGAAAACTTTGTAGGCTTTAGCCCACCTCTTGCGGACTGCAGCTATAGCAAGTCTGCTGATTTTGCGGAGATTCTGCTCGCGCTCACGAGCAAGGCGCTCTTTCTCGCCTGCTTTCTTCCTGAAATGCTGCTCCACCATCTGAGCTATACGACGAATTCGGGCCATGTGGTGCCGTCTTGTTTGCTGGTGGATTCTTGAAAATGCCATCCCCTGAGCTGAGAAATGGTCGATATATGTCAGGTCATTCGTGGCACCTTGGATACGGGGCACGATGAGTCCATTGTCTCTGAATGGGTCTGAGAGCTTTGAGGTCATATTTGGTAACGTGACTTTCCGCTGCTCGATTTTGTCTCCGTTGAGCTCAAATCTTTCGTCCACGTCGATTTTTTGTCGAAGTAGCTGGAGGAAGTGTTTCTGCTGGTTAAGAACGGCGTCAAACTCCTCCGGAGTATTGGAAATTTCAACGGCGTCGTCCAAAATGCCAGCCTTAAATTTGTTATTGAGGAAATCATGGATTCGGCGCTCCACTCCAGGCGCATTTAGTCGTTTTTTCCGCGTCAGTACAATCTCTACGGGCTGCGGATTGTACTCGAAAATCTGCTTCAGCGGGTCGTCTTCCACATCAGCACGGAAGTCCAGTTCACTGCCTAACTGCGGCCGCCATGAAGGAATATGCGAGGGATGCGTGACAATTGGAGGTGGTATCAGGAACCGAGCCAGGCGAAGCTTGTAACGTGTTTTTAAGGTGGTGTAGTCGAAGTCTACATCCGATAACAACTCAGCCTCAATGGCAGTATCGTAATCCACGCGCTCTCTATGGGCCTTGCGTTTTGCGCTGGTGGATCTGTTGACTTTGAACTTCTTCTCAAACTCCTCAAGCAACCGAAGCTCACGCGTGCGGCTTTCCTCTAGAACACGCTCCTTGAAGGGAAATTTAAGACGTAGCTGTTCTTCTCGTTCCTGGAGGCGTTTTCGCTGAAGTCGCAAGGGGAGGCTGCTGAGGTCTTCAAGCCCTTCCTCGTCCCACAATAACTTGTAGTTATTCGTATTTATGAAGTAATCGAAAATTTCTGGCATCTGCAGACCAGCCGCCACTGAAAAATCTCGTGGATCCCACTCCACCAAGGAGGCGTACTCTTTAAGTTGGAATAGCTCATTCACGGACATGTTGAAATCGCAAATCACATCTGCGAGAGCTAGCTCTTTGTCCTCAGTTTCAGAATCAAGGTATTCAACCTTCTGCTTTTTCTGGCCGGACTTTGGGCCCGTTTTGGAGGCGTCGAGTGGCGCCGATTGCGACGACCCGTTTGCACCTTGACTAAGTGAGCCCGCAGCTCTTTTTTTTGGCACCAGCAGCGTAGCCCCAGAACGGGAAGCGGGGCGCCGCCTAGATGCACTGGTCATTCTTGGAAATCAAGGACGCGGGTGCGGTGAGAATTGGAGTTTGGTGGGGTTCCAACTTGTTTATGGTGAAAGATTTGAGAAGGGCTCCATGCAGGAGAAACCTGAAGGCGCTTTAACACAATGCCAGCATTCGTGAAATGGAAGGTCGAAGAACAGCAAAAAAAGAGAAAAATACGGAGAAACTTCGAACGCACAGGGAAACACTCCGTCAACGCTCGAGGCTCGTAAATGGTCGTCCGACCGCTACCAGGTATCCTTTTCATCGTACATGTCTATGCTGGTGGGGTTTACGCAAGTGCTGGAGCAGCGTCGTAGGCGGCCTTCACGTCCTCATCTGCAGCCAATACTCCTGCTTCAGCCGCAGTCTCGTCACTCTTCACCTTGTAGAAGTAGTCGTCCTGGTCTCTTCCCGAACCCAACTCCTTGGCTAAACCGTTATTTGGGAAGGATCTGGGCATGGCAGGTTTCTCAGGGTTGAGCTGGAAGTAGGCGATAACACCTCCAAATGCAAATACAAGACCAAAGAAAATTCCGTTGTGCTTCAACGCCGTCTTGTCACTGACAAAGGTGAAACGGTCAGGGGACCACATGTCGTACAAGTCGTCGTCGATGTTGAGGGGCTCATCTTTGTTTCTTCTCAATTGTTGGAAATCGTACTTGGCGTATGGATCCTTGTCCTGTGCAAACACGGGTTTTGGGTTTGGGTAGTCTGCTAGTTCAGGTTTGGATGGATCGGTGAGGGTGATGACTCTGCCCGTGGCATGGTCGGTGATTGTTGTTTTAGTGGTCAAGAGTCTGGCTGAGATCCGAGGTGCTCTGAGACCCAATCTAGACAACATGGTGGGAGACGCTGTGGAGGTAGGATGCGACTTGGTGATGGAGTGAGCCTGTCGCCCAATGGTAGCGGGTGTATAGAAATCGGGTGGCGCACGACCCGGGGAAAGTTTAGAGTAGTTAAAGGATGAAGAGAGCAGGTCGGTGGGCTATGGCTAGAGCAGAATTCTTTAACGGGAAAAAATGCTCGTGGGGATGTTGTGTGCTGGATCGCTCAACGACACTGGGGACAGTGTGTAGCGAAATGGGAGACAGCGCGTACTGAGGATGGAGACCAGGAGGAAGTGCGTAAAGGAGGAGAAAAAATAAGGATGAAAAGCGAAAAGTTGACGAAATAAGCGAAGAGGAGCCACGGGACGCCACAGGAGCTGTGCAAACTCTAGACTCACTTGTTGGTGTAGTCGCTGAAACGGACATCTAGCGGTCCGCCATTACATAAAGTGGCAAGCTTACGACAGAAGCAAGACGCCCAGCGCACTTGCGACAGTGTAGATATTACCTTCGTGTATTGGTATGAAGCCCAAACAGCTCGTTGGCCTCGTTGGACACCGCCCCAAATTTCTCGTTTGGTGTCCGGTAGAATGTTCAAACGAAGAGCGCAATCGTTACGCCGGGGCATGTGTCATGATGTATGCAGTGAATTGGAGCCAAAAGAATCATGGCGTCCTCATATGTCTCTATTTCTTCTGAGACTCACCGAACTTGAGAGTCTTCAAAGGCGACTGTTCCGAGTCAGCGAACTCAGTCAAACCTTCCATACCGCTCAAGTTGCTACCCACATAGATGCCCAAGTATCCGGCACCAATGAAAGCAGGCACAAACGCAAAGAGCACTAGTGAGTTTCTGGCGTTCCAGTACGAGTGCACCGGAGGAGGATCCAAGTTGAAGTTGTATTTGTTGGTGAAAGACTCAGCCTTTGTTTCTGTAGACTGAAATCTTCTAGCAGCACGGAGGGTCGAGCGAGCGGCTGTTCTAAACATGGTGGGGTTGACAGTAGAGATTTCTCACTGATTTCATTGGGTGCAGTATATGCAAGAGCAGTGGGAAGACTGGCTCGGTGAAGAAAGAGAGAGGGACTCGGAAAAACGAGAATTTTCGAAAAGGCATGCTTTTGCTGTTAGTGAATCGATAAACCAGATTCGCAGAAAACTCTCACTTTAGGTTTGGTATCCGATAGGGCTCGATTATGAGCGGCCCCAGCACTCGCGATGTGGGAAGCCTTCAAATAGCTCAAGAAGACAAGCGAAATGACAACCTCAATGGCAAAATAGGAATCTGCTCGATTTCATGAAAACGGCAAACTTCCCTTGCCAACATGCTGGATTCCGCTCCGTGCCCCTCCAGTAGCCATGGGGTAGCTCAGACGCCTCAAACAACCGTGAAAATAACAAGGTGACGCAATTAGGGAGGATTCTAGAGTTTGGCCTATTTTCAAAGTTCGACATGTTTCCCCAGGTTCTCCAAGCTCATCTACCAAATCTCCATTTCCCACCTGTCTGCAGTCTCTTTAGCACCATGTCTTACTACCAGGGCAATGGGGGCCGACCAGCACCTCAAAGACCCGACCAATATAGTAGTAGCAGACTGAGTAACTACACACCTAGGAATCGGCATGATTCCAGAAATCCCCATGCTCAGGACCGCTACGACCGTTACGAACGTCCCGATCCCAGACTCCGAAGACCGCCGGCATCCAAACCACACCAGGCATATTCACAACAACAAGATCATCAGATATGGATGGGTGATCTAGATCCGCAATGGACTGAGAATGACATAGCGGATATCTGGGTGCAACTGGGATTTAGAATCCAGGGTGTTAAGGTGATGAGAGACAAAATGGGAAAGCCCACCTACGCCTTCGTGCGATTCTTCGAGGCAGAAGCCGTCCAGTCTGCATTGAGCAAGAACCGCTCACCAATTCCTGGCAATAGTGGCCGAAACTTCCGCTTGAACCATGCTTCGCAGAGTAATCATGGTAGTGGTGGAAGTGGAAGTCTAGGTGGCGCATTAGGGCAGCCTCAGGCGCGCTCCAAGCCCATGGGGAGAACCTCGGGACCAGAATTTTCTTTATTTGTGGGTGACCTTGGACCTGACGTCACTGAAGAGATGTTGTACACCGCATTCCAGAAGAAATACTCTGCGGCACTCAAACAGGTGAAAATCATGTTTGACCGCAACGGGGTGTCCAAAGGATTTGGATTTGTCCGCTTTTTTGAAGCTCAAGCACAGCAGAATGCGCTCCAAGAAATGCAGGGGATTCTTATAGGGCTGAGGAATATCCGTCTAGGACTAGCCAACGCAAGCACTGAACCAAGTGTAAAAAAGATGCCTGAGCAGGCCTCGAGCGTGACGCTTGCACAGAGTCACCCTCCACTTAACCCGTTCACCGACCCCTACAATACGGTGGTGAATGTTCGGGGAATCACCCGCAACATCTCTCGGGAAGATCTTGTTGCTCACTTTGGACCGTTTGGTCACATAATCTATTGCCGCCCAAACTACCGCACTAACATTGCCAGCATTAAATTCTTGACCCGAAAATCGGCCGAGCTGGCGCTTCTATTCATGCACGGGGTGGCCATCAACGGCGCTCACGTAACCCTTCGCTGGGGCAGAGAAGAAGTGGCAGATACTGATGACGTCGTTCGATTCAAGCCCGTTGGGAAGTCTCGCCAATACACCAAAGCTCAGAAAACACCAAGGCTCTATTCGGATTTGCCCACGAACGTTGTCTTCGAGGATATGTCACAGCAGCAAGCCGGGACCCTTCCCTGGATAGACAACCAATTCTTGGGGACTGCAAAGGCAATAGACGCTGCTCACTTGGCGCAGAAGAAGGACCGTGACGAATATCTCGAGAACGCTATTTAGGAGAAACAGAACTGGAGCTCTCGGGTAATCACCTGCAAAAACCTCGGACACCTGGAAAACACACCAAATTGATCGAGTTTAAAGTACATGATCTTCCTCTCGCGGGCCAGGACAACTTGCCATATCTTCGGCGGATGCATACCGAATGGAACAGTAAATGCAATAGAGGAAGACCAGTCTCGAGTGCTGCACTAGTGCCTCCAATTTTGCTTCGAGATCCTGATGGTTCCAGCTGTCTTCGCTGTCCTCTTCCTGTACATCTGCTGTTCCCTTGGCCTCAATTTTCCCAGCCTCGGCCTTGTTCTCTTCATGTGGCTCGGGCGTCGCTAACAGTCTCCACATCACATTGACCTGGTCACGTGGGCGAGAGGAGTCGCCCGATTCCTCAAAGCAGAACTTTTGAAGTCTTTCCACGGTGCGCGAGTTTCTTGACCGTGCGAGATTGCCCTTGCGGTGCCCATGGTATGCCTTAACAGAATCAGAATTCTCGTCAATATCAAATATATCCGTGGCGCCTCGTCTCGTGGCACCCAATCCCAAACGCCGGGTTCTTGCAACGGGAATGATAGGCTCCTTGATGCCTCCGCGAACTCCCAATGTCTCTCCCTCACTGAACCCCATTCTCTTCATCATCTGAAATCCAATTGACCGATCCGAGAAAGCACTCAATCGAGGACTTTCGACTTCCTGATTCAGAAATTGTTCGCTCTCGGACTCGTCGCTGCTCTCAATTTTCATTGTGGTGTAGTCTGGAGTACGCAGCTTTAGGTCACTGGGCACGAACAGCGGTTCCAGACCAATAGACTGCAACGTTAGCTTTTTCTTGACACGACTAGATGGGCCATTTTCATCTGTCTCACTATCGTCACTGCTAGACTCGAATGTGACCCGCTTCCTCATTCATTGAGTCGCACCCTCTATGTAGTACACCATCGTCTACTAGTGGAGTGAGAAGCATACAACGTACCAAATGCACAAAAAAGACCAACTGTTTGTGTCTGTGCCCGTGTCACGCGTCGGCCTGTCTACACGGCTATTTAAGGGCAACTCACGGCCCGTTTCACGCTCCGCTACCCCCAACATATATGTGACTTCTTCACTTAACCCCACTCGTAATGAGCCGGTAACACAGAGCACTTTGGGGCTGCAGCTACATACTCAGGAGGAATTTCGACAATTTTCTGAGCTTCCCATCACCAAAGATTTGACCGCCTTCGAGCGAGTTCTCGCGGAATTGAGCCTGCTGATGTCCTCGTTCAAAGACGACGACGTCATTGAGAAATCAAAGCTGCTAATTGATATCAGTGAGAGAATCTCGAAGCAAGTTGAGACTCTAGAGAACCATCAGCGTTTAGGCTCGGAAATCCGCTCTCTCGAGGCCCAAAACAATGCACTTTCCTCGTGGTCCAAGCAGCTACTAAAAGAGCTAATCTCGTGCCGCACAGATCTTCGAAAGCTTCCCCTGTTGCCGGTAGGGAGACGGAATGCGAAAAAGAATACTAACGATGTCGGCGTGGAGGAACTCCTTGAGTATGCCATGAAACTAGCCAAGTTTTCCAAAGCACCACCTGCGGTGGCATCACAACCAATCCATCCAAATAACTACATCTGGCCTGCGGAAGATGCGCTTCGTCGAGGCATGCTTGCTATGGCATCTTTAAAACCCGATGACCTTATTCGAAGTGAAATTGGCGAAACAGAGCCCGACAGTCTGAAATTAGAAGAAGAGGAGAACGAGCAAGAAATGGAAGTCGATAGCGCGCCATCCGCTCCCCAGCAAAACGGGAGACGGGAGGCTCCCAAAACATCCGAGCCTGAAGGTATGCTAGACCTCGATTTATTTAACGAGGAAGATGACTCTGACTAGATGATAGGATGAAGTTGCGAAAGCTGGAAAGATAGTGGAGACTATACGTCTTACTGAGGGAAGTGCCATGGTGGCCCTAAATCTAGATCGCTACCAAGGACAGTGACTTAGAACTGAACTCAGTCAGGTGTAGCGAGGAATCTAAATGCGGAGTTTTACATGATTGCTATTTAGAGCGATCTATTTTGTGGTCATTTATGTATTTACAATGGATTCATCCACACGTGGCGCTAGAGACAAGCCTTCGAGTAGACAGGGCACCCCAACAAAACCATGGATAACCGTTTGTTCTGCAAGTCACAGCTTGTTGGAAAAATACGGTGATTTCCAGGCTCCCGCTCTACTTGCGGGGTCCAAATAATTCCGAAGGATGCGTGAACGTGTTCAGCGTGTACTGCTTCGACAACTCCCAGTCAAGCTCCAACTGCTTCGAGTAGGGCTGGCCCTTCTCAATATGGTCCTTCACTAAGTCGGCCAAACCTGCGATGAACTCCTCGTTGTCGTTCAACGAGTCAGCACGCTTGATAATATCAGGATTTTTCAGTTCCTCCATGAGCTCGATGTCAATTTCATGCAAAGTCTCAATGTGGTCAGAGGTGAAGGCAATCGGAACAAGGACAATCCCCTTGATGTTCTCATTCACTTCCAATTTTTTTACAATTCCAGACGTAGGTGCACCCAACCATGGCTTTGGTCCTACCTTCGACTGCCAAACTAAGCGGTATGGGTTGCTGAAATTTAACTTCTCCATGACAGCATAAACAGAGGCAGCAACCTCCGCGGGATACGAGTCTCCGCGGTTGACAATGTCCATAGGAAGAGAGTGAGCCGAGAATAAGATGACCACCTTATCTCTGTCTTCCTTGGGAAATTCCTCGAGTTTTTCTTGAATGAGCTTAGCAAAAGGGTTCACCAAACACTTATCGCGTGGCCACCGGTCAATCATTGACCATTCGATGGTACGCTCTGGGTCATGCACTTTAGTTTGACGATACAACTCATGAACCGATGATGCAGACGTGGAAGACGACCACTGAGGATACTGAGAGAACGCCACTGCCCTAGTGACGCCATCCTTTTTCATCTGCTGCAACATGTCCTCGGTAAACGGCTTGGCGTACCTAAAAGCCACGTATGGCTTGTGTGGAGCTGTCTCGGGGCAGATTTCGTCGAGTCTTTTGCACACTTTAGCGCACTGGTACTCTGACCAGTGCCGAATTGGAGACCCTCCTCCGATTTCGTCATAACGTTCCTCAATTGACGGAGTTCTTCTCCATGCAATAAACTTGGCTAGGTATTTCTGCACAATTGGGGGTCCTAGGGGAATGAGATCACCGTCGGAAAAGAGCCGAAGAAGAAAATCGCCGGTTTCCTTGGTTTTATTAGGCCCGCCCATATTCATGAACACAACGCCTGTAGGGGATTTTGTCGAAAAGAGCCTAACATGGCCCCGTACAGTGTGAGATGTAAACAATCTTGAAAAGTTCATTGTCGGATTGAACGGCCAGCCTGCTGTAGCAATAACGCTTGGCCCATGTGCAGGAATGCAGCGAGAGAAGTGCCTGATGGAAAAGTTCGGAAGACTTTACGACGGCCGCAGGAATTCTCCTCGGTTATCTATTGATTGTAAACAAACCAAACTATAATTTATTCGGCCTTCTTCTTGATTTCTTGCGAGGTGCCCTTCTGCTTCTGAAACTCAGCTCGCTTGAATTCAAAGATCTCATTCATCTCGGTGACGAAATTGTTGTAGGCGCTCCGTATACCCAGCAACTCGTTGCGGCCCTTGAAAGATTCCCATGCTTCCGCGAGCTCCTTCATATCAGACTCAAATTCGTCTCTTGAAGCCTCTTCTAAGGCCTCAATGGGTGGCACTCCCAAAGATGGAGAATTGAAGTCTGCCCTCTCGACGAAAGACTTGAGAGTAGAGGTTTCCTTTTCCAGGAGTTTGCTCACTAACTTCTGTCTTTGTTTGGATGGCGATTTCGAATCGAGGTAACCTATCACCTGTTTCGAAAACGGTCCTTTGAAGATTGCCAAAGTGACCACGGTTACCACAGGAACGTAGAAATAAACGGTACTCCAGCAGTAGAGCGACAGACCGAAGCCCAAGATCATAAATGGTTGACAAATAAAGCCAAACGCCAACTGAGTGACAAAGTAGCAGACGACATCATACGCCCACTTATACTTGGAACCAGTATGTCCATCAGCTTCAAGGAAAAGTGGTCGAAGGTGTCTGCGATAGATTTTACCTAAGGTCTGGATATAGGCACCCATAACGAAGGTTAAGTAGTAGCCGGGCCGGGTTCCATGCCAGAAAGCGCTGGTTGCAAACGTCAAAAGTGTGCTCTTGAACCCTGGCTTCTTACCCTTCTTAGCATACCGAGCATACACGTAATGTTTGAGCCACTTATTAGTGTTCATATTCCACAGCTCAAGACATACCTTCACATTTTGACCCGTTTCAAACGCCCAGGGGTCAATGTTCTGAACTCTGTTCCAAAGGAACTCGCCTGTGCTAGGGTCAACCCCGTTGTAACCGATTCCACATAAGATGCATGCACCCTCTGCAAGAGTCCAAATCACGTAGTATTTCAAGCGATGACTGATACCAAGAATCCAGAGATAGAATATCCGGTAGACAAAGTTGTGCTCCTCCACAAACTTTCCTCCAAGTACATAATCCAAGGAGACATGCTTAGGAGCCTCAATGAAGAGAACCGCCCAAAGAAGGCCCTGGACAACCTTCATTGCGGCTTGTTTCCCACTTCTTGGGATTCTTCTCTTCCTTTTGCCGGGCCGTTTCTCCTCAGGAACGTCATCGAAGAGTGTCAGATGGATGAATTTGTCGTAATCCACATAGTCGAAGGCTGGCCCGGTCAATAACGATGGATAAAAGAACACAAAACCTGCGAATGGTAGAATATTTGGGTGTTTTTTGATCACACGAGCCTGAGTATACTCAGAAGGCGCCAGTTCCTGCTTTCCATCGTAAACGTTCCAACCAAAGGCCGAAAGCTTCATCACGAGCACCATCTGCGCTCCAGTGAGATCAATTTGAGTGGGATCGTAAACATTGAAAAATTGCATATGGAAATGGCTATAAGCCAAATGTGCCATCAAAAAGATGAAATTTACCCAGGGCATTTGGCTAGTTCGAAGGTACCTGGTAATAAAGTACGAGCCACCAGCTGAGATCAAAAGTGTAGACAACCCTGTACCAAGATCAAGAATACCAAACACAAAAAAGGCAGAAACCCCCAAAATGTAGCAATTCTTGAGGGTGTACTTGTGATCCGGTAACCGTTTGAACACTATGCTGAACGGAAATGAAAGCAATGTGCAGAGGAGGACTTTGAAATTACTCTCATCCATACCCGCCCCTACCAGGAGCTGTGATATTGAGTTCTGAAGCAGATACATGATGTTCTGGCAAGTCAATTGTCGGAGGGGAAGTAGCAAGACAGAGAGAAGCACACTGCGTAAGAGACTGCATATGACATTTATCAAATAAATACAATGACCAAGTCGGTTGCAAAACTTAGTCTCTCGCCAGAACCATTTTGTAACCTCCCTCGAGTGCTTGAGAGATGGCTTCGTTTTTGTAAGGAATGGTAGTCAAAACAAAGGCCACATCATTCCACTGCATCTCGTTTTGCGTCTTGGTCAACCGAACGAGAAGTTTCTCCGCAAGCAGTTTCTGGTGCTTCTCTTTTTCGATGAACAAAATCAAAAACTTTACTATTCTCTTCAATGCGTCCTTAGCAAGCGTTTCATCGGTGGTCAAACCGCTGAAGATATCAATGAATCCATTGTAGATGGCGTTGTCTTTAGTAGCCAACTCGGTGAAGAAGAGTTTGCACATGTCACTGATACCTTGGTCGGGATTCTCAAGGCACTTGGCCATCGAAGAAAGTTGTCCCTTCACCTTGACTTGGCCAGCAAGAATCAAGAAAGTGACGGTCATGAGACAAGTTCTCTGAACCATAAGGTTTTCGTCATTAAGACGGCGATAAAGGAAGTCGGTATTCTCATCGACAAGATTATTGAAGCAAACAGCCATGTCACCAAGTCCAAGCACACAGTTGCTGCGAATAACGGGATCTGGAGATGTCTCCATGAACTTAATTAGCAACGGCAAGTTGTCTTCGCAAAACTTTGAGGAAACGCACATCAATTTTGCAAGACATAGCGTAGCCGAGCGCTGTAAAACCGTGCTTTTATACAAGTGAGAATTGGTGCAAATCTCGGTGACTAGGGGCCCAAACTTGGCCAATAGCGACTTCTCGCCGTAGAGCAACTCGCGCTCGCGAATGAATGTGATGGCATCAGTAAAGTCATCTTCGGATGTTCCGCCAATCATCTCGAGCTCGTTGTCTCCGGTATCGTTCTTCTCCTTTTTGGACTCTAAGGCATGCTTACGCAGCTTGAACTGAGTCTCAAGTCGCTCCAAATGTTCGATAGTTTTTATCGCCACATGTCCGACGATGAAAAGAAGCTGTGACATTGCGGTGGCTTGCTCACTAGATTGTACATCGAAGACCTCCAGCGCTTTGAACTTGATGACCTCCGCACAAACCTCTTCCGGCTGATTGGTGATCCTGAAGACGGCGTAGATAGCCTGTTCTGCCATCTCGAACCACTTGGGATTGTCCGTGCTGTGCATAAGAGCACCCTTTAACGCAGAAACAGCATCGTCAGTGACATCAAGTAAATCTCCATCGCCAGATTTCACCGCACTTGCAGGAATAATCTTCATAAGCGTAGTACACGAGTGTTTTCGCAAGTCGAGGTCCGATTTGCCAATTTCTCCAAGGCCAATTGACAAAAGAGACTCAAATCCGGCTTGAACAATGCTATTGTCTGCAGTGGAGAGCATTCCAAGAACGAGAATGGAGCCCAAGACTAACTCGGGAGGATACTCCTCTTCACCCGACCCAGCCTTACTGTAGATGTGCCAGAGCACTTTCACCACCTCCTGATGGATATAACGAGACTCATATAACATGCAAACCAACTTTTCTAGCGAGGCAAGGTCAGCCACTGAAGCCTCAAAAGTTAACTTGATAAGATTTTTGGCGAATAGCACAGCGGCTCTTTGGAGGGTTGCATTTTGGGGTGCCGTCAAAAACAAGCTTTTGTAGCAGTCTATTAAATGAGAGGCAATCGACTTGCCCTCATCAGACAGGCCTTTCATCCAAACAAGATGGAGCATACGGCGCACGCCGTCGTGGGCATTGGCAATATCGTAGGTGTCCGCCAAAACAAGAAAGTCCATGGACTCAAGAACCTCATTTCTGTTTTTTGAGAAGAGCAAAGTGGAAACCGCCGTGGTACTTTCTTGGAGCGCTTCAATGAAATGCAATGCATCGGAATAGTACTGGTGGGTGAGTTTTGCCTTTATGAGCACATTGCGGTCAGGGAGGGATTCGTCATCTATAGGAACATCCTCTGTCTCCATTTCAACGTCTTCACCGTCGCCGTCTTCATTGGTCTTATATCTGCGGGTGGGTAGGTACCTTGTGACTTCAGCTTCAGCTTCATCAAATCTTTTCTTCCAGTCGTTATAGCCAAGCTGTGTGCCATGTACACCCGAAAATGGGTGTGTGAGTATAAGCTTACATAGCAACTTGATGGCATTGCGCCGTACTAAGGTCGACTTATCGTTAAGAGAGCGCAGGGCAGCAAGAGCAACAGATTGCCTCCTCAGAGCAATACGAACCGGTAAGTTGCAGATTTTGACAAATGACTGGATTGCCTTGGTCCGCACAAATGGGTTCTGGTCGAGAAATCGTTCTTCCAATAAATCCAAGAGGCCATCGACCTGCAGCGTGGCGTTTGCAGCATGTTCATCATCGGCGTTGCTACCGGCTTTAAGGATGTCAACGACAATATTTCCGCATGTTTCAACCACGGCACACCGTAGAGTCTGATTGCTGTTGTCTAGAAGTTGGGCAGTATATGACATCTGTTTGAGAATGAGGCGTGGGCTCAATTCGGAGAGTTTGGTCAAAAACTCAGAGATTGCTCGTGAGCCTGTAGTATCGTTACTACTGAATTCCATGTGCGAGAGTTCACGGAGGAGTTCCTCAGATGCGGTTGCATTGTCATACTCCGTAGCCAACACATGAACCAACTCCGCCATATACGGTGGCAAATGAGCGTAGTAAGTCAAAGACTGTACAATCAAATTTTGCACGGTACTGCCAAATCCGTTCTTTGACACCGCCATAGCAATACTGCGGAACATGAGAGCTTTAAGCGAAGCTATCTTCATTCTCTCGGGGATTTCCATGAGGTTGAAAACGGGCCGTATGAGCATTTCCATGAATTGCATGCGTTCCGGAGTCGTTACAAATATCCTGGCCAATTCAAGACTCAAACACTCCGAGACTGCCTCAAGTGCTTCATCCATTTGGTGGCAATTGTTCTTCCATTTGACAGATGTTTGTTTGGACTTGGTGGTGCCCGCAGTAAATTCCTCCTTGCTGGCTATGCTTAGGGCTACGTACATGAGATAGCCGTATCTTTCGAGCATGCTCTTGAGGACATCCACTGAGTCAGCAAAGTCACCCAGAGCGATCAGCACAGTACACTGGTTGGCACCAGAACGAAGCGAGCTCGAAACCAAGTACATTATCTGTTTTTTGTAACTGTCATCGATGGTTTTCAAGGCGTGCACTATCTCAATGAGTTCTTCAAGTGTTTCGTCATTGGAGACGATGGAGTCTGGGCTATGTGCTAAAGTCACAGTGAGCAGCTCGAGCTTTGCTGCTAGATCCAGAGATTCGTATGTATAATCATTTTCAACGTCGAACGCGTTGTAGAGGTTGTTGAGCGAGAACTCCATGGCGTGGAGAAGAAAACAAACAGAGATCCTGCAGAGATCAACAAGTAGTAAGTGGGGCAAACTCGAGATGTAAAAGGATAAGAGAAACTAAAGAGCGAGATCAATGGAATATGATGAAGAATTGGGTATGAAAATTTTGTATTAAGCCGTGCCATACTCCAGTTTCGAGGGGTTGAGAAGGGGCCTACATCAATAGATCCAAGACGACTTCGCTATTGGGGGCATTGCCCGCGACGCCTAGATATTGCAGGCCTGCGAACTAAAGAGCCAAAATTCTCACAGCATCAATTACTCGCTTTCCGTAGCGTATCTATTGTACATTAGTCCTTCAACCGAGCGTAGCCCTTGGTCAACGCTTTGGTGGCACCGACGCGCTCATCCTCCAACACGCTCAACAAGTCCTTGGTAGTTACCATGTTTCCTGTTCGAATTTCACGAAACCGCAACCCGTTGTCCCCTCGCTGAGCAAGAAGCGCACTCTGTTTCTGACCAGCGTCCTTGCTTCCGCCACCAGCACCGGGGTCACCTCCACCACTGCTAGCAGACATCCATGAGTATTTCTTTCTCAGCGGATTCATGGACATCATGGCTGCGGTGGCATTGGCGGCGCGGTGGAGCGTCTCGTCGGCACCCGCCTTGTTTCCAGTTTCGGGAGCCACGTCACCTTTCTGTTCAAGCCCGAGGGCCTGGCGTTTTGCAACACGGCGCTCCTCGAGCTCCTTCTGGCGGAGCGCAAGATTGCGAAGCTCCTTCGATACCTCGGAACGAGGAGGACCGGCTTTGGACTTGTTCTGTTGCGCTGCGCCCAGCTTGCTGAAAGCTGGAATTCCTCGACGCCGGTGCCTGGCCAATGCCACAGTTTTCGTGACAACGCCCGCAAGCCAATCATGGCATGCCGCTGACACAAGCTCCAACATTTCGGGATCCAACATGAAGTTTTGCACCACGCCGTTCTGACGGGCCGCTTTGTTCATGAAAAGCGCCACGTGGTACGGATGCAAGAATGCATTAAGTGCGCCAAGCAGCAGCCGTTGTCGGCTCATGAGCTGCAGTTGCATGTTCAATGTGGGTGCACTACGCTGGTAATTGGAGGCGAGAAGATCCTCTTCCCGCTGAATGTCAACGCCAGCTGCCGCAAGGACATCATTGAGACGCAGAGGGTCCTCAGGGCCGTTACCGCTGCCGCTTCCGTTGCCGCTGTTGGTGTTGTTGGTGCTATTGGTGTTGTGGTTACTGCTGCCAGTCCGCGCCATCGTGGCAGGCGTTGAATACGTTTTCCGCAAATCGTACCTGGCGTTTCCGCGCAAATTGGGGCCTGCAACCCCTGGTACTGGCCGATAAGCTGAGTTCTGGGGTGAGGGTGCTGGCCGACTTGGGTCCGGTAGTCTGGATGAGCCTGAGCCTGCGTTCCTGGCAGAATCAGGGGTGTAGTATGATGAAGAAGCCAGCCCTGTGACTAGAGCACCAGATGATTCCGGGACGTGGCCATCGGGGGCAAAATCGGTATTCTCGGATTCAAAGGGGAGAGGGTCAAAGAGCCCATCATAGTCGGGTTCAGTTTTGAGCCGCTTGTTGGTGATCAGACTATCATCACTGGGTCGTTTATTATCCGATCCAGGCATGCGGGGATGAATTGTTGTGAAGTTTGAGGTGAGAAGGTGGAGAGTGAGTGGAGTAGGTAAGTTGGCGAGGGTCGTGCGGGTCACAAGACTCGAGGTGGGTGAATGAGAGGGCAACCAGGACGGGAGAAACCGTGATTTTGCCCCTTAAAGGAATCAACCCATCGAATCACGCCACTTCTCTTGTGCAATGCTTTTATTTTTGAATTCTCTGTTCTCGCCTTTTCTTCATTTCTCACTTCTCGTCCGACGCTCGAGACATTAGTAGCCCAATCCTTGAAATTAAAAAACGGGTGAAGAAAACACGCTGAATTTTATATGTCAACTTTTCTTATTTTTATGCTCTCGATACATCAACGCTGTTTTGGCTTATCTGATGTGTTTAGATTTTGCAGTCACCTACCTCATCGCGCCTCACAAGACTTCATCTCATCTCCATGGCAGGCCAGCTAACTTTTGAAGGTGCCCGCAACTTCCGCCAGCGGTTGGTGCTCGCAACACTAGCGGGAAAACCAATAAGAATTTCAAAAATCCGTTCCAATGACATGAATCCTGGTTTGCGAGACCATGAAGTCTCATTCTTGCGGCTTTTGGAATCTGTTACCAATGGTTCCCACATCGAGATTTCGTACACCGGTACTACAGTGATATTCAGACCTGGACTTATTATTGGTGGAGAAATCACCCACAACTGCCCCGGCCAAAAACCTATTGGCTACTTCTTAGAGCCCATGCTATACTTGGCGCCCTTCTCCAAGAAGAAGTTTTCCATTGTGTTCAGAGGTATCACGAATTCTGACAAGACCCAGGACGCCGGAGTTGACTCCATAAAGTGGGGGCTCTTGCCTGTGCTTGAGAAATTCGGTGTCAGAGAGGCTGAGGTTCATGTGCTCAAAAGAGGAGCTTCGCCGGACGGAGGTGGAGAGGTGCATTTCATATGTAATTCCTTGATTTCCAGTCCACTCACAGTGCATGTCCTTGATACGCCCAAGATGTCGTCCATCCGAGGAGTTGCGTGGTGCACTAGAGTTTCTCCCTCAGTTGCCAACCGAGTAATCGATGCCGCCAGAAACGTTTTGCGACCCACTGGTATCGAAGTGAACATCACAGCAGACGTATGGAGGGGCGAGAATTCCGGAAAATCGCCAGGGTTTGGTGTCACCTTAGTGGCTGAGCTGAAAAAGGGCTGGAGAATATTTGCCGAGGGAACTGGTTCGGCCGGATCGCTTCCGGAAGATTTGGGCGAGAAGGTTGCGTACCATCTTCTTGATGAACTTTCCAAATCTAGTGCTCTCGGTAGAAACCAACTTACGATGGCACTCGCCTACATGGCCCTTGGAAAGGAGGATGTGGGGCGCATAAAAGTTCACAAAAATCAGATTGACGAACGCATGATTTGGACGCTAAGAGATATCAAGCTGATTTTCGCCACAGAGGCTTTTCTCAAAGAATCCCAGGAAGATGGCGAGCAAGACCTCATGACCGTTGCCCTCAAGGGTTCGGGCTTCACCTCTGCATCTAAGAAAACAGCATGATTGTAATAATATACGACTTTACCAGAACAGACACCATCCGATGAAATGCTGGCACAAATTCTCAACACTGGTGGCCTGTTGGATCAATTTGTCAACCTGCGTCGAAATATCCAAGTCACGAAGTCTTTTGATATCGTTACCCGTCAACTTGTCAGTAATACGCTTGAGAACCAATGCCGCTCTGGCATTTCGAATTTCCAAGGCATTTTGCTTGTTGAGCCGGGCCGCTTCTTGCTCGTCTATCTCTCCTGATTTCAACATCTCAGCCACGTTATGCTGCTGAACCTTGATACCCGATGCCTCTGCGAGCGCTTTTGTTGGGTAATCGAAACCCCAATTGATCAATGGGTCGTATGCAAAAGCTTCAAGAATTGCCATCAACGACTCTTTGTTGGCTCGAAGAACCCGCATCACGTGTTCGCAGGTTATCCGGAACGAGCCTTCAATCCCGCTGACTTCCATAGCGTAATTAAGCATTCTGGTAAGTCTGAACGGCACCTTTTCAGGGTATTTCTCTCTCAAGATGGCTGCCTCAAAACAGTCACCAAAATCAATGTGAATAACTTTTCCTGTGATCCTGTCCAACATCAAATTCGAAGGATGACGATCACCAAGTCCAAGAATGTATCCCACCATCGACATCACAGCCAACGAACGAGTGTATGTAGTTCTGCGGTCAAGCCATGCCTCTGATGATTTAGACTTGAGCCACAATACCTTGTACAAATCTTGGCCCCTCGTATTATCAAGGGCGCCGGTGAAAACTTCCACTTTCTGCAATAAAGTGAGGCTATCGTAGTCAGGAGCCATCTGAAGCATGATTCTGTGCTCGATATTCAAAAGGATTTTGCGTGACTCTCTGTACTCTCTGATCAAGATATGGAACGTCACACTGTTGGGTACCCATCCAAGCAAACCCACCTTCGGAGAGAGGGGAATGGCCGAGAATTGCTGAATGTCCAAGTGTCTCTTGAAACACTCAGTGTCATTGACCAACAATGTGTTGACAAGACCGAAAAGCTGCATTACCAAGTTATCCTGCCGGATATCCTCATGTCCTTTAAGAGCAAACTGGTAATCTTTACCGTCATTACCCTTGCAAGTAAACTGCCTGGGCCTCTGCTTCGATGAAATCACCGTGAACAAAGGATCAAACTTGACGATTCTGATGATTGGCTTTCCTGGTTCGTAAGTTCCTGGAACGGCCAATTCCAAATCTCGGGCTTCCTGTAATTTAGGCGAGACGAATTGCAATTCCAAACTCTGTAGTTGTGGAAGTTGGCGACTGATTCTCCTAAACACATTGTAGTAAACATCCCAGGCTTGATTCAAATTTGTGATGTCCTTCGTGCGACGGTAATTCAATACCCACTCGTAGGCATCAGCCAATTCTCTTCCAAAAGAGTTGTTGAATGATGCCTCCCTCATTGTCTCAGGGCCTTTCTGAAGCATATTGTGGAGAGGTTCAAGAACTTCAAACATCTTTTCTGTGTTGTGCTCTCCGAAGAATAAACGCGAGGCATCCTCCAAACCCTCGTACCACTGTTCTGACCAGAGGACAGCAACACGGATTAACTCGTTACTAACCAAATCTGACTGCTCCACTAATTTTGCAGAGTGAATGCACATGTTGTCAATGATAGATAAAGCAGCTTTCTTGCGGCTCTTAGATTCAGACGTCACGGCCACAGCGAGTGGGTAAACCAAAGCCTGAGGGTGAGCTTTACCCAAGTCTGTAAGGAGACCCAACAACGATCTACTCACAATCTGGTTGGGCTGATGAATCCGTGAGATCAACTGCGGCACAACCTGCAACCAATTATCGATCTTGACCATGTTGAAGCCATTCGCCATGGCCAGCGCTGCTTCGGGAATACCGCCAAACTTGAACCATAAAGTGAGTAACCTCAAAGTGTCCTGCAAAGAGTTGGAACTGGATAATGCAATGGAGTGGAAAAATCCCTGGATTGAAGGAATCACATGCCGTTGCACCAATTCCATGGATATGATCTGCAGCAGCTGGATAGATTTGCCCTGACTGTCATTTTGTTCCAAAACAGCAGGCGAAATTCCGTTGCGGTTTCCTTGTGTGTAGTGAGAGATGACCTCAAAATTAGCCAACGCCCAGTTGTGCCAGGCTTTGTACCACTTGTCGTCGAAATGGGTAGCGAGTAAGTAAGCACCCAAGATAATTTCAGAGGTCTCCACCCGCCAATTCCCATTTAACTCAATCTGCCACTCTCCTTGTTTAAGAAAGCATCTTGCAAGAAGTCGGGTATATTCCTCAACATGCTTGGGGATACCGGGTCCATCTTGTGGGATAGGCTGTGTAATAAGATCATTGGGATTCAAGCCGAGATCTTGAGACATTCGAGTAGTGAAATCGACTAAGTGCCGGAGAGCCTCCTTCTTCTGGCCCTTGGCCCACATGTACTTGAGCTGGGCGTACACTACCTGGGGAGGAGCCCGGGTAGGGTTGTCCGATGACCCGCCTTCGAGCAAATTATTCAAGGACTTTTCAGCCAAGTTGAATCTGCCCGACTTCCTGCAAAGGTTTGCAAACTTGATCCACATCTCCATGTCTTGCTTTGGTTTGATCACGAGGGCACGAACCTTCAACATTCTTTGCCAGATGTCAACATTTCTTTGGCACCCTAAGAGTCGCGTGTTCCATGTTTTCCTCATGAGTGCCCTCTTTTCAGATCCTTGAGGGAGACACTTGTACTTGATAATCTCTTCTAGTTCTGCGAGCATTTGTACTCTCACAACCACTCCGTAGGCTCTATTATAACTCTCGCTCACCAACGCGGTGATCTCGGTAACCAAAAGATCCCTAGCATTGAGGATATGGTTTGATGCCTCCTCAAAGTTGTTTCTGTGAAGACTGAGAATAGCACTGAAGAAGGCCCTATCCGGTGACTCGACCTTCATGACCTTGATGTAGGCATCCATGCGATCCCATTGTCCAAGACCCCAGGCAGCAGCTGCAGCCAATGGAGCGACACTCCTTTGTATCTCGCCAGACGACGTACTCCACTTGTCTTGGGCCAACTCGGAAAGCTGTTCCCATTCTCCAAGAGCATGTAAACTTCTCATCTTTCCCATCACGACCTCCATGTTATCAGGCTCGCGTTTCTCACGCTCACTATAAGCTTTCAACGCATCGTCCCATCTTTGAAGCTTCTCATGCCAAGTCTCTTTAAGTTGAAGATTATGGTGCAATTGGGCATGTTTGAGAATGCCTACCGCGGCATCAGATTGTTGAAGCTGGTTGTTGATACTAATCAAAGCTTCGATAGTAGGTGTAGTAGGCTCTTCGTAGAACTCAAGTTCTTTGTAATGCAAGGCTTTGGCGTAGGCGTGACACCTTTGAGCATATTGACCCAAAGTCGTAATTGCAATTGGCAATGATTTGTCGTCGTGCTCCATAAATTCTGCCAAATTGAGTAGAATTTGATGAATCTCTGGAGGGTTATTTGGTGACGACAATGCTATGCAAAATGACTCAATAAGTTCCTCCTGGTGCTGAGAATAAAGCTCACTCCAACAGGAAGCAAAACTGGAATTAAACAAGTCTTTAGCAAGCGGATTATAATCCGAAGCCAATCCAGCACAAGCTCTTATGGCGTGCGAGGGACTTTGTTTAAGAAGTTCCTTACTGAGCCTTGCAATCCACTCCTGCCAATCTTCTTTTGTGTTATTTCTCTGTGAAGAGTCCCATGCTGCTTTGAGGGCCGCCTGATTAACAGGCAACTTCTTTGAGGGCATATCAATATCTGGCAAATCAAAATGCGATACGTTTGATTCGTAGTCCTTGAAGATTGTAAGTTGAGTTGGCAAAGGGTCACCGCTCAACATCTTCGAGATAATTTGCTCAAACATATTCGAATGCAACTTCCTCTGGAGAAGTTCTTTCTTAATGACAGGAATGTAAACAATGAACTCATTTCCAAGGCTCAATGCGAGGCAGCACAAGGTGCTTATAGTAGCCACAGACAATTCCTCGTTTCCCTGGCGAAGGGTTCTCAATAATGGATGGACAATGCGCGATGACATATCGTTGAGCGAGACCTTGTTTGACAACTTGCCAATGGTCTCAATAGCGGCTTTTCTCAACACCACAGGTCCAACTTCAAACATCTTCACAATCGTTGGAACCACAACATGAACGAAATCCTCAATGTTACTTCCAAAAATCACGAAACTACGGAGGACTTGAATGGAAGGCTCTCTGTTCGCTGATTTGTCCTCCTCTGTCAAATTGAGTAAGAGCGGCAAGATCTCGGGGAAGTACATTTTGAACTCGCCCTCCAAGGCTCTCAGGACCGACTCGATGAGGTGAAGAATGATGACCTTGATGTTGAGATGGGTTGCTGCATCGAAAAACATTTTGATGACGGAGAAAATCTCGTGAAGGAATGGCCGGATGTGATGCTTGACAATAAGAATCAAGGCGCCCAACTGCTGAAAATAGAATTTAAGCATGCTCCGCTGGCAGTTTTTCATCACGTTGATTATGCCTGGGATGATCAGGGGAAGAAACGAAACACACCGCAATCCCAATGTCTGGAAAATGTACATGACAGCTTGAATAACTTTGTTATGGTGCATACTCAAGGAAGGATCCTTAAGTATTTTCATCAAGTTGTTGATTGCAACTGTGGGATAGTATTCTTCGCAAGAGGGAGACATTCCCAGCATTAAGAGACCAATGTCGACTGGAGGCGCGTTTTGCTCGGCTGTGGATGTTTGAGAAGTCTGCTCCACTTCGCGATGCTTGTAAGGGTCAAGAGCTCCCAAGATTCCAAGAAGTCTGACAGTTTCTCTGCGAATGTGTGGCGAAGATTCCAGCTTCAAAATGTTCACCAACATGCCGAGCAATTGGGGATACTCTAACAAGGGTTGAATGACATAACCAGACGAGCTTGCGATCTGACCAAGAGCTTTGAGAGCTGCATCCCGTTTGAATGATGAACTCTGATCTTGAAATGTGTCAAGAATCAATGGCATTAATTCTTTCAAAAATGGCTTTATATCCTCACCAGCGACTATTGCAGCTTCACCCAAGCAGCTTATTGCACTGGCAGCTACAGCAGAGCTCTGATCCTTAGCCCTTGGTATAAGTGCCTCGACAATTGGCTTGATGTATGGTTTAGTAAGCTCAGTCGAGTTGGAGATCAAGAGTGACAAAATGACAGCCGTTTCTTCCTTTTTACGACTGGTGTTCGCATACTCAAGGCGCGTGAGAAGTTGAATCAAGGTTTTCCTTAGTGAAGGAACCACATAAGCCGGATTTATGGTCGAGAGTCTGCCTAAAATCTTGATCGCAATTTTGCGAGCACCGAAAACTTCGTCATTGAGAGCGACAAAAAGTTGCTTCACATTTTCTGCTTGCGAGAGTTGTGGATCAAAGTCATGTGACTGATTCAAACACTTGAGTCCTTCCATGCGGATTTCTGGAACGGGGTCGGTAATCGAGATAGATAAAAGTTTCTCTACCACCTCGTTCACAGCATTAAGAGCATTGACACTTGTTTGGTGACACAAAGGATCTCTGGTGAAGATTCTGCACGACGTCTTCACACTAATCTGCCTGATTTTGGGACTGCTGTTGTCAAGATAGGTGATGGTGCAGTACCTGACGAACTCATTGAGTTGATAATTGGCGAACTCAAAATAAGAGAGCATCTCGAGAGCTTGGACAACAATCTCTGTGTCATAGCTCTGATACAATTCCTGATTGTTGAGAATACTCGAGATGCTCTGGCCAGTGTCACGGTGAATCATGATTAGTCTGTAATCACGCGCAGACGCCTCATTGATTTTAACTGAGCCATACGGTGAACCTGGGGGCTGAAATGTCTTGCCAGATAGAACAAGACTCAACAAATTCAACAACTTTTTGTTAATTGTAGGTGTGAGTGACGGTATGTTGGTGATGAGCGTTTGGAGCGCATCTTGCATGTGTTTGGACAATGAGCATTGACTGAACATCATGTCCAATATATCACGTTGGAGATGCTTCGTGAGGGCAGGGCCCACTGCAATTGATAACTTCTGGATGCAATCGAATATTGCAGGCTCGGTTTCCTTTCTCATGGCTCTATACTTGAATGAACCGGGCGAAGCTGCTAACGAACTTAAGTTCGTAGGTGGTGCCTCTCCATTTGTTACCGCATTCGCTAGAATCTGCTGGACGCTGGAATTTGTTGGATACGATAAGCCTTCACGAATATTGTCGAGAATTGCATCCAAATATGTCGCCATCTGATTGCCGACTTCGAGCGCGATGAGTCCAATGCTGCGAAATATTGCACTTTTGTCGGCATTGACAGTCTCATTGTGTTGATTTTTATATCTCTTGAGCTGAGAGAGGTAATAGTACAATGTGCGATGCAAGTACTTTTCCACGAAGACCTCAGTGTCAACTTTGCAGAAAAGCGTGTAAATGTTGGTGAGTTCTTGACGGATCACGGAGTGTTTGTTGCTTTTGTAAAGGCTCACATTTTCGTACATGACCAGCAAGTTGGCCTTGATGTAGGGGTCATTGTGGTACTTGGCCAACTCTCGGTAAACCAAGAGAGCACCATGAATCGCCTCCGTGGAGGGACTCAGACTGCCGCTAATCAAACTGTACCCTGCTGGAGCAGACGCCCCACCATTACTGCCGTGGTCGCCGTGGTTGCTTTCATTCAAAACTTTTGATGCCAGATCAAGGAGAATTCGGATCCATCTGCGCCGGGACTCAACGTCTCGCGAGTATATAATGCTCATGCACTTCTGGAGCGCCTCGGCAGCATCAACCCGGATCACCAACCGGTGATCACGTAACTGATTCCACATGTGTTGTAAGATCTGGTTAATATAGCCCTGAAGAAGTAGAGGTGCATTATCGGCCAAGGCTGTGACTATCAATATGGCTGCGTGGCGGCGGTTCTCATGCTGTTTGCTGTCTGTTTGGAGCCACTCGATGGCTTTTTTAGCCTCAAAGTCAACGAAGTCACCTGTCAAGGTGCCGCCTGGTGTTGCCAATTTACCCAAGGTTTTCGTTGCCTGTTTCATAATCGTGAGATCGTTAGACACGATCAATGAACTCAAGTAGTTGGAGAATCGGGCCGTCTTGGTGGCATTCTCTTCTCCCACGCCGGAATCAAAGTCAATCAACGCATTGAGCGCTGCAATTCCACCCAATACCTGCGCGGGCTCTTTACTCTGAAGTAGGTCAAAAAGCGTTTTGTTGATCTCATTGTTATACCTGTTGAACTGTTCGGATGTAAGGTCTCGTGCTATGGAGGCCAAGAAGTTTCTGAGTTCAATAGCACTGTGACCGCGGTCTTCCTCTTTGGGCAGCTTAAGTCCGTTAAGAATCTGATTTAGTGCTACGCCGTCGACGACTTGGAGCTGAGACGACGACATGGCGGGAAAGTAATGCACTTGACCTTATCAATACCTCTTGTTGGGAGTGTGCAGGAGCAGACCATGGCAGGTGACCGAGCAGGTACCAATCAGAACGGAACTAAAAAACACAACATCCGTTTCTGTAGAAAAGGAGAACGTCTAATTCAAAAATCGTATTTTTACATCCTATTTATGGCACCAGGAATAAAGAAAAGTTCCTCACGATTGATGGGCCGTACTCCTCATAGTCCAGCTTGGTGTAACAATAGCTCTTGAACTCAGAGGTTTGTGCCAACAACGAGCCGCCAAACCACACGGCATTCCGCTGCCGTTTGTGGGAAATCACCTGGACCTCCACGCCTGTGCTTTTCACGCCCGATAACCTCTCGCTTGCCTCTATACGCTCGTTCACCAAGCCCTTGATGTCACGCTGCAAGCGCCGGCCAAAGTCTTTGAACATCGTGGAACCACCAGACAACACAATGTTTTTGTACAACTTCTTTCTAACGTCAATGGGCGTGGACTGCACCACCTGGTCCACTACTGTAGGCAACGGAGTGAGGTAATCCAGAGAGCAGATCTCAGGGTTGAAGAAAATCTCGGGAGCAAGAAACCGCTCGTAGCCAACATCAACGGTAGTTTTGCGGTCTACGGTCTCCACGATATATTGCGCGAATTTCTCCTCTGGGTACTGATCAAACTTCTTGAACTCCTTCACGATGTCGGGACACACGTAACAGAATTCCTGTTTAATCTTCTCCGCTGTCTGCAAAGATGTGTTTGGTTCGCCCCTATCTCTTAAAATAGACTGGATGAAGAGCGTGATGTCCCTACCTGCCAAAGGGATGTTTTTGATGGCACCACCAATGACGTAGCCTTCAGCGACGGGAATCACGTGGGTAACACCATCACCTGAATCAATCACAGTTCCGGTCAATGAGCGGTCCTGGACCTTGGATGACGTCCACGACGCAGCCAATGCCAACACAGCCTGGACGGCAATGTAGAGACCAGCACAGTTGAAGGACTCGAACATAATCTCGGCCGTGGACTCTCTGTTTTCTGGTGGATTCAAAGGTGGCTCAGTAAGCAAAAAGTAGTGGTCTTCCGGCTCACACCGGAGGTACTTAAAGATGGAGTTTTCCCAGAATCTCTCCATGTGGTCCCAGTTCTCAATCTGGCCATGTCTGATGGGGTAAGACAAGCTGTAGTTGGGTCCAGTGGCGGCGCTAAGTGCCTCATCACCAATGAAGAAATCGAGATCCTCAAGACCGCGTTTTGTACTGAGAAATGACGCCGACGTAGACGCCCCTTTAGTGGTTCTGGAAGTAGTGGAAGTCGAGGTTGAAATGGCGGTAGGAAACACGTATGAAGGAGAATCGTTTCCAGCAAATCCCAATTTTGTGAGACCTGTGCCATTGTCCATGACCACGGCTGGGGTGCCCATAGAAGCCATGATGTTGGATGTTAGAAGCTTAGTGCGGAGTGGCTTGCGTAGACGATGTCTGGAAGGTGCACGACCACCAAGAGGGTCGAGACACTGGAGTGGGCCAGAAGGAGCAGATTAAAAATGGAAAAATATCAATTACTTTCAAAATTCGACTGGTATGTATTATGGTGTTGTGTAAGTTTATCAACCAACCTGGCAGAAACCTGTCAGACTCAGAGAACTTTGAGACTCAGAAAACGACGGCCGAGCAAAGTGAGCACACAAATGACTTGAGAGCATAGTGAATTCGATCCATGCTGGAGAAAGCATGTTCTCCCACTTGATACCGTTCCACTTCGCATTTAGGCTGCCCCCCCCACACCTCAATTCTATCTAGTACTCGTCTTTCCCACTGATGATCACGTCGTTGATCTTCAAAATCATGCGCGTTAATTGAGTGGCCAACAAAAGCTGTTGCTTCTTGCCAATCAAGGGGTCAACCACGAAAAGCTCCTTCATGTCATTCAGACCCTTGCCGAGGCAGTCCACTCCCAAGTAGGAAGACTTCTCAATGGCCTGTTTGGATTTGATACTGGACAAGGTCTCAATTGGATCCAAGCCCGAGTTTTCAGCAAGAATCATGGGAATCTGGTCCAATGCCGCAGCAAACGCGCGGAAGGCATACTGATCAATTCCCTTCTGCTTGTCGGCTGCTTCCAGCACAGAAAGCGAACAGGCCAACTCGGCAGCACCGCCTCCATACACCACACGGCTGTCTTTAATCAAGTTACGAACAACACAGACCGAGTCGTGCAACGCACGCAAGCCCTCTGCCACGATCATTTCGTTGGAACCACGAATGAAACAGGTCACAGCCTTGGAATTCAGACAGTCCTCCACCACCAACATGCGGTCTCTTGTAGTGCCGAATTCGAGCTCACGAATGGTGCCGGCTGTGCCAAGTTTTTCAGGAGTTAAGTCCTCAAAGCGAGGAACGATTCTTCCGTTGGTGGCTATCGCCAAAAGTTCAAGTTCGGAGCCGCCGATCCAACGAATGGCATTAAGCTCGTTGGTCAAGAGCAAGTGGTTGGCCTCGTCGTCAAATCCCCACTGACATGCGACGACGTTGGCACCTGACTGTTTGACCTGGCCAATCATCTCCACAAACTTCTTCTGTTCGTATTCCTGGAGCACCTTGAATTCCTCGACGGATGAGATATCCAACTTGTGCTTCGTCTTGGGCTTTGGAGGCTCGAATGGACATGTAAGAATAGCAATCTTGCAGTCTTTGACAGCCTTCGGCATCTGAGGGTGTGAGAAATCCTTGTCCAACAAAACGCCGTGGATCAACACAGAGTCTTCAAGGCTGCCACCAACTTTGCTCTCCATTTTGATCAACTCAAAGTCAACATCCTTGCGCTCGAGGTCCGCGACTGCCAACACAGCATCCACGGCCATCTGGGCAAAATGGTCATGAGACTTGGACACAATTTTAGAACCCAAAGACGTCTTTGCGGCACGCAACAAGTTGTCGTGTTTGTCAGCGCTCGCCACCACGTCGTCGGCAATGACATCAAGTTGGTCACATGCGATTTTGCATGCCTCATCAAATCCGTTGGCGATCTTGATAGGATGGATTCCTTTGTCAATAAGCTCAAGTGCTTGGTCCAAGAGAGCAGAGGCAAGAACCACCACACCTGTGGTGCCGTCACCGATCTCATCATCTTGGGATTTGGAGAGCTCCACCAACAACTTGGCAATCTCGTTGTCCAAGTCCATCTGAGACAAAATCGTGGCACCGTCGTTGGTGATAGTGATATCGCCATCCTGAGAAACCAAGATCTTGTCCATTCCACGTGGACCAAGCGATGTTTTCACGATACTGGCGACTGCTCTGGCGGCCAAGATATGAGATTTCGTGGCCTCGATGCCGTGTTTTCTCTGCTTTTTGCCCTGATCACGAACTATAATAAACGGGCGTCCCATTTCGTCCTGGGCCATGATGGCGTTGGACAAGTCGGGAATCTGTGCCTGTGCCATGGTGAGGTTGTAGTAGAGAGATTCAAAATTTTCGACCGCGCACGAGTTTGGTAGTAGCGACAAGATATCAGATGAATAGAAGAAATAGATTTGGAGAGTGTTGAGTAGCTATATATTTTTCTTACGACAAGGAACAACATGGCCCTGCAGTTGCATCACTTTCTCCGGGTTTTTCCGTATTTTGAAACCGCTGTCGTGGAGCTTACCATAATGGGGCAGAGCAATTGATCTGGACGTGGCTTACTAACATTGAGACATCTTGTTCCAGATCATAGGCTCGTCGATTGCTGAACTCTGATTTCAGCTTCGTCATTTCAGACGAACTCGTCTTGAAGTGTCTCGATTTTTCCGACATGCTGCACCCATCGTGGGCACGCTTTCTGGGTTGGTAAGTAGTTTCTCGACAACGGGAGACATGTTTGTTATTATTCTGATGCGCCTCCAGATTTGGTTACGTGGTACTTTCTGCTTCTCTCGTCATTCTCGTCTCTTCTGCCATTCCAGCTAGATTTCCCAAATTCAAATGCTGTTAAGACAAACTCGCTCACGAACTCCAAAGAGGAATCATAATTGTAAACTAGTTTTAATTCTGAAGAGAACGTTTCTGTTAAGCCAGTGGAAATGCCATTTCACTACTATTCCCACGTCACTGATCGAAATGATAAGCCGCGCTGGAAAAAAAATCTACTCATCTCACCACCTCCATGTCCGAAATCGACGTTGACGCCGCTAGCATCGAGCAACTTAGAGACGTGCTCTGTAATAAAGACGGCAAAGTGCCACTTGCAAACAGGTTCAGAGCTCTTTTCAACCTCAAGAATATCGGCTCTGAAAATGACAATCAGTCCACCACCCACAAGGCTATCGACTACATTGCCGAGAGTTTTGCTGACGACTCTGAGTTGTTGAAACATGAGGTAGCTTATGTTTTGGGCCAGATAAAAAACACACATGCCAACAAGTACCTTCAAGAGGTTTTGGAGAGCCCGCAACAGCAAATCATGGTCAGACACGAAGCTGCTGAAGCCATGGGGGCAATCGGAGATAAGGAATGTTTGGCCATCTTGGAGAAATACTACAAAGACGACCCCTCTCTAGAAATCAGACAGACTTGTGAGTTGGCTATCGAGAGAATCAAGTGGGAGAATTCCGACAAGGCCAGAACTGAAAACTTGGAAGCCAGCGCCTACACGTCGATTGACCCAGCGCCACCATTGCCCTTGGACCAGGAGGCAAAGATTGAAAAATTGCAAGATGTCTTGAACGATCAGGAAAAGCCCTTGTTCGAGAGATACAGAGCCATGTTCAGGTTGAGAGACTTGGGCTCCGATGAGGCTTGTCTTGCGTTGGCCTCCGGGTTTGACGATCCTTCTGCTTTGTTCAAGCACGAGATTGCCTATGTTTTTGGCCAGTTGTGCAACCCCGTGACAGTGCCATCCTTAATTAAGGTGCTCAAAGATGAGTCGGAAGCCGGCATGGTCAGACATGAAGCTGCCGAGGCCTTGGGTTCGATTGCCACTGACGAGTGTTTGCCTGTGCTTCAGTCGTTCTTGAATGACAAGGAACAGGTTGTGAGAGACAGTGCCATCGTTGCCCTCGACATGTATGAGCACGAGAACTCTGGCGAGTTGGAGTATGCGACTATCAAGGCTTAGTGGTGATCGCGAAGAGCGTTATGAAAAATTTGGATTGGTAATTGGATGTGAACCTGTAGACGCTTTCTCAGAATGTGTATATCTTCTCAGTATTGTTCTTCTTTTGCAAATTGGCCAAAGTAGCACTTCTACAAGTGATGCTTAATTGTTCGTATTGTATTCAAAATCGTAGTAACTCCCCCATGTTCCAGCCCCGTCTCGGCGAAGCCTTCGGCAGTGTTAGCATAGCAGAAGGGTGATGCATTTTGGAATAGTCTGTTGAGACGCTGGCCCGGATTTGATATCATTCGTATAATCAGAATGAATGTAGCCGGTTTTTTTTTTTGGCTCGTAAGTAGTCCCACAGCCTTAATTGTTCTGCCTGAAACGGTAGCCACAGCTCGTACACGTGTAGAAAACCGTAGCACCTTCATCAGCGGAACGCAACTGCAAGGTGTGATACTGCATTTCCTCGTTTCCACACTGAGGACACTTCTCTTTAATGGTAGCACCCTCCTCGATTTCGTCATTCTTCAAGGACGTTTTCACCACTGACTGCTTGGAACGGAGCACAGAGGGGAAAGCATCTTCAGCAGATTGCGTTACAACCTTCAAATTGGAGAATCTCGAAGTTGGGTAACTCTTCTTACAGATGCTGCAATCTAGAGTGGGCTTAGAAGTCACGGAATCTAGAAGGTTGCCGCAGTCTGTGCAGAATATAAGCGAGCCAACGACGGACATGATGCTAAAAATCTATTGTAGGCTTTTTTTTTTGTGGTGCTAGGAATTGCGGCCGATGCTTCGCGTGGCCAGTGTGTAATGAATGGCTTTTTTCAATCAGTGCGATGAGCTTCGCGAGGTGCACACCGATCAAGAACCAACTACCACCATGAGACAGAAAAGGGCCAAGTCGTACAAAAAGCAGATGAATATCTACTTGCACACCTTCAAGTTCAGAGAGCCATATCAGACCATTATAGATGACGAGATCGTGCTTCTCTGCAACAAGTCGTCATTTGACCTCATCAAGGGAATCAACCGGACTATTCAGGCCGAAACAAAACCCATGATCACACAGTGTTGCATGCAAGCTCTATATCTTAGCAAGAACCAGCAAGCAATTGATTTTGCCAAAACTTTTGAGCGCAGACGCTGCAATCATCAGCCCAGTGATCCCAAACCTCCAAGGGAATGTATAGAGTCGATTGTGAACATAGCAGGCCAAAACAAGCACAGATACGTGGTAGCAACACAACTGGAAGAGTTACGCAGAGCCCTCAGAGGTATTCCTGGCGTTCCCTTGATCCACATGAACAGATCCGTTATGGTCATGGAGCCAGTGTCTCATGCTACGAGGAGAGCCGAAGCACAATACGAAAATGCTAAGCTTAGTGAGGGGCTCAATGCGAAAAAAGTTGGATATATCGACAAGGGTGATACTGAGGAATCGTCAGTCGCTGCGACGCCTAAGAAGAGGAAGGGTCCCAGTGAACCCAATCCATTGAGTATCAAGAAAAAGAAGACTGAGAAGGTTTCAACAGACCCTGTTCAGACTAAGAAAAAGCGCACCAGGCGTCACAAGTCAGCGAAAGAGAATGGCGCTGATGATGAAGTTCATGTCGGTGAAGATGTGAGCGAAAAGCCCACTGAAAACGGTGAAGACGATGGTGCCAACGACGGGAAAGAAAATTAAAGGGAATAAATGCAGCCATGCCGGTGACACACGATTATTTGTATACTCACGCATATCCGGGGGATCATGCATGATCGAGCTGGCCCAGAAGCACCGCAAAAGTGTTGCTGGTTTTGGTTGTATCCTCCTTGGGATGCAATACCAATTCACTCATTACGTTCACCGAATCAGTCTTGAGAATATGGTCACCGCCTTCGGTCACAAGGCACATCTTGCAGTCGAAGGCGATGAGCGAGTCGCGCATTTGCTTCTTGAAGCTTTTGGTGAGCATGTAGAGGTTATTCTCGAGCTCCTTGGTCATGACGAGATAATTCTTGTCATAGAACACCAAAGACAGGGGTTTAATCCATTGAACCACGGGCTCCTCAATAAGGCTGTTTTCTCCCACAATTTCTACTGCTTTTGCGGCGACCTTCTCTTTCGTGCATCCGAGAAAGACGTCCTGAATGAGAATGGCGTTGAAAAGAGCCTCATCGAGCTTGCTCTGGCGGAGCTCTTCTATCTGCTGTTTTTTGCGCTCTCTGGCGGCCGCTTTCTCGAGCTCGACACGGATGCTCCGATCAGCCATCTTCGTGTTGTCGGTGATGTGAATGAATAACGACCTGTTGGGTGCCTTGTCCTGAGACTCTGAGTAGAGATTGTAGACAGACGCAAGCTCGTGAATGAACCTGCGCTGTGGTTCGCTCATCGGAGGAAACATCATGAATTTCGGCGTCTCTCTTCCAGATGCGACGAGATCGATGTAATTGCTCACGAATTCATTGATGGTCGCTTCAATCTTCAGGCACCAGGCCAGCTGTCGTTGATAAACAGAAGTGATAGACTCGCCATATAATACAGTGGGCTCGTCCGGAACAGTATTGAAAGCCTCTCTCAATTCTTCGTCTCTCAATTCCTGTGCACACTCCTCATCACAGTCATATGTGCTGCCAATACGTGCAGCAGTAGACTTTGAAGCACCACACTTAACTTTTCTCGTCAAGCGGCCACACTTGCATGAGATTGTTACGGGCCGGTCGCAAATCACAGCATCACAGGCCAGATCACTGGCCTTGTGACATTTCTGAAGGCAGATGTGGGGACAGCTTTGCTTCACCTTCTTACACAAGAATTGACAATTTTCCACTGGCGAATGTTCTCCATCAACGCACGCCTTCAGACAGGCCCTGTTGCAAGGATGACCACATTCAATCTTCTCCTTGCAAATCCTCGAGCACGAGACGCTCTGCACCGAACAAGGGATATTTTTTATCTCCTTTTCACCACAGTTGCATCGTTTCGTCACGAGCTCCGTGCAGTTCGGGCACTTCTTTTCGTCGCCATGACATTTATGCACCAATGATTTATGGCCGCAAGGGAGGCGACGTCTGCACGGTTGCTGGCAATTAAGCTTTGTTCCACATCTCACCGGCGCAGGGATTACCGTCTTACCACAGTCACACACCAAGTCCGTGCTGTCACTCTCAAGACAGACTCCACATTTTCCAGCATGGCAGAGTGCTTCGCATCGGTGAACGCCACACTCCTTGAGCCGGTTACATGGTTGAGTGCAGATATGAACGGGCTCCATCGCCATGAGTTGCTCGTTATAATCAACACGAATGTTATCGCGCCTGCTTCTCCGGTTTTCTCTCTCCCTTGAGAGTGCCACTTGCTCATAAGCGCAGCATTCCTCTCTGTGGAGATGGCGCTTACAACTGAGAGTGGCATTGCATCGGTGGTGGCACTTCGGCTGAAATCCCATTTGCAAAGATTTGCAAGATACTAGGAAGGTAGCCATGGTACACGAGCACTTGGCCTGTTTGATGTTGAAGCACTCGCAGGGTCCGCTGTGACACTTTGCCAAACACGTGCAGCCACATACAAGCTCTTTCCCACACACAGCCTCACACTCCGGAATAGGATCCTCACAGCTCGTCCTCTGGAGCTTTGAGACCTCCATCTTTCCGCAATAGCATGTATGTACTTTGTCGGGTGCATATTTGCAGGATTTCCGCTCAGCAGGCAACGGCAGACACTTGACGTCGTCGTAGTGCACACCGCAGTCGAAAAAATTCTTGACGATTGCTGAACAGGAGTAGGCACCGTAAAATTCATGACTTCTATCCTCCACTTCGCGGCACTTGCGTGGATCCAACTCTGCACATCGCACCTTCTCTTTCTTCTGCCCACAGTAACAACGGGCCTCTACAAATTGCTTGCACGGATCACAAAACCCAGAATGGCAAGAGCCTTGCTGGCACTTGTGGCCCATGCCGCAAACAACATGAGTGCATGGCTCTCCGCAAGACCAGCCAGTCTCGTACGGAGTCGCCAAACATGGAAGTTGCTGTTCGTGCTTCCCACAACGGCATTTCATCACTGGCCCGAGCGCACCACATTCTGGGTGCTTGCCTGGGTGACATACTGCCGAACATGAGTGCACACACAGCGTGTATTTCTTGTTGCACGGGTTCCCGCAACTGAAGGGAATCAAGGCATCGGCCCGGGGGTTTTTCACCCGTCCACACCAACACGTGAATTCAGAAGGAAGCTTTTTGTGCTCCGTACTGCACGCTGGACATCTCCAGCACTTTGCGGTGGTGGTGGACAGGCCCCTGCTGGCCCAGTCCTTGATACATTCTAAATCGTACACCCGGTAGCAGCTTCTGCAAGACCAGACCTCCGAAGTGCGGTCGATTTCACACGTGCAAACAAGACATACGTAGACGCCTTCCTCGATCTCCTGTATAATGGTCAGAGCGAGGGATTCGTCGGCGTCTTGGTCGAGATCTGAATCGTCTTCAGAATCGGTGCTAAACTCCGAATCTGTTGACAGAGATTCTGCCTCAGATATTTCCGAGCCCGGCGGACCTGTTCCGATATCGTCGGGTCCGGGTCCTGGGTCCTTTATCTCGAGTCGGTTTCGATCTCGGTCTTCGAGGGTGTCTGACATGGGTGGCAAATTGGGGGGATGTGGGCGATGCTTTATAGGACGCAGGACATGCGGCGACGCTACGGATAGAAAAAGGGGAGACGGGTGGCAAATAAAAATAAAGAGAATTTTCGGAAAGTGTGTATTCATGGAATTTCCAGACTTGGGTTTCGCACAATGTTACGGTGCTCGTGATGGTTTGCAAATGTTGAAGGAAGACCGGAGCAGAAAAAATACACTAAACGAGAAAACAGTAGCGTAGGCACAATATTTGCATCTGCAGACGAATCAGCAATAATGCACGGAAAATCTCGGATTGGACTTGCAGTGGGCATACGATTGAGATGCCGTCATAGCATAATGACTTAGAGTGAACTGGGGAAAGGTCACATTTTCAATTATTGTTCACCACAGATTGCCACGCCCTTTGCTCCAACAACGCCTGATGTGAAAATCATCATCTCCCGCTTTCAGCCTTCAATTAGGCTCGGCAACTTCTTACATCTCTACCTATGGCAATATGCGAACAGTGTATTAATCATAAAACTATGTTACAGATTTGTCAGGTTTAAGACCCAAGTTAGCCCACACGCACGCTGCGCCGCTTGAAGAAATTCATCACCTTGCGTGCTGCACTCACTTCCTTGCCATTAACATAGGTAGTGGATGAGCCGCTGATGGATCTTCGATTGATCGCCGCGTCAATTGTGCTGGCTTTGTGGTCCTTTACAGGACGCAGGACATTATCATTCTTGGAAACTTCTAAAGCTCTTCTTGGAGTAGATGCAGATGGAGGCACCGGTTCGGCAGATGTTCCGTAGAACGACAAGATGCTAAACCGGTTGCGCTTCTTTTCTTTCTCACGAATATCTCGGTCGCGATTTTCCTTGTTTCTCTCGTGGTCGCGAGATGCCGACGACTCACGATGTGATGTCACCGTCACCGGCGTGGCGGGTTCTACGTCTTTGACGACATCTTTCATCACCGGTGATTCAGTAGGAACGGCAAACGTTGGCAGCTGATCAATTTGTGGGGTGCTATACAGCAACGTCGGCAAGTCGGTATCTAATTTGGGAATGACCTGCCGCGTTGGGCTGTGCAGATTGGTCAACTCGAGGGCATCCATCTTATCTTCAAGGTAGCTGAGCACACTGTTGCGCTTATTCTCGTGGCTATTGAGATCGCTGGTAAGGACACCGTTGACGTTGATTGGTGTGACGACTGATTTTCGGCGGTTGGATTTACGTACCGGCACGTTTGACGAGGAGCCTGGACTCTCGGAAAGGGCAGCCTCGGGTGCATCTGAGTCGGAGAGACTGAGCGCTTTAATAGGCGACGACGATAATAGAGGGATCGGCACCGGGCTGCTCAACTTCGACGTTTCGAGGAGCGTCATCGAGCTGGAGTTGCTGGCCATAATCACCGAAGACATGGAACCGGGATGATATGAAGTAGGGCGAGGTTTTTTCGTCGAGTGTGGCAACTTGGCTAGTTCACTGACTACCTTGGACGTCTCCGGCAGAAGCGTCCGTTGACCTAGCAGAGGCTTGTCGGTCTTAGGGAACTCGACAGCGACTGGACTCTCAACAATGGTGCTAATAGTACCGTTGTAAGTGGTAGATCTGGGTATGCTGTGAGGGAGCGACACGTGTGGGGGCTGGGCCAAAACAGAGACAGGGTCGATGTCAAGCGTGAGCGAGCGTCTCTTGCTCTCATTTTCAGAAACAACGGCCTTTAGCGCATTACTGGCGGAGAAGTGTCCCGAAGACATTGACGCTGATTTCACATGTCCTGGTCTCTTGCTTGGCAGGACATTTGCCGACAGTACGGCGGTGACCAGCGAGCTCAAAGTAGATGTGGAGCTGTTGGCTATGGATGATGCAGAGGCGGCAAGACTAGGCTCAAAGGGCGCCGCGGTGGCCACGACGTTTGCAAATGATGAAGATGTGGTGGGGTTCGAGTAGATGATGTTTGAGTTGGAAGTGAAGGTCCTGCCATGTGCGGGCGTCTTCTTGGAATTCATGAGGGATGATGAGCTGGTGACCTCATTGAACATCAGGTAGCGCTTTTGCTTGTTCTCATTGATGATGCGCAAAGCCGCCAGTTTGCCTTTGTCTTCCGTGTGGATGCTGTCCCATTCTGGTTGCCTTATTGACAATAATCCAGCGTGAGGCGCCAACCAAGGGTGATTCCGGATCTCGTCCATGGAAATGCGCTTGCTGGGATCCGCAACAATGATTTTGCGAAGCAAATCACGCGCCAACGGAGACACATATTCTGGGAATGTGAGCGATGTGTTGCAGATGTAGTTGTACAAGCGAATAATGTCAGAGCCATCTTCGTTCTCGACATCGTCATCAAACGGGAGGTAGCCTGCAAGCATCGCATAAAGAATCACGCCTAGAGACCAAATGTCAACTTTGCGGCCACTGTAAGGTGCCGAAGTGAGCACTAACTCGGGAGCAGCGTAGCATGGCGAACCACAGGAAGTTTTCATGAGATCCAGCTTCTCGGTGTTGAAAGAGTTGACAAAGCCAAAATCAGAGATGATGATGTTTTTATGCTTGTCAAGAAGCAAGTTTTCTAGCTTGAGGTCCCGGTGGATCAAGCCCTTAGAATGCATGTAGTCGACGCCAGAAACAAGCTGGGCAAACAATTTTTTGGCGGCGTTTTCCTTCAAATACTTTGACAGCAAAATATAGTCAAAGAGTTCGCCACCCAGCGCATACTCAAGCACAATACCAATGTACTTCCCGCTCTTCAACACCTCTACTAGGCTCACGATGTTGGGGTGGTTGAGCATGCGAAGCGAGTTGATCTCGCGGTGGATTTTTGTTTCTGACTCGCCGAATTTGGCAATCGACTCTCTTTTGATCAATTTGATGGCCACCTGGCTCGGATGTTTACCGTCTTTGCGCCATCCAAGTTTCACCTTGCCGAACTCGCCTTCTCCAAGGGTAGATCCAAGCACGTATGCCCCAAATCTGACCTCTCGGTGGACTCTTTTGGATGTGTTGGCGCTCGGAGGAGACACGAATGAGGATATTCCGGTGACTGACGCTGATGATGTCATTCTGACGACGCCGGGAGACACCTGTGTGGTATGGGACAGGGAGGTGGGAAATGAAAAGGACTGAGGGCTAAGCAGCGGAATTGATGAAATTGCCCTGTTTCTGATTTGATTGTTCCCTTACTTTTTGGATCGTCTGTCCAAAGATCGGGATCACTTTGAATTGTTCACTGCCTTGCAGGGGCAGCAGGTGAGTCAGTCAGACCGATGACAATGGGAAACAAGAAAGCCGATATGGATGCAGCGGCAACTCTATGAAAGCCTGATATTGTCGGGAGAAATATTTGTAGGCTGTAAGCACAAAGCAGACGTCGAAGTTTCTATAGTCAGGAAGAAATGTAGCAGACAAGTAGCCGAAGTTGACGTTGCGGATGCGGCCTGGTGTTTGTTTGGGTTCTCACCCGATCAGGCAAGGATAAACAAGATGGCCGTGTGCAGGGAAATTGGGGCTGGTCAAAGAAGATTGCGGAATATGTGTATATTTATGTCTGAGCCGCGAAAACGCAGGGGGCTTGGGGGTGGGGTGGAGAACATGGTGGGAAGCAAGTTGGAGCGATCAACAAGTGGCTTAAAAATAGAAAAGGAGGGGGAGATATGAATTGACAATGAGGTCATAGTGAAATCAGCAGAGAGTAGAAATTGGATATGGCGCTCGTTACTCTGAATTATCGGATTCCGTTTCCCTTCTTTTTTGGGTGCTTGTGCGTTTTCCACCTTGTCAACGCGAGAAATTGGAATGGTCGTGGCCCGGGTTCCGCATGGCAACGCCTGCACATCACCGCCAACGAGTGGAGTTTAAAGTAGTCACGAAATTGCGAGCCCTCTTTGTAAGTGCAATGCCGTGGACTGAGCGTTTAGTACTGGAAGGGTTTCAGCAGCTTCGATCCCTAGCAGTTTCAGAGAAGAAAACGATTGCACGAATACCATGATTTACCTATTATAGAATAGCCCTATCTGCACACCCTTCCCCATTCAGAAAACGAACTGATTGCGAAGGGTATCACAAGAATCTCCTGGAATTCAGGGATAATCCGGGGTTGGCGCGGGGCATGAACACGGTTTCTGCACCCCAATAAAGATTTTTAGGAACAATGAGAATGCAGAGTGTCACCAAAGGGTAAACCCAGTTCCCCCAGTTCCCCAAAACACAACACCAACATTGACTTTTTCACGGGGATGAACGTCTGGATATGGAAATGTCGAAAATCAATGCACACTTTGCCATTCTTCCTTATCTGATGGAATGCACCGGGGCGCAAAATGATGCATGTCCTGGTCTCATTATCTCACATTACGATGTGGTGCAGGTGCCACATCTGTGTGATACGCGGGGTCGAATGCCTGGCGTCATCGCACCTTCCTGATCGGGCCATCGCTCGATCTGGGAAAAAGACAAGGCGTGATGTTTCTCGGTCAGACAATCCGGTAGATTTTACGAGATAAGCTATTGACACGAAAAGCAACGCTGATATTCCATGTATCGACCGTTTTCTTCGGTGCGGGGTGAAAGAGGCGTGGACGATTTGCAAATTTGGAAGATATGCTTGATATGATTGGGATACTGCATTCAGTAGAACTATGTCGAAGGCACCGCCTCCGCCTTCAACGTGTTCGTGTCACGAAAGAGATACGAAATCTTGGGGGAAATAAGACAATCCACTACAAATGGAGCTCCTCAAACGCAGCAAGAGTGAAGAGCAGAGCGGTTCTTACTGAATACGCATTCAACTCGAGGTACCAGTCGCGTCATCTGTATTCCGACAAATCAGGCGCTTCTTAACATTCTCGTGAAGTCACTGACAAAAATATTCCAAGCACATCGTGCATGATTATCTAAAGTCCTGGTGGACCATATCAACTTACTTGTTCCTCCATGCAGGACCACGCGTACACCATGACTCGTCTAGAACAACCCAATCCCATCACAGTGCCGGTGCTCTCCACGGTCGAAAAGCCTATTTCCTCGAAGGAACTCATTAGTCGGCTACGGAAAATATCAGAGCATCTCATATCCGTGGATAACCTCGAAGATCCCCAGCACTATGTCAAGTTAGCTCATGACCTTGCAAACAAGAAACTCCTTAAACATCAGAATTTAGGAGTGCGAGTGCATGCATGCTGTGCAATCTCAGATATTCTTCGACTCTTCATACCTGATGCGCCGTTCTCGCCGTCGTCTATGGCCGCGATCTTCGATGCCTCTTTCGCTCTTTTTGCTCATCTCTGGGACGAACACGGCGCGTACCAACAACAGCTCACCTACTTGATTAAGAGATTGGTTGATATTCATTGTATGGCTTTGGTAGCAGACCTTCAAGAGGCTCCGAGTCTCGTAACCCAGCTCTTTCGAAACTTGTACACTGTGGCTGCGAAAGGACTTCCATCTCAGCTAGAGCCTGCGGCTACGCAGATTTTGGTCGAAGCTGTGGGCGAAGTTGACGTTGTCCCCAAATCCGTTGTACTCCAGATTGTTCAGTCCTTCACCGAATCTGACGAGTCCAGAACACGTGACGGTGGTAAGAGTAACAACAGTAGAGCGTCTAGTCGTCAGACAACGTTGACGAGCGATCTGTCCAACATTTCAAACACAGCGTTCAATTTTGCGATAGCTATCTGCGAAGTCAACTCTGACAAAATGTCTCGCCAGCTCGTGCAATTGTATTCTGAGATTCTAGATGAAGGAGCCAGAGCAACTTCCGATGGCGATGTGGATTACGAGTCGTCTTTCCTGGCCCTTGAAAAGATTCACATGTGGTCTGTGCGTATCTGGAAATTAGTTCCTGGCCTTTTGGTTTCCGTCATGGGCCTTATAAATGATGAGCTTGACTCGGATTCTCAAGAAGTGAGAGTACTAGCCACATCGACAATAAGTGCCATGCTTGCGGCAAACCTTGGCGTTCACGGTGAAAATAGTGCTACGAATTTCCACAGCGCCCACCCTAACACCTGGCGTGCGTGGTTGAAAAAGGCATCAGATGTCTCGCCCGAAGTCAGAAGAAAGTGGCACGAGCTGGTGCTGCTGATTGTGGTTGGCCAGAGAACAATTTCTGAAATCACCGTGCCGATCTGTGATGCGATGGTGAATGGCCTTTTGGATACAGATGAATCGGTGAGACTTGCCGTATGTGAGTCCTTTGCACTGTTCCCATTTTCTGTTTTCACCAGCAAGGTCTGCACAACCGCAGCGCTAACCACTTTCTTCACACTTTGCCGAGAGAAGAACACAAGAATAAGAACACTCTGCATCAATTTCTTGGCTTCAGTATACGACGCTTACTGCAGCGTGGAGCCACACGAGGTTGATTTTGGAACTAAAACTGAAGAGTCCGTGGAAGAACTCAAGCGCCTCATCTCTAGGGATCTTCCGAACACGTTGATGCATTTGGCGTACATAAACGACCATGCAATCAATGCTCTCGTGGATGTGGTGTTGCTTGAAAAGCTTGTACATTTTGAGCTGGATGTTGGGCTACGTGTATCGCGGCTATGCCGCTTTTTTGAAGTTCTTGACGAAAGAAGTGTCGCTGTAATTAAGGCATTTTTGAGGCGCCAAATTCTTTACTCCGATGCTCTTTCGAAGTTTGCGTCTCTCTGCGAACAGGATAGTGACGCCAATTCAGATAGCAAAAAGGCTTCCGAAAATGCCACAAAGGCAATTGAATTTTTCGTGTCCGCTTTGCCTGAGGGTATGAATGGTCACAAAAATCTTGAGCGGTTGTTCAAGTTGCACAACGCACGATTTATCGCCTTGATAAAAAACTGCCTGAACAAAGACGCAGAGTACAATACAATTAAGAACTCTATCAAAGAGATGCTCATCAAACTCGCCGATGCCAATGTGTTCAAGGCCTTTTCTGGCCACCTGACTGAGAACATGGTCTCAACGGTGAAATTGATTCTTTACAGATCTTCGAACATCATATTCAACAGAGAAAATGTGGGTGAGCTAATTGGAATTTCAAAAGCAAACCCGGCGCTCGAGTCGCCGGCGGAGCTGTTACTTGGCTTGCTATCGACCGTTTTCCCTGAAGGTTTTAGATTCCACTCCCAAGCACTTGCCGAAGCAGTTATTGATCAAGGCGATAAAGTTGACATTGCATACTTGCAGTCGCTATATTCTTTGGTGAAGAAGTATCCTGACGAGTACGATCAGGATATGGCATTTTCCGATGCATTGATAAGCCTTGCTCTTTCAAACAGTGCTGCCCGTGTCAAGCTATCGGTGAAATTTTTGAAAACTGCTCCCAACAAAGAGGACCTTGCGAGGGAACTAGTGGACAAACTACAACCTATTTCCTCACAATCTGGCTGCGGTATGGTGGCTTTGGCGGAATTGTATGCTGTGGACCCTACAGCCTTGCATGAACACGCAGAGGAAATCAATCGGCTCGTGATTGACGGCATATTGAGGAATAACCGGCACTCAGTTGAGCTCAATGATTATCTGGATTGGGTCGACGACAGTGACCTTCTGAAACCTGAGTTTTATCCTCTTCTTGAGAAGCTTGCTGCAATCAGGCTTATCGTCAACAAATTAAGAAATTACGCCGAGCGCGAAGTGTCCCCTGAAGTTCTCTCCAGAAATTGTGAGAAGAGACTCAAACTTCTTACGTCAGTGATTTTGAGTGGAGGAGAGATTGTGAACAGGAAGTCTGGAGCACAAGCCACCCCACCAGCATTTTGTGAGCGGATTCGACTTGCTGCAGGGTTGGGTCTACTCAAATTGGCCAAAATCCCCTGCTTCAACCCCCTCATTGATGCCAGGATCATCATAGCGTTGAAGAAGTTGGTTGCAGACCCTTGCACGAAAATATCGTTGGCCACTGTGACTTTGATCGAGAAAAGGCTCACCGCAAAGCTGATTTCAGAGCGATTTTTGCCCCTCATGTTTTTCGTGGATAAAGAAAAGAGCCCACTAGTTGCATCTAGTGCTACAACCTGGATTTTGTCTCGCCACAAAGCTTGCGTTGCAAAACGGGACATATCTTTCGAGAGGTCGTTGGCAAGAATCATTCACACCATATCTCACGACGAGTTGTTCGTGAAATTGGCTAGCGAAGAAGCGGATGCGAAGCTCGTGGACGCATACGCCTACGCTTGCAACTACCTCCAGAATTTTGCAACGAATATTGCAAGTGATATCAATATTTCGCTTCTTTACTATATCGCCAGTCGCGTTAGGCAATATCGAGACGCCCTTGTGAATGCAAACTCTGAGTCAAGAAATCTCTACAGAGTGGCCGAGCTTGCACAGTTGGTTTTGAAAGTCATGGCAGACTCGAAGAAATGGATGATAGAGACTTGGCCTGGGAAGTTGGAACTAGGGCCTGACATCTTCACTCCCATTGAAGACTACGATGAGGCTCAACAGGTGATGAGCACCGTATTCATTCCTGATTCAATTCAGATTGAGGTGATTCAGAACATGAGAGGTACCAAGAGGACAACGAAGGTCTCAAAAAGGAAACCTCAGAAGAAGTTGTCTCAGAAGAAAACTAGACCAGCCCCTAAAGTTAAGGCGGTGTCGAGGCCCAAAGACAGGAAGAGAGGGTCGCTGGAGGAAGCAACACCTGCTAAGAGCCGCGACATGCGTAAACGTCAAAAAGTGAGATATGTGGAGGAATCGAATTCGGAGATTGAAGAAGAGGAGAGCCAAGAAGCACTGTCCAGCGATGCAGACAGTGATTTCTAAGGGAGTGGTACTTAGTCCATAATGCATTAATTTTCCATTGCACGGAGCGTATTATACTTGCGCTGACCCAAGTCTTCTCCAAGGAGCTCGAGCTTCGTGGCAGTTGGATAAGATTTCTGCTTTCCGTATGTGGTCCAGGAATACACAGATTGCAAGAGTTTTAAGCTCTGCCTACCGTAAACTGGCAGAAATCGCTCTGCTGCTGCTGCCCACCAGTTGGCCACAACGACATAGTGAGTATTAGTTAGGACAGACGGCTCGGTGTTTAACATACGAGCCACAAATGTCCATTGGGAAGGCAAACCGAATATGCTTGTCTTGCTTAGGATTTTCAAGTTGAGTCCAATGCAGGCCCAAAAGGTACATATTCCACCCATCCGCTCGTCGTACTTGATGTCCTGCTCCCATTTACCATCCAGGCTCCGTTTCCAACCCATACGTAGACGCCCTTCTTCGGTATCGATTGGGCACGAGTATCCAACCACAAATGCACACTTCTTGACGAACCTGGCGCTGAGAAAGTACTCAAGTCGTGGAATTGCCTCCAAGAAATGAGCAGCAAACATTCCAAGCGGTAGGGCAGCAGTTGGTTTGACTGTGACCTCAGCCTCAGCCTGTGACACCAAGGCTTTGGCAAGGTTGTTGAGGATCCATTCATAGGCGGGTTTGTTAGATTCTATCGGCTGAAGCAACTGGGTAACTTCGCTGATAATTCGCCTAACCTGGCTGATAGAATTCGAAAACTGGCCGAGTTTGACGTTGATCTTTCGCTTCACCACATTGGCCTGCTTTTTGAGGTCCTTGTTCTGGTCCATGGGTCCGACAATATTGGCCTTGATGTCGGCTATGTCTTGTCTGTATTTAAGTACGGTCTGCTCAATCGCCTTAAAATCCGACCCCGCCTTCTTGAGCCTGCTCTGTTTGTCCTTTTCTAGCTTTTCTTGCTCTTTTCGTTTCTTCTCTTGGAGTTCCAATTTGCGACGTTCTTTCTCGGCCTCAGCCTTCTTCTTTTCCTCAGCGAGCTTTTCCGCTTCGCGAGCTTTACGTGCCTCCTCCTCTTCCTTCAATTTCTTTTGTTGTTCCTCATGACGTTTTCGTTGTTGTCTCTCCTCTTCCTCGATTCGAAGCCGTTCTTGGTTTTCTAGAATCTTGCGGACCCTGTCATTTTGATCGCTGATCAGCCTTTGATATTTTTCTTCTAGATTTCCTAGGGCCTGTTCGATAGAATGTTGCAGTTGTACCCGCAGATGCAGTGGCTGGGCCAGTGTCTGGCTATGAGCAAGATTGAGATTCTGAAGTGCCTGATTGAGTAGTTCTAGGGGCAGAAGAGTCAATGGTCTATCTGTTACGACGAGTTCCTTCGGCAGACATAGAGGTGAAACGTGTATGATCTCGTCGTCTGGGAAACTGAATTTCATTAGTGTGTAGTGAGAGATGCAGTCCCGAGAAGCGAAGTACTGGCGTGAAATGGCGAAGCGAAAGCAAAAACAGGAAATTAGAAGGATGATATTTCAAGATACTCAATTAGCAAGAAGAAGCTAAATTAAAACAGAAAATGTCGAGGTATCTCGGTTTCAGTACACAACCACCAGTAACTTGTTTGCTTCAAATTCAGACCATGTGCGTTTCACGCCAGCAACGTGTTTGTTGTTAGGCAAGAGCGCCATAAACCCAGCACTTATTTCTATTACCTTCTTCAAAATTCGTTTAGTCTTCAGATTATTTGACGATTTTTCTGATACCCATTCTGCCCATACATTTCCTGCATAAGGTTCGAAAAATTTCAGTTCAACCACACCATGAACAGACAGTCGGTGCGGTTCCTCTCCGGCCTGAAGGTTGCGGCCAAGTCCGGATACTCATCAGTGGCACCTGTGCACCACCGTATCAAAATATCAAAAGCAGCACTTTCACCTCGGTACCAGCCTCTCTTAATCCCCAAAGACGATATCCGGTCAGTCGGATTCAAGCCCACAGAATTTGATCAAGACAGAGTCTCCGAACACTATCAGAACACATTACAGAGTGATTTGTTGTTGCACTTTTACGACCATGATGCTGAAGTTGTGAAGGGTAATAAGCTCAGAGAGTGGGCGCCAGACAGCCCCTACGTGCTTTACCGTAAATTGAGAAAACCCGTTGGTTCCAGTAGACCCACGCGAGATCTCAAACCCATCGGCCCACATAATGTACCTGAACTCACCAGTATAGCTATCAACTTGTACAGCAAGGAAGCTTTGGAAGATCTGTGGTTGAATATCTCGTCACGTTTGCAGATGGCCCAGATCACCAATGTCAAGGCCAAGCAGACTTACAACAGATCTAACATTTTACCCTGGAAAGTGCGCGAGGGCAAGCCCTGCGGATGTAAAGTCGAGTTGGTGGGACAGGACATGACGCAGTTTTTGAGCACGTTGACGGAGTTGGTGTTACCTAGAATTCGGACTTTTGAAGGTATCAAAAATACTGCGGGCGACAAGTCGGGCAATCTCACTTTTGGCCTTAATCCCGAGGACGTCAAGTTCTTTCCCGAGATTGAGAACTTCCAGGAGCTCTTCCCCAACTTGTTCGGTTTCCACGTGACATTCAGGACCTCGGCTCGTTCAGACGAGGCAGCCCGTGTTTTGTTGAGTTCTTTAGGGTTTCCTTTCTGCGACCCCAAGTGATGTATATAGGTTAGACAATAAGGCATGAGAAGATAGGTTGGTTGTATATTAAGAGTAAAACGGGACAAGATTTAAGGAAGAGGTCCATAAATGGAGAAAATGGATACAAATTGGAGCGGGTGTGCGGAGTTTATTCCACTGCGTTTGCTTGGTATCGTTGGTATCCGAATGCCGTGGTACATTCGGAATTTGAGGACAATCGATTGAAGATAAGAGGGAGAAATATAAGAGCAGATGCGCCGATTGAGTAATGGTGGAGCCATATCGAAATAAGTGCAGATCTTCAAATGTACCAAGGTATAGCATCAAGAGGAAATCGAGCGAGATAGACAGGGTGGAGAGAGCTAGGCCATGAATAGGAAATGATATTGCTAGAAGTTGCGCGTTGTTTATGGTCTCCAAATCTTTCGATCGCACAGAAAAATGTCTGCAGTGAAATTTGTATTTCTTATGATCTCTCTATCTACCGTCCTGCGTATTCGCAACCACCATGGCATCGATAGTCCACGACTTCACAATTCTCTACTCAAATCGAGTATATCAGAAAGATAAGAAGTGGCAGGACGGCAGACTCCGATACTATGAGTTCAACAAGAAAATTGAGATATATAGCAACGACCACACTGTCGTGAACACTGAATTCTATCCTCACCTGGCTCGAGATCCGATTCGCCACGGTGTGTTCGCAAACGATGCAACTTTCATCTTCCCCAGTGGCAAATACATCATAGAAATCCTGGACTACGTTGGCTGTTCAGAACGAGATTTGTCCAAGATGTGGACGGAGAATGACGTGCTGAACGTGCCAGAAAGGTCAATTTCCATTAAAAAAGAGCAATCAGACACAAAGGTCAGTCAGATTAGCCAACAACTACGACGTAGAGTCGGTCTCACCAGAAAGCTGAACCCGAAGCAGATGAGTTTGACACTGTTTATGAAGCCAGCTACAAGGAACATGCGCTTAGAAGCTTTAGTGAAGAAGGGAATTCCCCTGCGTGAGCGAATTCCACCACGAAGTAACCGCCATTGTTCGAGATTGCATACAGCAATTGGACTGGGTGAAAGAAGTTGAGATAAATCTGAAGGGAGCAGAATCATAAGAAGACAAATAACAAGTAATAACGACCGATGCGGATGCGCAACCAGTCATGAATCAGAACGTTTTGAAATGTTTTGAATTCTCGAAAAATGTCCATCGATTGACGCAGAACCACAGAAGTGTCTCAGTTGTCCAGCCTGAGTAGATGGTTTAAGTTGAATTAGGACAGAAAGAGGCAGCATTTGCAGCCCTGGCCATGGCGGCTATACCATGGCTGCCGAAACATCAAAATGCGAAGTGAAACTTGAAGTGGACGAACGACATACTGGGGACTTATTGCTGGATGTTCTTCATTTGAGGTTCAATTAGTGGGGAGCTACATGTTTCTCATTCGAAACACGGGGTCTGCCACACAACCAGCAGGATCCTCGACACGACAATGGTCACGGTTATCATCCAATTAGGATCGATTATTGCCCAACACAGCATTGTATTGCAACGTTTCGCCGCGCCATACCGGAAAAATTAGTGACGCAAAGAATGCGATAAAGTTGGGAGCACCTGTCAGATCGCGGCGCGGAAGTAATGGCGACCGATAGCTCTGCGATTCCTTATTGATTAGCGAAAAGTTGGGTTATTTGATTTCCAAATCACAGTATGTGAGTTGGCGCCAGATTTCACCGCAGCCGCTCGTTGAGCGGATGTCTTAGGCCGGGCAATTCTTGCGTTAGTGACATTTTTTGGTTGGCGCGCCAATGCACAACGTGGGCGTCGACACGTGTGGAAGTCGGGGAAACCATAATAAGTGCATATTGCGAGCGAAAATTATCCTGCGCCCGATTGCTATCTCCACAGTCAAAGTGCACAGATAAGGTTGTAAGTGTCCTCAACAGCGATCTGCTACAAGAATTATTCCTTTCTGTTCCATCACGGCCAATTTTTTTTAGACCAGCCCGAGGTCCTGTCTGTGGTTCGTTCGCTGCTTTTTTCTCTGACCCCACGAAGAAGTGTCTCAGGTCAGGTGACCGGCTCATCTTTTTTCCACGCCTCCGGGTTTCCAAGAAAAAAAAATATTCCGCCGTCGTATGGCCCAAAATCCTGGTCAAACACCTTAATTCTGTGGTAAACTTGTCTGTAATAACACAGACTTACCATCAGTCGACTTTTCCCTCCCTGGCACCCGCCCTAATTATCCGCTGCCCACACAACCCTGACTCCCACATGGATCTTCGAGATCTGAATCTTCAGCGACCATCAGCAAAGAACCTCAATTAAAAATTTGACGGGGATGTCCACTACAACTTCAACTAGAACAACACCCTGCATAGGACCGGTTCACAGTTCTCCCCGGTTGCGGCCTCCTCCTCAACTGTACCATGGTCTGGGGACGAGCAGGTCACCAAAATCTCCGAAACCACAAGAGCCAAAGAACATGCCATCCACAGACAACATGGATCCATTCTTGGCCCAGTACATCCGGCCTGTTTGCCATGATCACCAGCAGCTCTACTTCAAGTCTTTGAACAAGCAGACACGTATCAAGAGTTTCGACTACTATCAACAATACCTCACTCAACACAAGTCGGAGGCTGGTTCTCCGACTCGGTGGAAGCTGCAAAATGAGAGCCTCCCCAAACCGCCTTCTCCGCTCTCGAAAGAAGCGCCTGTGGATGACGTTGAACCTATGGATACCACCACGGGAAGTGCCGTGGAGGCAGTGGTGCAAAATGTTTCTACGCGGCGCCGTCGTGAATCACCTCTGCATTCTCAGCAATCTTCCGAACCGTTGAAGAAGCTCCACTCTCAAGTTCATGTCCAGGTGCTTTCTGACGATGTGATGGACTGCCAGATTGATGATCTTATAGTACTCATATCGCGAATGCTCCAGTCTTTGATCAACCTCAATGACCGGTCTGTTCCAGAATGCGTGGCCAACCCACATGCAGACACCGGTCTGTCGCTCCCAGAAGATCGAAAGAAGGTCCTTACAAGGTACCACTCAAGGACACCGCCGGGTATCTCAGTGGAGACGTATCTCTCGCGGTTGACAAAATTCAACAACTTCACGCAGACAACGTTGCTCACCACTATCTACTACATTGATCTCTTGTCGCATAATTTCCAGCCGTACTTCACACTCAACTCATGGACTGTGCACCGGTTCTTGCTTGTGGCGACAATGATGGCACAGAAGTCACTCGAAGACTTTTTCTACACCAACGAGCACTACTCCAAAGTTGGCGGTGTGGCCCTCAGCGAGCTCAACTGTTTGGAACTTGATTTCCTCCACCGGGTGGATTGGAAACTCATTCCTGCCAGGCAAGTGCTGGAAAACAAGACGTCAATCAAATATTGCAGAGAAGTTCTTGAACTTTACTACACCGAGCTTGTAACTTTAATGGGCAAGAATGTGTCTGAGCAGAGTAATACGGTGTACAAGTTGGGCGACCCGCGGCCTTCGTTGTAGAAGGCACGCCCAATCTCTGCGTGCATGAACGGAAAAAGGATGGAATATTTATACATGGGGGAAGCCTCGGCTGGTGCCGAGCTCCGGATAAGTCATTAGTACGCGGAAAGTTAAAAGTAAACGAATAGCCATGCGTGGCTTGGTATAAGAAAAGCGAACTGTAGTAGCTGCTCTCCTGCTATCTGACACTTTGAAAACGCGAATTGCAATCCTTCGAGCCCAGCAGACCCCTGATGCAGAAGGGAATAATTCTACGGCATTCTCCTTCCCTCTATCACCGCTTCCCCGCCTTTTTGACAGCTTATAGGAAAGGCGTACCCGCTACCTGTCCGGCATCACGCAAATCGTGAATATGCCACGCGGACAGGGCTTTAAAGTGAGGCCACAAATGCCTCTCAGGAGACCATAACCAGGTGCGGAGTCTTCATTAATAAGCTCACTTGGGCCTTGGACACGGGGAAGAGGAACAAACGGAGCTCAGAAAATGGTAGCGCACAAGGCGCTGCAATATTTCTAAATAGCCGCATAGTTGGGAACGATTCCAGACTTCGATACATGCCAATCGAGCCTTTCGTCCAGATCCACAGGGCGGACTTCAGTCACGGATTGTAAATCCGAAGTAGCCGCACCCCCATCGCTTACTAAGTCGCTAAGCCAACACATGAAATGCAGGCCTGCATGTTACCGGCATTCGGGACTTCGGACCTAAATTTGCGAATGCAGGCAGGCGGTCCGAATTCGGGCCGAGTGAGGTGGCAGTACGATGTCGTGGCAGTCGGCGCCGGCGCTGTTTTCCAAGAGCTCCTAAAAGAGCCACCAAATGCTCTGTCAGCTGCCAAGTCTACCCTTGGATGCTGTTGGGGGTGTGGCGGGTTTAACGGCGTTAGCACGGCCCCAGGAACTGCGCACATCGCCGCAACGTGCACATAATAGCCGCGCGCCCGGAAATATGCAGAACACACATCTCGATTCGCCTGGCCAGCCTAAAAGACGGAAACGCTTATTTACTCTCCATATTCCTTTGCCACTTGGCTCGACACAAGAAGCATTCAGTGGTAGTTGTTAGATGTCGGACGACGAAATCAACCATGGCTCTCCACAGCTGTGGGACCCCCAGGGCACCGCATCTACCAATTATGCCAACAGCAACTTGACAGAGAGTGGCCGCCAGCGCACCCAGGACGAAGAAGACGAGGAACTCGTACGCGAGATTGAGTCAATTTCCCGTCTGATGTCACGTGTCTCGACGGGCGGCCCAGCGATGGACTTAAACCCGGACGACTTCGACCTCCATAAAGTGCTCCGCCGGTTCATGCGCCATTCCGACAAGGAAGGCATCGAGAGAAAACCATTGGGTGTGCATTTTAGCGACTTGTCTGTTTTCGGAGTGGACGAATCCTACACATTTCTCCACACCATGTCGGACGTGCTCCAGGGTCCAGTGGGAGCCATTCGCAATGCCAAACTCAACAAAGGAAAAGCCCCACGGGCAATTTTAGACCGTGTTTCTGGGCTTGTCAAAGGTGGTGAAATGGTGTTGGTTCTCGGCCGTCCTGGGGCTGGATGTCTGACGTTTCTCAAGACAGTTGGAGGAACAGACGTGGACCAGTACACCGGCATCGAGGGCGAGCTTTTGTATGATGGAATCGACTGGAAAGAGATGCACAAGCGTTTCAAGAACTTCCTTGTATACAACCCGGAGTTGGACACCCATTTCCCTCACTTGACCGTCGAGCAGACGTTGGACTTTGCTCTTGGATGCAAGGTGCCCCGCACCATTCCTGGAGGTTCGCTGGCGGCTGAATATGTCGATTTCCACAAGCAGTTGTTTGCGTCGGTGTTTGGGCTTCGCCACACCTTCAACACCAAAGTGGGAAATGACTTCGTGCGCGGTGTGTCTGGAGGAGAGAGAAAGCGAGTGTCGATCGCCGAGGCCATGGCCTGCGACGGTGCCATTTACTGCTGGGACAATGCTACAAGAGGCCTCGATTCGTCCACGGCTTTGGAGTATGCCCAGGCCATCCGTATCACCACCAAGCTTCTTAGAACTACCGCCTTCGTCACGCTCTACCAGGCCAGTGAAAATATCTACGAGACTTTCGACAAAGTCACCGTGCTCTACCGAGGAAAACAGGTCTATTTTGGCCCCGTGGGCGAGGCGCAGGCGTACTTTGAGAACTTGGGTTTCGAGAAACCACCCCGCCAAACCACAGCCGAGTTCTTAACCGCTGTAACCGATCCCTTGGGCAGAACCGCCCGCAAAGGCTTTGAAGAAAGTGTGCCTACCACTGCTGAAGAATTCCAACGGCGCTGGATCGAGTCCAATGAGTGGAAGGCTCTCCAGCAACAAGTGCATCTGTACGGGCAGCTGGTGAAACCTACCGAGACGTTGGCTGAGATTTCTGCAGTCAACCACCAGAACAAACACCGCGGCTCTCGCGCGCTGTCCAGATATACCGTGGGCTTCTTCCGCCAGTACCAGTTGTGTCTTACTCGGTGTTTCCAGAACACTTGGGGAGACCGGGCATATACATTGACGCAGGTGGGTGCAGCGATCTGTCAGGCACTTATCATGGGTTCGCTATACTACCAGACACCGCTGGGCGTGTCGGGAGCGTTCTCCAAAGGTGGTGTAATTTTCACGGCGGTGTTATACATGTCGTTGTCGAGTCTTGCCGAGGTGTCTAATGCGTTCGGTGCTCGTCCGGTTTTGATGAAGCAGTCCAACTACTCCATGTATCATCCTCTGGCGCACTCAATTGCTGAGGCGATGCTGGCGATTCCGGTGAGTTTGGCGATCAACATCGCCTTTGCATTGATCATCTACTTCCTTGCTGGTTTGACACATCAGGCGGGCCATTTCTTCACATTCGTGCTTTTCTCGTTTTTGGTGTCTCTAGCCATGAGCGGCTTGTTCAAGGCGGTGGCAGCATGGAATAAGTCCATTGCTGGCGCCAACGCTGTTGCTGGCGTTTGCATTTTGGCATCCTTGATGTATTCATCGTATATGATTCAGCGGCCATCCATGCATCCGTGGTTCAAGTGGATTTCCTACATCAATCCCGTGCTCTACGCTTTTGAGGCGATGCTCACGACAGAATTCCATGGAAAGCGGATGGAGTGTGACGGGCGGTATTTGGTGCCGTCTGGACCTGGCTACTCGACCTCCAATTCCGTGTGTTCGTTCACGGGCTCTGTCAAGGGCCAGTCATGGGTTAGCGGCGATACATACGTGGAGGCGGCATTCTCATACTCGTTTACCCATGTGTGGCGGAATTTTGGCATTCTCATTGGGTTTATCATTTTCTTCATTGCTTTGGGTGCGCTAGGATTCGAGGTAGTCCGGCCTATTAATGGTGGTATCGATCGACTCTACTTTTTGCGTGGCGGACACTCGGAGAAATTCATCGTCGGTTCAAACTCTGAGGATGAAGAATCTGGCCCTACCGATCTGAGTGACTTGGAAAAGCTTCCCCGTGACAAGGACGCTCTGGACCTCGACGACCTTCTGACAAGGGATATTTTTGCCTGGAGAGATGTCTCGTATGTGATTCCTTACGACAACGGCCACCGCAAGTTGTTGGACTCCATCTCCGGGTTCTGTTTGCCCGGCAAATTGACGGCCCTCATGGGCGAATCCGGAGCCGGAAAGACCACCTTGCTTAACACACTCTCGCAGCGCATTAATATGGGAGTGGTTACGGGTGATATGCTTGTCAACGGTAAGCCTTTAGACACCTCGTTTGTTCGTCGTACTGGCTATGTACAACAACAGGATATTCATTTGGCTCAGGCTACCGTGCGTGAGCTGCTTCGGTTTGCTGCAAGAATGAGAAGACCACAATCTGTTCCCGATTCTGAAAAGCTCGACTACGTCGAGAAAATAATTCTGGTGCTCGACATGACGGAGTATGCCGATGCCATTGTCGGTGAGGCTGGCAGTGGACTTAACGTGGAACAGCGTAAGAAGTTGACGATTGGAGTGGAGCTTGTGGCCAAGCCATCTCTTCTTCTTTTCCTTGACGAGCCTACCTCGGGTCTTGACTCGCAGTCTGCTTGGGCTATTGTTCAGCTTCTTCGTGAGTTGGCCCACGCCGGCCAAGCCATCTTGTGTACTATCCACCAGCCATCATCTACACTTTTCGAGCAGTTCGACCGGTTGCTTCTTCTTCGCAAAGGAGGGCAAACTGTCTACTTTGGTGACATTGGCGAGAACTCTAAAGTCATCACCAACTACTTTGAATCCCACGGAGGTCGCAAGTGTGGGCAGGGCGAAAACCCCGCCGAGTACATTCTAGAGGTCATTGGAGCTGGTGCTACCGCGAAAACCGACCAAGATTGGTTCGACGTTTGGCAGAACTCTCAAGACAGAATTGAGGCTGACCGTCGTATCGACGAGTTGATTGAGTCCAGCAGTAAAAGGGAGGCTCAGTCAGGTAAGGACATCAACCCCAACGTGGACCTCTCAACGCTCTACGCCACTTCGCCTTTATACCAGTTCCGCTTCGTTGCTGTGCGCCAGGCATTCACGTACTGGAGAGATCCCGAGTACATCATGGCCAAGTTTATGCTCATGCTCATCAACGGACTCTTCATTGGATTCACCTTCTATGGATTGAAGCACACCACTACGGGCATGCAGAACGGTATGTTCTGTGCGTTCATGGCTGTTGTTGTTTCTGCCCCTGCAATTAATCAAATCCAAGCTCAGTCTATTGCCGCGAGAACCATCTACGAGGGTAGAGAAAAGTTGTCAAACACTTATCGCTGGTGGATTCTTCCATCAGCGCTGTTTCTCAACGAGATTCCCTACATGTTTGTCTGTTCTGCGGTGATGTTCGTTTGCTTGTATTTCCCCACTAAAGCGGACACCTCTGGTCCACACGCTGGTGTTTTCTACCTCACCTTTGGTGTATTCTTGCAATTGTTCAACATTACTTTCGCCAACATGTTGGCGTATTTTGCACCCGATGTGCAATCTGCTGCGGTATTGGTGTCGTTTTTCTACTCATTTGTGGTGTCGTTCTCTGGTGTTGTTCAGCCCGTGCGCTTGATGCCTGGGTTCTGGACTTTCATGTACAAAGTGAGTCCTTACACTTATATTCTCCAGAACTTGATTGCAGCGTTCCTCCACAAGAGACCGGTTACTTGCTCGAGCAAGGAATTGGCCCGTTTCGACCCACCTTCTGGTGAAACTTGCGGGTCTTACTTGGCGGATTACTTGAAGACTTCTGGTGGCCAATTGTTGAATTCAGATGCCACCACCAACTGCGAATACTGCTCATACACAGTTGCGGACCAGTATCTTCAGAATATCGGGGTCAAGTACTCGTACATCTGGCGTAACATTGGGTTCTATGTGGTTTACATTGTGTTCAACTTTGTGGCTTGCTTGGTGCTTTACAAATATTTGCGCTTACTGCCACTTAGCCTCAATCTCAAATTCTTGAAAAAGAAGAAGAAGAACTGAGATTGCGAATTTTATGTGTGAATAAAGCTTGCCGAATCTCCTAGGCGGCTTTCTCGTTCGGCTTGTTGCCTAATACGGACTGAATAAACACCTTCTTGGTGCCACTTTATCTACAGGGCCTCGATTCACGTAGTCTACAGTCGGTGTAGGTTTGTAGAAACCTAAGTCAACAGTTACTCAAGCCAATTCCGCAGGGAAAATACACTCCTCAATTCAGCTACATTTGCAACCATATTTATAAACGTTCAATTGTAAAAAGCATAAAGAAATCAATATTCGTAAAAGTCGTGAAACATGTTTCACCCTCTCAAGACTAAAAGCTGACTATCCTACCAAATCACTGCGGCTTGAGCAATTCAAAAGAACAGCACAAACTCTTATCCACGCTCATGATGGCTCCAAAGTTGTTGAACTCCCCACAATAATTGGGAGCCAGGAACACCGTCACTAGTTTGCGCTTGTTGAAAAACTCGTATCCGTCTTCAACAACCATATGCCCACGAACGATCAAATCCATGTTGAAAGTATTCAAGAAGTGATCAACATGTCTCTTGCCAAAGCAGTAAGACACCCCTCGATCATTCTTAGGCCAGTTCAGAGTTGAAAACGACTTCACTTGTGGATCAGGATCAGACCATAACAAATCCGCCAACAAACCTTTGTCAGGGATGTCGGTCGGCCGCTGGATCTGCTCAATCTGCTTCATATCACGGAGCTCGGGTGACAATCCACCGTGAATACAAAAGATCTTGTCGTTAATAGTGGCAGCGATGGGTAAGGTATTGAAAACATCAACAAAATTCTTCCAAAGCTTGTGACTACCAGCAACTGACGGAAGCCGTCTTTTGCATTCGTCATAGAAGCCATAGATCTTGGTAATGTTGGCGCTCTCATGGTTTCCTCTCAACATGAAGAAGTTCTCCGGGTACTTGATCTTAAAGCACAAAAGAAGCAAGATGGTCTCAAGCGACTTGTGGCCTCTGTCGACATAATCACCCAAAAACAAATAGTTCGTTTGGGGTGGGTATCCGCAGCAGTTAAAAATACGCAACAAGTCGTTGAACTGCCCGTGGATGTCACCGACAATTTTCACTGGCGGCGACAACTTAAGAAACACAGGCTGCTCCAAGAATATGGCCCTTGCATGAGCTAAAATGAGCTTGATCTCCTGCGTTGTCACTGGCAACTTGTCTCTGTTTCTTCTGCTCTTGGGCGAGCCCGGCTTCTTGTTTCCGGCCGCCATCAAGTTCTGTATGATAGCATCAACATTCAAATCCATCTTCTTGTTTTGAGGCACAAGAGGTGGCGACTGGGAGGCAGAATTGCTTCGTTTACTGGCCCACCTCTCGATGTCTACAGTTGACTGCTTTCTGTGCTCAGCTCTGGCACGCCGGGGTTCAGGGGTGGACTCATGGGAGGCCTCGTGGATAGGGGCTAAGCTCAGCTCCAGCGGAGTCGAAAGCAAGCTGCCGTTCTTAGTAAGCACGGGAGAGTTGGCCAACGAGTTGAGCAGCAGAACCAGGCTCTCGTCCTTACCGTCGCTGGAGGTAAAAACTGGGGAGACAGATAAATGGTCACTTTTGTGGCTATCAGAGGACGAGCTATAGCCGTCAGCGGCATGCTTCTTCCACTTTCCTCCCGCGTTGGTCAAGCTATTGTTGAGCAACAACGCCATGGAGGCGTCGATGTCAAAATCATACTTGTTCTTCAGATCCAGAAACGGCCGAGTCTTCAGCTTGCGCTCTCGCGATTCTACAGGGATGTTTTTCGGCCCAAGGCTAGTGGCAGATGCTTGGAAGTCCGAAGAGGGTCGGGTGGTTCTGTTCACAGAACCAGAAATGCTACCGTTACCGGTAGCACGCGATAGCCCCGTTGGAATATCATCGGCTTCGCCGTCTCCTAGGGTTAAAGGCCCTGAGGAGGACGAGCCATTGAAGGCATTGGATGAGATATTCGGTAGGGGGTCATCTTTGGACGGGCTATTTCCCATGTTACGGATCTGGTTTTGGGAGAGGTTAAGCCTTATTTGACTTCTCTAACTGTGCCGGGAAGCTTTGTCGAAAAACGGAACTTGTTCCTTGGGTGGATGGAGAAATAGGAGGATAATCTGAAGGGAGAGAAAGTGCGACCGCCACGAAGTCGGTGGGATGGGCGTGCGCGCACCGGATGCCCACACCTGCTTAGAAATGTAAAAACATGGAGCCAGAAAAAAAAACCGTTAGATCGGGGTTGGAAAGTTTCCATGGGATTTATGCTCGTATTCTGGAAAATCACCTTATATTGCAACTTTTGTCTCGTTGCGGCTCCGATTCGGCGCTCGTGTGGCTCAGAGGTCTGGGTGTGGGGTGTGTCAGATAAGGCTGAACCGCCGAGAACGGATCGGCGCAAAAAAACCCCTTCCGAGAGTAAGATTAAATTTACATTGGTCTCCTGAATTTATCTACATTTTGTAGTTTCCACAGCGCTTCTTCGTCGTTTATACACGGCAAATTGAGGGTTACAATTCTGTCGTGTGATGGTTATCGGACACGAGAGACGAAAACAAGGCTGAAAATGTGGGACGTTTGATAACAAAATGTCGAATTGGTTCATTTCCGGGGTAGATCTGTCGCCGCCACCTAAGGTGGCCGCCGTGTCTTTCTCTACATCAACTTGACATCAACTCGGACAATGACAAGTTCTCGCCAACGAACATTCCGGTGCTTTACACGTACTGAAATTTCTCCTAATTTGAATCAGATGTCTGAAATTCTTTAGAATCGCTACTGCACTCCGTTGGACCCTGGAATCCTTATTAGTAGAAGACCCACTACCGTGTGACACACCATCCATTGGTGCAACATGCATTCAAGCAGCGAGTTATGCTGGTTTCTCTGAAAATCTTCCTGCTTTACCTTAACCGCAATCCTATTCCGATATCTGAAAAGGCATTTCCATTCGTGGAAATCGTTCTGCCATGAAAATTAAGAAGAGATTACTATTTCAGAATGCCGCTGATTAGATTGTCTTCGCTTTATTGCGAGCAGAGACACGAGACAGAATTGAATCGAAAAAAATAACAAAGAACCAAAAGAAAGATAAAGCTGCCGATTATTGATCTTCCCAGTATCTCCGATTTCTCAGGATATTCCGCACGCAGGTTCGCATGCTCCCCAGGTTATCCACTATGGCATCTATAAGATCAGCAGGTTGTCTCATCATAGGAGACGAGGTACTCAATGGTAAAATTCTCGACACAAATTCCTACGAAATGGCCAAATACTGCTTCAATTCGTTGGCCATACCCCTCAAGCGTACCATAGTTTGCGGAGATGATAAGAACGATATCGTGGAATCGCTCCGCAGGCTTCAGAGCGACAAATGTGATTTCATCGTGACGAGCGGAGGAATTGGCTCGACGCATGATGACATCACATACGAAGCGCTAGCGGCCGCTTTTGGGACATCTTGTGCTCTAGATGAGGACACAGTGTCTCGAATGCACACCCTACGGGGAAGTAAGTTGGAGAAGTTTAGTAAGCTGGAGCTCAACGCCTTTTACAAAATGGCAACTCTTCCAAAACCATCGCCGTCGTTGGAGGTGCTGAAGCTTTTCACGTACGACTCTCTCTGGGTGCCCATTGTGGGCTTAAACAACCAAGTGTATGTCTTGCCGGGTGTACCGGAGCTATTCAAGAAATTGCTTACGGGATTGGGCGAAAGCATCAAGCCACGGATTGTAGAAAACAAACAGCTGCGTTATTTTGTCCTGACCAGGTCGTCAGAAAGCCACATGGCTGGATTCTTGAGCGACCTTCAAGATGCGGTTGATTTAAAATACGGGGCTGGCAAAGTCAAAATTGGTTCCTATCCGCACATGACGTGGGGTACTGTTACTATCAGCGTCATAGGCGACACCTCTGTCCCTGAAACAGAGCTTCGGGAGATTGTCGCTAAAGTGGTGGAGAATGTGGGCGGAGAAGCGAAGGAAATATCAGCGGATGAAGAAGATCACATAACCCGCAACGACCCCAGTCCTGCTCTTTAGTGCTAGCGGTATACATAGCTACGTTCACGGTCCTCTACTCTCTCTAAACTCTCTATTGCACAATACATTAACGATAGATCCTCACCCCAGTGCATTGATGGTGGTAATCACTGACTCATTAGATAGTCAACTTCTCGCCGAGCAACTTGGTAACCTCAGAAACCGCAGCAGCAATTCCATCAGGTTTGTCACCCATTCCCTGCACCACGTTGCCTTTTCCTCCGGCTTTTCCTCCAATGTGGGATGAAACAGAGGTCGCCAATGCGGACGCATCGACTCCCTTAGAAATCGCCTCATCAGAAATGTAACAGCCATGGGCCACCTTATCGGTGGAGCCCGTGATCAAATAGAGCGACTTCTCCTTATGGGCCTTCTTGATCACGTTAATGGCTTCCGTGATGGCTTTAGCGTTGGCACCGATAGGTACGTGGGCAACAAGGAAAGGATTCTTAGATTTCTCCTCATCCTTCAACCAGTCGTTGACCACACCAAGTACTTTCAGCGTCTCCTCCTTCTGTATAGCCTTCAAATTGTCCTTCACCGACTTGTCCAACTTGTTGAATTTGTCGTTCAACTTTTGCTTGTCCAACACGGAGATTGAAAGCTTCTTCAACGCAACACCCAACTCTTTGGCCTTTTGCTCCTTGGCAGGCGAGAACGGAAGCTTCGAGGCAGCTTCCAAATCGGCATCGAATTCCTTGGCTATCCTCTGCACATCATGAGCTTCATGACCAGTGACAGCGACAATTCTTCTGATACCCTTGGCAATACCAGATTCTTCGATCACCACCAAATCCTTGATCTCATTGGTCTTGGCAACATGCGTTCCACCACAGAACTCAATAGAGAGTGTATGCCATGCGGCATTGTTGGGGTCCTCCAACAACTCATTAACAGAGGCACCAATGGACACCACTCTCACGGGATCAGGATATGTCTCACCGAAAACAGCTCTGACTCCGTTGATTTCTTTAGCCTTAGCTAAAGACACCTCTTGTGAGTAGACTTGTTGGTTCGACTTGATGGTGTCATTACAAATCTTCTCGATTTTCTCAAGCTCTTTGCTCGAAACAGCCTGCTTATGGCTGAAATCAAATCTCAACTTCTCCGGGGCCACCAACGATCCCTTCTGGTCGATTCCGTCGCCCAAGGTCTCGCGAAGACCAAGGTTCAAGATATGAGTACCTGTGTGGTTATTTCTGATGGGCCATCTTCTGAGCTCATCGTAGGTGGCAATCACTTCATCGGAAACCTTCAACGAGCCTTCAACCAAGTAGCCAGTGTGCAAAACGTAACCTCCATACACCTGGACGTTGTCAACGTTGAACTCGGCGGATCCGTCAATCACAAGGCTTCCTTTGTCGTATTCCTGTCCACCCTGTTCAGCATAGAATGGAGTCTTGTCCAAAAGGATTCCAAACTGCTTACCAGTGCTCGAAATGGAGTCAACAAATCCCGAGCCGTCATAGAGAGCCACGATCTTGGACTTCGTGTTCTCCAATCCATACTTGAATGAGTCGTCGGTCTTGGAAACAGCGTCGTTACTGTCCAATTCAGACAACGCGTGGACGTCTAATTTGACAAGATCAGCAGCTGCCTTAGATCCACTAGCTTTGGAGGCTTCTCTGGACTCCTCTTTGGCCTTTTCGAACGCCTCCTCGTCAATTTTGAGCCCAGCCTCCTCAGCCATCAAGCGCGTCAAATCAACGGGGAATCCGTATGTGTCATATAATCTCCAAACGTCTTTTCCTGACAAGGTCTGCTCGGGGGTTTTGGAAGCAATGATGGCGTACTGCTCGAACAACTTCTCGCCTCTGTCCAAGGTTTTGGCGAATGACACCTCTTCCTCAACCAAGATCTCCTTGAGCTCCTGGCTATGCTTGGCAATTTCGGGGAAAATCTCGACGTTGCGGTCAATGACCACGTCCACCAATTGCTGGAAAAATGACCCGATGGGGTAGTTCATGTACTTACGCACATAACGCGAGCCTCTTCTGAGAATTCTTCTCAAGACGTAACCACGGCCCTCGTTGTTTGGCACACCTCCGTCTGTGATGGCGAAAGTCAATGTTCTGACGTGATCAGCAATCACACGGTAGGCGGTGTCAATGCCATCTACATCCTCGGCACCGAATTTACCCGTGTATGGCCTCACGCCGGTGATTTCCCGGATTCTCTCGAAGATGGGCTGGAACACATCGGTGTCGTAATTAGAAGACTTGTCTTGGAGCACGGAAACCAAACGCTCGAAACCCATGCCGGTATCAATGTGCTTGCTGGGCAACGGCCTCAACGAGGCATCTGGCTCTCTGTTGTACTGAATAAACACGATGTTCCACACCTCCAAAACATTGGGGTCATCCATGTTGACGAGGCTGGCGGCATTCCGTCCACCAATACGGTCGTAGTGAATCTCAGAACACGGTCCACATGGGCCCTGGTCGCCCATCTCCCAGAAGTTGTCCTTGGCATTTCCAGGCAAAATGTGGTCCTCGGGAACTCCGACGTCGAGCCACATCTGCCTGGCTTCCAGGTCAGGCTCCAAGCCGTTTTTCTCGTCTCCTTCAAAGTAAGTCACGTACAATCTGGAGGGGTCGAGCTTGTAGACTTCGGTCAACAACTCCCAACTGTACAGAATGGCCTCCTTTTTGAAGTAGTCGCCGAATGACCAGTTTCCCAACATCTCAAAGAACGTGTGGTGGTAGGAGTCTCTGCCCACGTCCTCCAAGTCGTTGTGCTTACCTCCAGCTCTGATACATTTCTGAGAGTTCACAGCACTCTTCAAGGTGGCAAAGTCCGAGGTGGGGTCCACGGTTCCCAAGAAGATGGGCTTGTATTGGTTCATGCCCGCGTTGGCAAATAACAAGGTGGGGTCATTGTGAGGAACCACAGATGACGAGGGTACAAACGTGTGACTCCTTTCTTTGAAGTAGTCCAAGAACGTGTTTCTGACCTTAGAGGCTGTCCAGATATGCAGAGAAGAAGTCATTTGTCTGGGAAGCGTCTTGAGCATATGGTTCGCACGAGACGGGGAGAATTTTAAGGCGGTGGTGCACGGGTGCAGATGGAGTCATTGCAGAGCTGGAGACGGGGGAAGGTGAGGTGAAAGAAAACACGAAGATTGCTTCGGCGACAGAAACGCCGGCTTATGTACTTGCTCAATAAAGCGTCCATTTGTGCGACTGGCGTGAATGTCGTTGGTGCACACGACATAACTGATACGCTGAGGAGAGGAAGTAGCTCACGCAGCAGACGCCACTGCAAATAAGCCAAAATGGCAGAAGGTGCAACTTGCAGACGCAAACCGTGTCCAAAGTCACCAAACGGGATCTCGTTTGGCGCTGGCGCCGCCATGCTACCAAACCATTGTCCTGTATACAATCACACCCAATGGGCCGGTAATTTGCTCATTTCCTAGAGCCCACCCTGTACCCCCCAAAGCCGCTGTTGAAGTCAGATCGCCATGATTCTAATAGACGGCGTCAAATACTCGTGTCTGGAGTGTGTACGGGGCCACCGTTCGTCCCTGTGCAGGCACCACATGAGGCCTCTTCTTCAGGTACGATCGAAAGGTCGACCTCAAATCGAGGGGCCCGAAAGCAAGAACCACCGAATTGCCGTTTTTGCCGAGGAGGTGGAGCTTCCTTCCTGCAAAAGTACCCCGCTCATCATTCTCAAGGCCTCGGGCAAACAGATCATCGACCTACGAAATGGCCAGATTGTGGGGCCCTACGAAGAGAACCCCAGCTCGCAGCCAGTGATCAAATCCAACAGCTTTGTGCACGTGAATGCCTGCTGTTCGATGGGCGTGTCCAAAGTCCGCAAAAGATGCATGTGCAACCACAAGAAGGTGTCCAAGTCGGAGATCTTGAACTCGTACTTGACGAGAAAGAAGTTGAACTCTCGCCCCAACGGACCGCTAATGCCGGAGCACAAGTCCTGCTGCAGTAGCAAGTCAGAAACCTCTCCCCCGCCACTACTACTGACAGCTGTGAAACAGGAGCCCGAGTTGTCGTGGCCCACCGCGAGTCAGCATCCACAGTATAGTGACCAAGACTCGCGACTACAGAATTCTCCAGAAACGTCATACGGTGGCGCCAGCACACACCCAGTTTCCAAGCCGCTTGTTGTCAACGGTAGGAACTCCTTCGAGGTTATACCCGTTCCGTCGTGCCTGGCACCCGGCACATGCTCGTGTTCTTCCAATTGTGCGTGCCCGGGCTGTGTGACGCACGACAACGCCCCCAAAAGCGAGAACCTTCTGTTTCTCAACAACGACGCCCAGTACGACTCCGAGCTCATCCTCACGCTGCAACTGGCAGACAAGCCGGGCCTGGTGCCAGTGTCTGTTCCTGCACATAGCACAGACTCGAGTGCCCATCTCGGTGCTATCTCCGGCCTAAACGGCGCCTCTCCGCCGGCGCCCACGGACCAGGGCATTTCCAAAAACGGGTACCTCGCGTTTTTGCAGCTGATTCTCAATGAGCAGCTGCTGACGCCTCCGCCCAATCCGCCCGCAATGGACTCCTGCAGCTGTCCGGACGACTCGTGCTTCTGCACCAACTGCGAGGTCCACGGCATCATCGAGGGCTACCGTCTTGACGACATCTTTGCCAGCTACGGCTCGTTCCCCGCGCTCCCGGCGTCTACCGCTAATGGGTCCTTCAAGTAGATCCTGTACATAAACACCTACACCCACATCCCTCTCAAGAGCCAGCCTGCACAGTGACGGCCCCATCTAGAATCTTCTAGCAACACAGTATAACAGCATCGCCAGCCGCGTGCGCGCCAAATCAAGCCGAAATTCCTGCTTACTTGTGATAAGTACATCCTTCAGTTGTGTATACGAACCGCTCGCGCCCATTCCCATCGGCCATGTCGGCCTACTCTGATGTCGACCCTGAACTCACCTCTGGCAATGACATTCAAGTCATCGACCGGGGGGACCACGAGCATTTAGACAATCAATTTTTGTCCCATGTTGACTCCAATGGAGCTCTGAATAATCTCCTTTTTGACGATCTTCCCCACGATGACCGTCGATTATATGATGATCACAACCAGCCCACGGGCCTCTCGCCACTCACGGAGTTTATCGCTTCCAATGGCGATCACATTGTGAATTACGACGACGACAAGAATACTGGCGCTCTTACTCGGCATCACGCGCTGCCGCTTCCGCCTATGGTGGCATTATCTGAGCCGGTGATACCGAGTCATCTCACACTACCGACCACCGCTGGCCTTCCGGAATATATCCAGAATGCCAATCGGCCACTGGCCCTTTTGGGCAACCCAAAAAAGAAACGCGAGCCAGTGGGTCCAAAACTGCGTCCGGCCTTTGTCATGAAGATATGGTCCATGGTTAACGACCCGGCGAATCACCAGTTTATCCGGTGGGGCGATACCGGCGACTCTTTTGTTGTGCTTCACCGTGAGGAATTCATGAAATCGGTTCTCCCAAAGTACTTCAAACACAACAACTTCGCATCCTTCGTTCGCCAGCTCAACATGTATGGTTGGCATAAGGTGCAAGACATCACCAGCGGATCGCTCAAAGATGACAAGAATCTGGAGGAGGTGCTCCAGTTCAAGAATCCGTTTTTCCAGCAGAACCGCGAGGACTTGCTAGACAAAATCGTGCGCAACAAAGCCAGTGGCCTGGACTCTGAGTCCGACGCCAGCCTTAATCTCCAGCATATCGTGAGCGAGCTTGAACTGATCAAGATGAACCAGCTTGCGATTTTGGAGGACATGCGCCGAATGAGAAAGGACAACCAAACGCTATGGAACGAGAGTTTCAATGCTCGCGAGAGACACCTGAAGCAAGGGCAGGCACTCGATAAAATTATGAAGTTCTTGGCTGCCGTGTACGGGAGCTCAGCCGGGAAGATTTTCGAGGTTGCCAATGGTTCTCCAGAGCCAAACGCAAATAATCAGGTTGCACAGTACAAGAGCAAAATTCCTACTGGATTTGTTCCTCAGTCTCCCAATCCCTACAGTAATCCACAGCCGGTGCTGAAACCGCGGTTGATGCTTATGGACCATTCCCATCATGGAAGTCCGGTCACACAGCAGTCATCTCAACAACCCACTCCCAGCCAACATCAATCTACATCGTCCCAGCCTGGCTGGGACTCACAGCGAGGCTCGGTGGAGCAGATTCCAAGAAATGACGCTGATATTAACGTTCCCAATGGCCTGCCTGACCCGCAATCTGCCAATGTCAACAAGATTTACCAACAAATTATGAACCTGGGAGGTGGAGCCGCCCAATCTCCAAGGCAGTACTTTCCTGAGCTCAATAGCCCGTCCATGGGGCCCATCGGAAACAATCCATATGGAATTGACGCCCTTCTGGGCCTTGAGCAAAATATCTACAAACAGGGCCAGGCGTTGCTGCAGGTTCAGGACTGGATCCTGGCATTAGCTAGCAAACAACAGCAACAACAACAGCAACTTCAGCAACAGCAGCAACGACGCAGCCTGGAGTTTTCTGCCAACGCGGACTTGGATGACTTTGACGTGGACGAGTTTCTCAATAGCAATTCGTCTGCGTCGCCCAATCTTCCACCAGTGTCGGCTGGAGATGGAATCGAGGATCTGGTAGAGCATCCTAAAAGCTCTGCAAGAAACAAAAGGCACATCGAGGAGGTGCTCGATGACGGAGAGGACGCCAGTCGGACCACTAGAAGAAGAACTCGTAAATAGTGACGAGGTAATGAGAGATGAAGTGTGAGCAGTAAAACGACTGTAGATGTAGTAGAGACGAGTCGTAAAAGCTTAAGATGTAAAAAAAAAAGCCTCCTCACGGAGAAAAGATTTCCCATTTTTCTCTGCCTAAGGTCGACTCATTGTTCCGCAACGGGCTTGGCTTCTACGGACTAAAAATGAAAAAGCTCAGCGGCCGGTCCTTCCTGGTCCCTGGTTGTATGTATTGGTTCGTCTAGAGCAGGAGGTGTTTCCTTGTCACCAAACTCGAACGCTCAACGTCGTGAAAATGCAAACCGCACCTCGTCGTCACTGCTTTCATCCTCGCCGTCTTTGGTCTCCGCTTTAGCGTTCTTGCCTCTGAACATAATGTCCTCATCCTCAGAGTCTTCTTCCAAAAAGAGCTGATTGGGCTGGAAACCCTTCACGGTACCCATTTCGTTGAAGTTGATGTTCACAGTCGCTGTTTTCTCGTTGTGTAAAACAAGCTCATTACTGGTGACTTCATTGCTCATTTCAAGATACTTTTTCTGGTTTGACCTTGCCGCGTGCTCGGGTTGGACTTTCTTGAAAGTCTTGAAATTCTTGCGCCCTTCGTAGTCCGTGGTTGCTTGTGCCCTCTTCTTTCGTGCTTTGAGCTCAATCTCCTTCACCACAGCTGTGCCTTGCACGTTTTCTGCATGCTCCTCGACCTTGTATTCCACTTCAGCTTCCTGTTTGGCTGTTTTAAATGCAGCTGCTAAAGAGAGCTTCGGTGCAATTTTCATCGACTTAAGCCTTTTCGCCAAGGGATCTCCTGTCGGGGAAGCGTTTCTCTTTGCTGGCGCAGTTTGGAGTTCGGGCCCGGAATTGAAGCTTTCGGACTGTACATGCTGTTCTTTCGGAACTTCATTGTGATCTTTGACTTGCTCCGAGGCAACTAGCAAAGATGGATTCACGGGAATTGGGCTTTTAGCCTCGAAGCCAGTGATGGGCTGTGAGTTAACCACTGAAACCGGCTTCTCCGAATCCAGTTTAGGTTGCTCAATTTGACTAGTTGGTGCTGCTGACAGGAATAGGAAGAAGTCATCTTCGCTCACTTTCACAATTTTGCGACGTTTTCTTGGAGATATCTTTTCTTCGACGGTTATTGGGTGTTTCTCATCACGCGGAGATAACTCCACATTGGTATTAATGGCCGAGGTTGCCGTATGCTCTTTTGAAGTTCCGTGAAATACAGTGAGGCGATTCAAATCTTTTTCAAGCACCGCCAGCCAAAGGTCTTCCGACGTGTTTGCTTTCTGGCCCAAGATAAAATCTTTAGACTTTGTCGTAGAAAATACATATGTGATAGAGCTGCGAGACAGAATTTCCTCCTTCAGCAATATTTCAACCAGATCACTCTGAAGACATTGCAACCACTTGCTCATTCTCAGAACTCGCCTCCTGTTCTCGTCGTCTACCACCACCGTATTGCATCCTTTCAATAACTCCGCACGAGCGGAGTCTGGCTGTGTATACTTGGCTTGTAGAAATAGCGACTTTTTGATATTGAGAAGCCAACTTTCCAAATCCTGAGAATGACTTATAGCGTACTCCACCCAGTCTGAAGAAAGCACGGGGAGACTTCTCAGAACAGCGACTTGGAAATCAAAATCGACATGTTCGCCGACAGTCAAGTAGTGAGTGGCCGAGAAGATATCACATATGCGAAAATCGAGTTTTTTGCGGAACATTTCGTCAAGCTTTTCTCGTAGAGGGCTGTCGTGGACTTCCCCGTTGAACAGAATGCGCTTCAGATAAAAACAAATGTTGAGTTCTTTCCAGTCCAACCGTAGTCTTATGCGATCAGATTTATTTGCATTGACCTTTATGAGGAGTTCGGGCTCGGAAAAATCCACATCGATAGGACTTGAATCTTTCGTCGGGAGCTTATACAATGTATCATTAACAAGGGTCGTGCAAATGGACTCGAAACGAATTCTAAGCGGTGTTCTTGACAAGTCTGCCAATTCTTGCGTTCCTGTGATTATTGTGATGTATTTCTTGGGCACCTTGAGGTCGCTGATGTGGAGACTTTGGGAGTCATCTTTGTAGTCGTTGCTTCTTCCAACGTTCAAGGTTGACCCATAGTGCAACGGTCGGGATGAATCTGGAGTTAATTGGAATCCGTAATTACTTCAACTTCCTGTTATGTGACGTACGCTCGCCGTTATATATGAGAGTTAAGATCCACATGAGTGCGCGCTGGGTTGGTAAGCGAGTGGGTGGGTGCGAAATAGAGAGACCAAGAGCTCCAACGCCTACGTGAACAAAATACTCAAATTTTCCTTGTCTTCTGATTTCTGTTACTTATTGTACATGCTACTTGCTGACCCTGCCAGACAGGACTTTTTTTCTGCGTGCCATCAGCTTGGCAACCTTGTTCTTGACTTCCTCATCGTTGGCCAACTCCATCAATCCCTTCATGAAAGGATCTTCCTCTTCATTCTCGGATTCCTCGTCATCATCTTGAGCCACGTCATCATCTCCGTAGATCTTGGTGGCGTAGAACAAGGGAAGTACAGGCGACTTGCGTGTTCTAATTCCCACAGTGATCAACTTCTCCTCCTCGAAGGTTTTCAAAAGATCGCTCAAGTTCAGAAGCAAATCGTCGGTGGAAAAGGTATTGTTGAGAGAGCCGAATCTGATCTGCAAGGTCTGTCCCATTGCGGGTAAGTAAGGAGCAGAGCCGATGATCTTCTCAAATTGATTCTTAAAAGTGACAGGCGAGAAGGCATTGGGTTGCTTGGTTGCGGCTACCTTCAACGAAATTGGAAACTTCGTGGGGTCATTATCGTAGAAGGTCTTACCCAACACAGTGGGCATAGAGCTCAATATCATGTGGTCCACAAGGAACAAGTCGTAGTCAGCATACAACTGCTTTCTCTGGTAGTACTGGTTATATTCGGTCTTCAACTGATCCAAGGTGATGATCTTCTCCAATTTCACGTCGCAGTTCTCCACAACAGCCAACTCTGCCTCGGTGGTGAAAAGGTCATTTCTCACGAACAAGCAGATCTTCAAGTCCGTCACATTCTTCAAGAAAGGCTTGGTCAACTGGATGAACTCAGGCTTGAACCGCGGTCTATCTTTGTAGTACTTCTTGAATTTAATCTCGGCAATCAAGTCGCTGTCCTCGGTGTATTCGGTGCCATCATCATCTAGAAGGTTTGACTTTTCAGACTCTTCCTTGCTTCTCAGAAGGAAAGACTCCAATTCTTTTAACGCAAGGGTGGCCTGAGATTTAGACACGTAGCCATATTCTTTGGTGGGAGGCTGGCTCTTGGCCTTCGAGGTTTTAGTCTTCTTGGCCATGCTGGATTAGTACCCTGTATCTCATCGCACCGAAAATTTATGGACAGGTGTGCATACAGCACACGATGTGGAGGGTCCAGAAATCGAAAAAATGAATTTCCCGGAAACTTGTGGGCTATAAGCATTTGATCCTCTAATTTACGGGTGGCAAGGATGTGCGAGGCAATCTTGTTGGCTCGGCACGGGTGCGGTTCTTGACACTATCAACGACAATGGCCGGCACGTCGTTGGTGATGTCCTTGAAAAGCACCTCAGGCTCCTCAGAAATGTCGAGCAATTCAGCTTCCATGTCATTGTCGTCGTCCTGATACTTGCTGACCTGCGTGCTGTTGAATCCGCCAAACCTGTCCCATAGTAAATGCGAAATCTCATCAGGAGAGAAGACTGCCTGCTTATTCGGGCCCTCTTCAACCTTGTGGTAGTCGTTCCATCCTGATTGTGGTGACTGTGGTGGCAGAATCAAGAATCTCCTGCTAGACTCCTCCAGCGGGAGTTCCAAGAACTCCTTCTTCTCTTCAAGTGCCCACAGATCGTCCCTCAAGATACGCAGCTCATTATTTCGCATGCTGAACAGAACATGAAATTGTGAGCCAAAAGTCTTTGCCAAATGCTCTTTCACGCGAATTGCACACTCTTGATCGGTGCAGATGATAATGAAGCGTGCAAATTTTGGGAGACACACGAGCTCGACACGGAAGTCACCAGCCGCAAGGGCCTTGGCAATGATGTCGGGATTTTCTAGAAATCGCTTTTCTAGCCTGGTGACGATAAGCGTGTTAGTGATTCCAGGCATGGAGGATAAAGAGGCTGAGACAAGGTTCCTGCAGATGCACACATTGAACCCCACGTCACAACTCAAAGGTCAAACAATACCTGATTAATGCGATTGTGAAAGATAATTTCTCTCCAGAGGTCATCTCAAATTTGCAAATGCTCGACTCCACTTCTCATCGCCTACTGTAGCTGAATTCTGGGAAGCCCGCAGCGACCAAGTCGTCGGAAATACGTATTGTGATTCTCAAAGTACTCCGGCGGCAGCGTTCCCCAGCTTCGGTGGTCCTTATCTCCCTCGATGCACAAGTCGTTGTGTCCAGTGAAGCAATCCACAACCTGGCGATACAACGGAGTGACTTCAGAGGACGACACATTGAGATATATTTGGTTGTCGAATTGAGCGTATTTCTCAAGCCAAGTACCTCCATATTTTGGTATTGTCGTGACAATATCGCGCTTATGGACCACACGAATGAACTTCCTTTGGAAAGAGTCGTGCTGAATGGGCATGAAACTTCCCAAGACATAATCAGCCCAGGATGTAAATTCCTGGTTTCCGACAAGAGGCATGCCCATCGTAACAAGCGTGACCCGATGATAGCCTAGGTCTAGGTAGTGGAGTGCTAGTAGGAGGGCCACGGATCCTCCCATGGAGTGCCCTACGATAACCAATTCATAACTTTCTGAGCTCAGAAGCTCTTTCTCCAATGTTTCATCGATCGACTTGAGTGTATTAGCAAAACTGGCCGCGAAGCCCTTGTGTATTCTGCACCTGTCTCCACAATATGGTAGGGAGTAGCGAAGGTTGGAGTATGGCACCATGCCAACATGCATATCTGCAACAAGATCTGAGAAAGATCGAGTTCCTCGTAAGGACACTACGACAGTCTTTCTTGTACTTCCGTCGCTGGTGTCATTGTACAGAAAGATATTGGAGTGGGTGACGGCAATGTAGCCACACACGGAATCGTCGAGGTACCATTGGTGTATTAGCGTCATATTGGGAAACCTCTCCTTACAACCTAGGTCACAATTGAACGGCTCTTCTATGCGTTGGTGACTACCCACGCAGTAGGCTATGTCCATAAGATGAGCATATGTGAAGAGGTTGGAGTATATAGTGGGATCGATCAGTTGCGGGTTGATTTTCTGAGGAGATTCAGGAGGACTAATGTTGACTGCTCCGTGTGGCGTGGTGGCGTATCGTAGAAGTGAGAGAGGAAGAAGTGATAGTATTCTCATAATGTGGGGTAGGTTTGCACCCAGCGATAAGATTTGAGCAGGGCCACGAACTTTGACATTTGTGGATATGAGTAGAAATGATACTTAAATGCTGCTATTAAAGTCCCCCGACTCTCTATTTTCTTTTTTTGTTTCTTTTGGTGCCTCCTGGTCATGTAGTAGCTTAGATGGCTCGCCGTTGGCTGGGACGATGACGTCGAACTTGAGAATCCTTAGCCGCCAAAAATGTGGCACGCCTGTTACAATCTGGTTTCCCTATCGCAGCCAAAATACAAGTCCTGCTGCGTGACTAATCTTGGGCTCTCGGTAGTGGGATGTAGAGATTGTAAAAACAAGAGTAGGCCACGTCTAAATGTGGCAAAGAATTCTGAATTCATGTGCCGGCAACTAAATGGAAATATCCCATTTTACATTTACCGCACCTCTATCTGTCACCGTTTGCGTTTTTCAGCACTTCTGGCCAGGACGCACTAATCTGCTCACTCTATAACTACGGGTTCATGCTAAGTCTTGAATTCCATGAAGAGCGAAAAAAATTCTAGCGATGTGAAATTGGCAAAAAATGCAACTCACATATTATCTCACAACCGGGAAGTCGTTCCTTCGTAAGTTCCTATCATCTGCAACGTCACATCGCCTAATCTCGTTTCTCACCTGTCTTCACCGCATCGCATCCATGTCGAGGCTCATCCGCCGAAGCTACGCAGTGTCGCCTATTTCATTCGTTCCTACTAATGAGTTGACGCCTACATCTATTCCACGCCGTCCAGACTTTTCCAAATCTCCCCTGTTGTATCACGAAATCGTGAAACCACTGGATGTATGCGACGTGGTGATTCGGCCCACGCCCGAGGACCGGCTTGTAACTATACTAGCTAAAAAACTGCCATTTTCAGGTGATACAAATTATACCACAGTATCGCGATCTAAGGTGTCGGAATCGTCGTTCATGTTTGCCAACTTGGCTGACCGATGGCTAGCGGAGTTTGGTGCCATTCCTGTGCTCCAGGAAGTACAGAATCAGGGCGAAAATTTTGATTTCATGTCACGAAAAGATGAGGACGCCATCTTGTCCTCCTTGCTGGCGGCCCCGTTCAAGTCAGCTAGCTCTGTCGGTAAAGCATACTCTGCCTACTCAGAAAAGCATACGCCAGAAACGACAGCAAGGGTCATGTTGAGATATAGCCCACAACACAGTGACTGGATTTTTCAGCTGATGGCTAAAGATATCGACTCACTAAATCCCCTTACGCTTCCGACATACCTCGCTCAGCTCATGAATATAGTACGTGAACCAGACCAAGCAGATGCATTCGAGACGTACCTCAAAGAGGCGATCCTTCCAAAATTTCCTGATATTCTTGAAAAGCTAGACCCACAAACATTAAGCCACTTGGCAGCCGTGGCAGCGTCGTCGCTGAACATGACTACTGCTTTGCTAGCATTGACTCACATGGTGCAATTTCACAACGCGGCCCCTCCACACTCTGTATACGTGTTGTGCATGCTGCGGTTTTGCAAACATGCCGAAGCTAGCAATTACGACCGTGATGCTGTGTATCGAACCCTTGCACCCGTAAAAGCTGTCATCCATCACCATGGCTTGACTCCACCATTGTTCAAGGTTCTACTTCGGCTGGTCAACCATCCCTACGAATTGGCTCATCTCGTGCGGTTGAGCCACAGAGAAGATGTTGCCTCTGAGCACGTGTCGGCGGTAGTAGAGAAGTTTCTCCACTTGGAATCGACCAACCTCCTGAGCACCCAATGCAAGGTGAGATTTGCGCAATTGGCTGCAACATTGAGGGCGCGGCGGAGGGCGGCGGAGGAAGCGGCGGAGATTGAGAATGCTCTCTCCACAGGACTAAAATTATTCTCCTAATCCGACTCCCTTGTCCTGTGTGCTCATCCACATTTTGCGGAATGATAGAATCGACTCGCGCGCGCACATCATTTTTTGCAGTTGATAAGCCACACCGATTGCAAGATCAATGCCACACTGACAGGCGCACTAAAAAAGATAAATTCTGTGATGATCCCCTGAAAAGTTTGATTTTGCAACAGACTCTAGAACTCAATCATGGTTTCTCACTGGAAAATCTCTGGCTCCGAATTGGACAACCCCAGATACGTCGAGCAGCTTGCCCAATCGGTCAATGCAGGCTTGTTCTTGGATGAAAAAGCTCTCAATGAAGAAAAGGCCATTTTGAAGTACCCCGAGTTTTTGGCGCGTACCTCCGCAGAGAATACTGGCAAGTACCACAACCTCAAGAATCCCGACCATGTCAAGAATGACAAGGGCCATTTGGGAGACCCAACCTTCAAGAACCTTTTCCCTGCCGATAAGAAGGTCGACAAGTTTGACTTGTCCCCCAACTTCGGCACGGAGATTGATGGTATCCAGCTTAGTGAGTTAGACGACAAAGGAAAGAACGACCTTGCGTTGTATTTGGAGACCCGTGGTTTGGCGGTGTTTCGCAACCAAGATCTCAGAGACAAGGGCGCCAAATTTGCTGTCGATTTTGGCAAGTACTTTGGACCCCTTCATATCCATCCCGTGTCCTATTCTGCTGAAAACTATCCTGAGATTTTCACTACCATCAGAAAGTCTGGTGATGAGTCTCGTTACGCTAAGGCGTTCAGCACTAGAACTGGCCAGTTTCAGTGGCACTCGGACATTTCGTTCGAAGAGTACCCCGCGTCGTTCTCCATCTTCGTGGCGTTGGAGGCTCCTCCTTCTGGTGGAGACACCGTCTTCATCGACTTAAGAGAGGCTTACAACAGATTGTCTCCTACACTCCAGAAGTTTTTCGAGACCTTGACTGTGGTGCACTCGAACCTCTACCAGCATAAATTTGCGCTGATCGTCAACCAGCCTGCCAAGGTGAAGGAAGTTTCTTACTCCGAGCACCCCTTGGTGAGAACCCACCCTGTCACGGGTGAGAAGAGTTTGTACTTCTCGCGTGGTTTTATCCAAAGCATCAAGGGCTTGAAGCAAGAGGAGAGTGGTGCCATTCTCAACTTCTTGGAAGACCATGTTACCAACAATCCCGAGATCCAGGTGAGAGCTGCGCACAAGGGTACCGACTCCGGGACCGTGATCGCATGGGACAACCGCTTCTTGATTCACACTGCGACATTGGACTTCCTCCAACACAAGACTGGGCCCAGACACCACTACAGAATTACGGTTTTGGGTGAAAAGCCTTACTTGGACACCGAGGACTCGGGTCACGAGCTGGACGGCAGACCCAAAGCTTACTGATTGTCTAAAAAGAAATTTGGTGCGGTGCTCTACTGGCTTCAGCTCTGCTGCCCTATGTATGACCTTGAAAGTCCTATTTGCTTTAGTTTCTGATCGAGTGTAGCTCTATGTTTTCTCCGTAAGCTTCAGAAATGTCCACTGAATTCCGATCCACAGAGTCGCGTCCGCCTTTTGTTCTGGTGAACCCATCGGTAAATATGAGAAAGCCGTCATCAGACTCGTCGTCGCCGTTAACATCTTTCGACTTTGCGGCCGGCACAAAGTCTTCCAAGTGTCTTCGTGAAGAAAGAGATCTCTTTATCAAACATGCTAGTGACAGAATGAACGCCATAAGTGAGACAGGGATCAACTGGATCCAACCTAGATAGCTGAGACTGGGAATGAAGAGCAAAATATCGGCCAAAAATGCAAGCAAAGTCAGGAAAAATGAAAGTAATGCAAGGAGAAGCATAACGTTCATGAGGCGCGTGAGGTCTTTGCTCTTCTCGCCCTTCTTCTTCGTAGACTTGCTCAGCCGTTGGAACCACCAAGGCAGTCTTCCCGGATGAAGTTTGTGGTATCTTGTAGACCACAATGCCATTATCGTTGATATACACAACATGCTAGTGAAAATAAATCCAAGCACATGAAATACAAGTAGTTTGGAGATGGAGTGTGTGGCATCAGACGGGAGCTCTATTCCAGATAAGCCATCGCCGAATACAACGGTAGGCTCCTGAGTAATATCGTAAGCCTTCGTGTCTGGATACCCGATGCGAGGAGTGGTGCATTGGTTATGGAGAGTGTTGCACACTCCAAAGACTCCAAACGTGACATTGTTGTAGTGGGCAAACAGTAAGTTGTAGTTAATCAGGGCACCAGTTATGGGTACAGAGATCACCGGTAGAAACTGGATGACCCAGCAGATGCCTGCAAGCACCCCGACAAACCCGACTAGCGATATCATGAGTAGGTGGTGCAGGAGCAGATGAGGAAGTATTTACTGTGGGGGTGGAAGCATCGAATATTTTGGTAGAGCGTTTAAATAACATTCCAACGACAAAAGAGAAACTGGCATAGTGTAGAAACGGATTTTAATTCCTAGGTGAACCGAAGTATGCCTATACTTCCGAGTTGGAACGAGCGAGTGAAGTGGACGAGGTCCACGATGCCTCGACTTCGAGATGATAGAAGATTCGCATCACATTCTTTGATTAGAATCAACCAAACTGTAATATGCTAGATTTCGAGTGTCTGATGGGCAATTCAAGGTGTTCGATGAACAGGCAGACCAGGCCGGTGCTACACAGTTAGAATAACCAAAGCACAAGAGATGGTTTGGTCGTAATTGGTCAATGACACACTCCACAAACCAATGAAAATCCCAAATTTCTGCCATTTGCATGTCTCCATTTCGTCACGTGCGACCATGAAATTATCGTCTCCAGCACTAGTCCGTGTCTGTATTGTTGCCGCCGTGTTCGCCATATTTGCCAAACGTTTCTTGCACACCGCAATGTCTACAGAGCAGCCGTATCTCCAAGAACTTAAAGTCGCCACTTTGGCTGTCAAGAGAGCTTCCATTCTTACCAAGAAGCTCAGCGATGCCATTGTCGAAACCAGCAAGTCAGGCACCCAAATCAAAGGTGACAAATCGCCTGTTACAATCGGTGATTACGCCGCACAGGCAATTATCAATCATGCTCTCAAGCTGAATTTTCCCACTGACGACATTGTTGGAGAAGAAGATTCCGCGTCATTGCAGGATGGGTCTGAGGAAGCAGCGAAATTGAGCCTGAAAATCTTGGACATAATTCAAGATGTCCAGCTGGAAACTTCAGAGTTCACGGACGTATTGGGTTCTCTTAGCGATGCGGAATCCGTATATAAAAGCATTGACTTGGGGAATTACGGTGGAGGTTCGACGGGAAGATTCTGGGCTCTTGACCCAATTGATGGAACCAAGGGCTTCTTAAGAGGCGACCAGTTTGCAGTGTGTTTGGCATTGGTGGAAAACGGAAAAGTTGTCGTGGGCGTCATTGGGTGCCCTAACTTGGCCGAGAACATCGAAACCAATGAAGTGCAGACTGGTGAAAAAGGCGGGCTTTTTTCAGCTGTCAAGGGTCTTGGTTCGTACTATACACCGCTCTTTTCTGGCTCGGGGTTCACGACTTTGCTGAAGCAGCAGAAGATCCACATGAAATCAGAAACCAGCCCCAAATCGCTTAAAGTCCTCGAGGGAGTTGAAAAAGGACATTCCTCTCACTCCACTCAGAGCCAGATTAAGAGGGATTTAGGTTTCGAAGACGACACCGTAGCCCGTCAGACCATCAACCTCGATTCCCAGGTGAAGTATTGTGTTTTGGCTAAGGGACAGGCCGATATTTACTTGCGTTTACCAATCAGCGATACCTACAGAGAGAAGATTTGGGACCATGCTGCAGGCAACATCTTGATTTCAGAGAGCGGAGGGCAGGTTGGAGATATCACCGGAGCTCCTTTGGATTTTGGCAAGGGCCGCCATTTGGATTCCAAGGGTGTGATTGCTGCCAACAAGGCGGTGTTTCCCGCTGTGATTGACTCCGTGAAGAAGGTGTTGAAATAAACTAGCTCACGCAAATCTATAAGCATTGTAGAGAAAATGGACCTGTTTTATATGTACAAGAGGCTTACAAACCTTTAATCCGCCACTTTCACTAAATGGTAAGTCTGCTTACCCACTCTGAGTAGCAAGAGCTGGCCATCAATAAGATGGTTCTCTTTGTCAAGCAAGACTACATCTTCTGGGTCTAAGAACTGGTCTCTGTGGAGGCCCAAGTAAACCGCGCCCGACTTGATTAAGTTCTTGGTTTCAGCCTTTGATTTCCCTGTAATTTTGGCCAAAAGCGTGCTCATACGAATCTCTGCTGGGTTCTTGAAGGAAGAAAGCTTAATTTCCTGCAAGATGCCCGAGCCTTCAAAATTATCAAGAAGCTTAGTCACCGTGACATCGTCATCAAATGGTTGGTCTGGGGTGGGGAATAGAAAACTCGTGATGTAGGCCATACGATCACCCAGTCCAACGCCATGAATCAAGTCAACAACCTCACGTGCGAGAACACGCTGAGCAATCCGCATTGTTGGGTCCCGCTCGTGCTTGGCTAAAACGGTGTTTTCGATCGTTGTCAATGGAAGCAAAGTGAGTGTCTTGAGAAGCTTGCCCACCATGTCGTCGGCGGTGTTGATGAAAAATTGATACATCTGGAAGGGCAGAGTGAGTTCAGTGCTGATGAAAACGGCATTTCCAGCCAGCTTGCCGAACTTTTGCCCACTGGGGGTGGTGAGCAAAGGAACCGTAATTCCGTAGGCAGCTTCGCCCTGCTTCTCGGCGTCAGAAGTTGTCTTCTGCAATCTCAGAATCAAATCCGTGCCTGCCGTGATGTTTCCCCACTGGTCGTTACCGCCAACTTGCAAGTTCACCCCTTCGTTGTGGAACAAGTGCCAGAAGTCATAGGCCTGCAAAATTTGATAGGCAAACTCGTTGAAACCGATCCCCAGCAGCAGTTCAAGCCGCAGCAGAACAGAGTCACGTGAAAGCATCTGGCTCACGCGGATGTGCCGCCCGTAGGTGGCCAAGAAATCAAGGAAGTTGACGTTGGCCCACCACGACGAATTGTTGACGCTTTTGATTGTGCCAGGGTCCTTAGAGGACACATATCCTCTCAGGCGAGCGTAGCCAATTCCCAGGTAGAGAAATTTCAGAATCTGGGCCTGGATTTTCTGGACATTGCCTTCTCTCTCTTGCTGCTCCATGAGACTTCTCTCCGTGGTTCGGCCACTAGGGTCACCTACAGCACCCGTTGCTCCTCCAACAAGTCCCACAACATCATGACCACGAATCACAAAGTGAAGGAGCACCATGAGTGGCAAGAGGTTGCCGAGGTGAAGAGATGACGCCGTAGGATCAGCACCGCAGTAGAGTTTGAACCGCTTTGCCGACAATGGCTCAGTAAGGGTGTTGAGGTCTTCGTTGGTCACGGCCTCGACAAGATTTCTTGCCCGCAAAAGCGCCACGAGGGAGCCATCAAAGTCGTGGGCTACGTCAGATGATTGACACAATTCGGCCGTCGATGGAACGATTTGAACGGTGGTGGGGATATCAGCAGTTGCCGAGGTAGACTGCACTCTGAATGGGAGTCTGCGGAGACTAAGAAGTCGACTGTGGTGTCGGAGTGAGTGCGGTGAAAGAACCATGGTGTGTATGTTGGGGATGTGGTGAGTAACTGACTGCGAAAAGGCAGATAGTAGGTATGAAGAATCAGATTGGATATAGAAATACTGAGAAACTTGAGGGGCTTGTGAATTAGTTGAAGGATATTTTTGAGGTTGAAAGAGGACTCTGGCATCATTTCCTCAACACCGCTCTAATATCAGGATCTACATCAGCAACACTGGAAATCAGCATCGCTGGTTCAGCACGGTAGCATGTCATGCGACAGGGCCAGACATAAAATCATGCCCTAGAAGGAATGTAAAAAGCTTTGCGGGTCGTGGCTTATAAATAATTCACCCCACCGTCTCTTGCATACGACCTAAGACTAAGTGGCAGATTAACTGAAGAATCTTGGTGCTAAACGCGATTGGCCACAGCATCGTCACTGTTTCAGGAAGGTGTCCCAGATTCTAGCATTTATCGCTTTTTTCGTGTTTGACGTTTCTTACCCTGCGCTCTATAGTGTACATCCATCGCACATCTACATCGCGCACTCATCTCATCATGTCTGACCAGAGCCAAAGTGCCGAGGCGCACAAGCGCAAACGGAGAAGGTCTAAAAAGCAGAAAACCGAGGTCGAGGTGGAAAGTTTCGATGTGCGAGTCAATCGGACGAATAAGAAGAAGAAGTTCGACGAGCTGGATGAGATTCAGAGCCAATCTAACATTACACCACACAGCGATTTGCCGACTACAGAGGTCGAAACGTCAGAAACAACAGAAATTGCACAAGATCTCGATGTTAAACCCGGCGATGTTAGCCCTAAGTTCCAAGATTTGAAGAATTCTACCCAAGAAATGGTGCGGAGACAGAAACTCGGAAATACCCCAGTTCAGCCAGATCCCGAGGCAGCCCCCGGAGACAAAAAGGCATCAAAGCCGAAAATCTCGAAAAGGGAAAAGCCTTCCAAGAGGGCATTCTTCGATGATGATGCCGACGGTGACGAAGACGAAGATGAGGACCAGTTTGGCAGAGCTCACATCCCCGAGCACATAATTGCTGAAAAGGCCGAGAGTTTACTCTCCGTGCGCCAAAATCTTCCCATTTACCAGCATAAAGAGAAAATCACCGAGTACATTAATCGCAACCAAGTCACCGTCATTATCGGTGAGACCGGTTCGGGTAAATCCACACAGATCCCACAGTTTCTTATGCCGCTCAACAAGAAGCGCATTGCTGTGACGCAACCACGTCGTGTGGCAGCAGCGTCGTTGGCAGCAAGAGTCAGTGAGGAGTTTGGGTGCAATTTGGGCCAGGAAATCGGGTACCAGGTGCGGTTCTCCAACATCACATCTCACAAGACCAAAGTCAACTATCTCACGGATGGTATGCTCATTCGAGAGCTCATGCTAGATTCTAGTTTACGAAAATACAGCACTGTGATCATCGATGAGGCCCACGAGAGAACGGTGTTGACCGATCTTATTCTAGGGTTCCTCAAGCAGATCTTGGTGTCAGGCCTGCGGCCCGATCTCAAGGTGGTGGTGATGTCTGCAACATTGAATGCCGAACTTTTCAGCAAGTTTTTTGACCACGCGCCTATTTTGTTCGTCGAGGGTAAGATGTACAATGTTACTCGTTCGTATCTCAGCGAAGCTCCCGAAGATATCGTGGACACGACAATCAAAGCAGTTGTGCAGGTGAACTCTCTGGAGCAAGAGGGCGATATTCTTTGTTTTCTTCCAGGTCAGGAGGAAATCGACAACTGTGTGCAGATATTGACGACAGTGGCCCCGCAACTTTCGAAAGATGCCCCACTCATCGTACCACTTCCGCTCTATGCAGCGTTGTCGCCGGCACAACAACTGAAAATCTTCCAGAAACTCAAGGGCCGCAAACGTAAAATCATTCTTGCTACCAACATTGCCGAAACTTCCGTGACTGTTCCTGGAGTCAAGTACGTGATTGATCTGGGGTTGAGAAAAGTGAAGGTATGGAAACATCAGCTCGGACTTTCGACATTACTCACGACTCCAATTTCGCAGGCATCTGCCACCCAGCGAGCGGGTCGTGCCGGCCGTGAGAGCGAGGGAAAAGTGTTTCGGCTCTATTCGGAAAACCTCTTCGTTACCAAGCTCCCGAAAGCACAAGAGCCCGAGATTCTCCGAAATGACATCATTTTGCCTATTCTAACTCTCAAAAGAATGGACGTCCACGACCTTCTAAATTGGACGTGGTTGGAACACCCTGGACGAGAGGCCATCCTCAGTGCACTCAACACACTCTACACTTTGGGCGCTTTGAATGATGCTGGAAAGGTTACCGCCTTGGGATACAAAATGGCAGTGCTTCCCCTTCCTCCCGCTCTTTCGACGGTGCTAATCAGTGCACTCGACTACGGGGTTGTGTTGGATGTCGTGGACATTGTTTCATGTCTCTCGGTTGACAATTTGGTGCTCAATGTGGCGGGAAACAACGAACTTCGCGACGAAATCAACTACAAGCGCCGGCAGTACACACCGCTCGGAAACTCGTCAGGCGACCTTATCGCCTTGAAAGAGTACTTTGTATATTTCAACAAGCTACATCAGCAAGGGAGTACGGTTGAGTTGAAAATGTGGTGCAAGGACTTATTTCTCAGTTACCGAGCATTTCGGAATGTGCTTCGCGTGAGGCATCAGTTAATCGAGTACTTGAGTACGTCGATTAGGCAGGATGACTCATTGACGAAGAAAGAGCAGCAGACGCAGTTGAACCTACTCAACACTCAACTCAAGGTTGATACATCTGGCGATGTCGAGTCCGATTCAGAGGATTTCGAGGACCTTTCGCAGTCCTTGAATATTGCCAATATTCTCAAGTCCTTCTTGAAGGGATACGTACTCAATACTGCCATTGGCATGCCTGACAGATCATACAGAACTTGCGGAACAGGCCAACTCATTAGCATTCACCCATCTTCGCTTTTGTACGGTAAGTCCAACATGGACGCTGTTATGTACATCGAGTATGTCTACACTGCCAAGGCGTACGGACGGACATGCTCGGTGATAGAGCCCGCCTGGTTGCAGGAAGTGGCACCGCACCTTCTTGGTGGTGCCAGAACTGCCATCCAAGACAACTAAATTCATAATACAAGTCATTTGCATCCAGAGGAGCACGGACGCGTAGCGCATGTATGGCCCAGTGTATCATTTCAAAGATTTATGTTTCCTGTAGGGTTTATCGTGTTATTTTACCCTCTTTAGTTCTATTTAGCAAAGCCATCTAAACGCATCGTGGCTTGTCGTCTTGACGGGTCTTTCATTGTAGACTACGGAGGTACGGGTGCGCGATGGAGGATTTCCACCTATGAACCATGATCCGCTTCCATTGATCCCGCCATCGGAGGAAAATACATACCCTGAGCCAGAACCTCGGACTCTCGAGTTAGTCGGCTATTTCTTTCTCGTGTCCTCATGGGTCATATTTGTCATCACTGTTAATACCGTGTTCGGACTCTGGAAGTTCGTGCTCGCACCTCTTGCACTGGTCGACAAGGGGAAATATGAAAGAATCTGCGAATGGCTCTCATCGGCGGATTATTACGTCATGGCAATCTGGGGCGTGTATGTTCTTGCGTGGTGGTGGGCATTATTTTCCTGGGTTGGTCTTAAATTGTTTAGACAGTCGAAAGGCGTCCAGACCTAGGCTCCGTCTTCGCCACGTGACTTCGTCCATTCGGCGCTGCCAGTCTGTCTTCCCTTTTCTGAAGTTGCATTTGTCGTTCGCGTTGATTCTGGATGTGACTTGGCGGCAATCTCTCGACTTCGCGGAAGTATCGTCTCGTCGTAAATCAGCACGAGCTTTTGTTGCGGAGTTCCCTGAATGCTCTGAAACCTCTGTATCAATAAAGTGTTGTTGATTCTTTGAAGATTGTTCTGCACATGTTTGTCATTGGCAACCAGGTTCTTTGGTATTTGCTTGTCTTCTTTGGTGACGTACTTGTCCGTCACGTCAATGACGTAGTCATCGCCGATGGCGATCACATAACTCATTCTCTTGCCCCAGTTATTGCAATACAATGATGGCTCGTCGTATGCGTTCTCGCACGGATCGAGGTGGATCCATCGCTGAAAGTGACTACTGTAATATTCCACCCACACATGATCCTCATGATTCCACAAGTATCGTAACTTCGAAGTACCTAAGACTGCCTGAAGTACCAACATGAAACAGTCCACCCACTCTCCGCACCTTCCTTCTCTAGTCTCAAGTAACTTGACAGGGTTTTTAATTCGCTTGAACTCCACGCTACGGTCACATGTTGTGCACCAGTACATCTCCACCATCAGTACATCATCCTCTCCAGTAGCATTGGGTGGTCGTCCGCTTTTGAATTGGATGTTGTCCTGGTCGTTGTGACAGCGTTCACATTCGGGTTTCGTAACCCACTTGAAAAAGTCTTGCTTGAAGTAGCGAAGAGTCTCTAATACCAACAAGTCTTCGTACCCAAATATTATATTCACATTTTCTCTTTGATCCACACCTTGGTAAATGGCCGGCAAATCGATGGTATCGAGTGCTGCATTTAGACTCACGGGATTCTTGTACTTGGATAGCGTGGCCTGGATGGCAAACACTTTTGACGTAATTGGGTCGCTATGGCGTATGGAGGTGTTTTCGGAAGCAGCACTGAGGCATTTTTGAGCGTGTGCAGCAATCAAGCGGCTAGCGAGATTCTTGTAGTCGTTTTCTACTCCCATTTGATAGAATAGATATAGGAATCGAGTCCAAAAAATAACGACAACTGCAGGATTCGAACCTGCGCGGGCAAAGCCCAAAAGATTTCTAATCTTTCTCCTTAACCGCTCGGACAAGTTGCCAATTCTTGAAAATTTGTTTCAACTATTGCTTTGACAGAATATATTTACTAAAAATCTCCAAAAATCGAGATTTTAATGCTTCAATGGTATAGAAATACTTGGTGATTTTGTGGAACATATCTGGAACCGAGGTATCGCTTCAGAAGCTTGCTATTCGTCTCACCACAGCGGACTTCGAGGCCCTAAAACACTTTTAGGGTACAGTAATGATTGGCGAGGCTCAAATTCCTTTGATTGCCGAATTCTCGAGGTTTTGTTTGGTATTCCTGTTATTTTCACTCTCGTACACACACGTGACACCGCCGTGTCGCGTTCACTACTACACCATGGCCAAATCAAGTGCCCGAAAAAAGAAGCCGAGTAATAAGGCGGCGACTCCAACAGCCTCCAAGTACAGCTATTCGAAACCGCCAACTAAAGCCAATCCATTTGCTAATACGCCGCTCTACGACATTCTACATGTGTTTGAAAGAGCACCAGACCAGTGGGCAGCGAGGTACATTCTAATTCTCGGTGCCATAGTTCTCAAAAGCGCCATAGGATTGGGGCCATTCTCTGGAAAAGGCGAGAAACCCATAAATGGCGATTTCGAGGCCCAGAGACACTGGATGGAGATTACCAACCATCTCCCGATTGGTCAATGGTACTTCTACGATCTCCAGTACTGGGGCTTGGATTACCCTCCATTGACTGCATTTCATCTGTGGCTATGTGGGAAGATTGGTATTTGGATCAATCCCGACTGGTTTGCCTTGAACTCCTCACGTGGAATCGAAACTGATGGAATCAAGAACTTCATGAGAATCTCGGTTTTGCTTAGCGACTTAGTCATATACGTCCCAGCAATGATGCAACTAACCTCCATTTATGGGGGCAAAAAGCTAAACTTAGGAAGAATGCATCAGATTGTGGTGATGGCACTCATCTTGTGCCAACCCTGTTTGGTGTTGATCGACCATGGCCACTTCCAGTACAATTCAGTGATGTTGGGATTCTTCTTGCATTCTGTAATTGAGCTCATCAACGAGAACTATGTCTTTGCATCGGTATGGTTCATGGCATGCTTGATTTACAAGCAAATGGGTCTCTACTACAGTCCATTTGTATTTTTCTTCATCTTGTCTAAGATGTTCACTCCTGGAAAGACATGGAAGCAAACACTCACACTGTTTAACTTTCCGCGCTTTATATTCGTTGGGATCACTGTTGTTCTCACTGTGTTTCTACTGTTGTTGCCTTTTATTTGCGCCGCTGACAATGCTCAGGACATCCTTGCATCTGTTGGCCAGATAATTCATAGAATTTTCCCGTTCGAGAGAGGTCTCTTCGAAGACAAAGTTGCCAATTTCTGGTGTACTGCTAATGTTGTGATTAAGTTCCGCACTTTGTTTACTCATTCCCAACTCAAGTTGTTGTCGCTAGGGCTCACATTGGCTTCAATTCTTCCACCTTGCCTTTTAATATTTTGGAAGAACATCACCCGTGAGCTGGTCCCAAGCTCGCTGATACTATTGGGTTTCAGTGCTACTGCCTGGGGATTTTTCTTGTTCCTGTTCCAGGTTCACGAAAAGACTGTGCTTCTACCCCTCATTCCATCGACATTCTTGCTCTTAAATAATGATAGCAGTATCAATGCTATTGTATTCTGGATCAACAATGTGGCGGCATTCAGCCTCTTCCCATTATTGGAAAAAGACGGTCTCGTTTTGCAATATGTGGTGATGGTACTTTTGACAAATTGGTTTGTGAGCGGCTTTTCCTATAAGAAGGAACAGAACCACCTATGGCCCAGTGCTCTGTGTTTGATAACCAAGTTTGTCGTCATCGCCTCGTATATCGCCATGATTGCCGTTCATATTGTGGGAGCATTCGTGAATCCACCTGCGAAGTACCCCGACCTTTGGGTTCTTGCCAACATTTCGGTTTCGTTTGCATGCTTTGCTTGGTTTTATTCCTGGCTTATCTACAAAATCTGGAAACTCTAGGGCTATTGCTTGAGAACAACATGAGATTGCTAACAATCAACTAGAAAGGGGTTGAACTTTAAGTCCTGGCGGTCATCAAATAGCCCCCATTTGAAGTTCTCTGGTTCTCGGTCTAGATTCATGGACCATTTGCGGTCAAATGCTTCTCGATGGAACCACTGCTGCGTCGTCTGCTCGCGAGCACATATCCAGGATTTAACGAATTTTTCAAACTCCTCCATCGTCGCTTCCGCACGATGAATAGACTCCCCACTGGACGGCCACCCTATCTCCGAAATCACGATAGTACGATTTCGCTCATTCATCGGCTCCACTACCGTGCGCATGAACTCTGTGGACCAGTTGACGGCAGCATCCGCAGAGACCCCCGATGCAAACGGTTTCAAATTAATCCCAACTATGTCGGAGTTGCGCACGAGCCCTTTAGAAAATGAGGTTCCGATGTCAGCGGTACCCACCGGAATGCTCAAATTATTCGAATTGAGTACCTCTTGCAAATCTCTCATTAGCTCAACAATTCTATGTTCATTGGTGAAACCCGAAGAAATTGAATCGCTCCCTACAAAAACTGCCTCGAAACGTTGTTGAGGGTTTCCGAGCAATATTCTCTTTGCTTCCTCCACTTCTTTAGCATTTGACGTCTCATCCGAATTGATCTGAAGGCCAAGCAAAATCGTTAGGTCCAAATTGAGAGTCTCTATGGCTTCGATTATGTGCTCTATTTGGTTGCACTGGAGACTTGTAGTACGAATAGTTGCTGTCAAGGGTGCCAATAATGAAAGGTCTTTCATTGCACTGAGGGTAGAATACGTACAAGCTGTTGGCCCATGCGATATTGGCTCATAAATTATGCCGCTGAAAGGCTTGAGGATTGGGCTTGCAGTATCCGAACGTGGAGGAAGATACCGAGCTGCCAAGGACGCAGTAATCAGTGTTTGTCTTGCTAGAGGTAACCTCGTGAAATATGTCCAGAAAGACTGTTCAGTTCCCGTGACAGTTAGAACAAGAAGAGCAATATTCATGATCACTAAAGCCGCGATGGCCACAATAGCACAAGCTGCAGTGGTTGATCTATTTTTCCACCAACTCATGTATCTTGTCCAGCGCTTTTTGTGTCCTGCTGGGCGAATATCAGCAAAATCAACTGTTGTGGAGCTCTCATGGAAATTTGATTTCAGAGCCTGCTGGCGTGTCAATAAAGGCAAATCGGCTTTTTCAGCGCTGGGGTGACTTGATTGGCTTCCCTCTGTTTGTGTGACTTCAGTGATGCATGATAATGGAGATATTTCGTCAAGTGTGCGGACTATGACTGTCTCGGATCTGCTGACTGGCATATCATGCATTTCCAGATCTGGCTGTTTTACATGGAAGCATCTGTTGTTTTGTTCACTTTGCAAATTGGCCTGATCCCGAAGCGAAGGAAGCGAAAGTGGCCTCTGGGGGAGTAAGGGCAGATAATTTCTGGGTGTCGATTTCTCCGATGAGACCGTTAATTTCCGTGCCTTGGGTAGCTTCGCCAGAGAATTCGAATTGGAAGAACTCATGGTGGGTGCAAAGATCCGCGAACGTACGAAGCTGAGAACAAATGTTAGTCCATCAAAACGAGGATTTCAAGAACTGAATAAGCGATTATCTACTCTCTAGAAAAATGGATGATTGAGTTACTTCTTACTAAGGGCAGGATCTCACTTTCCCTATTCCAGGAACTTTGACACTTGCATTTAGAAAAGACAGAAATCGAGCAGCCAGCTCACGAATGCAGAAGTTGCAACTTGGATGGCGATTGGAAGCTAGTAGAATGGCGACTGTTCTGGTCTGACCGAAGCAACCCATGCCCGATATCCTTCGCTTAAGGGATTCCCTGTTGAGCACAGGCTCAATCAAGTTTGTGCAAGTGATTTCGAACTCCCATAGACTTCTCGCAGCTTTCATACACGTTTCGCTGATTGCACAAAAGGCCGCCCCATCTCTATGTTCAAATACGTTAAGCCGTTAGTCTTGAAGTGCAAGGCATCACACAGAATCGACACACCGTAATTGAAAATATCAATCAAAAGTTACAAGTTCAAACTCCTCAAGAAATACCTTCATTCTACCTATGATCTTTAGTGCTCTGTTGCGTTCGATCAGCACTTGCAAAGCGACACACAAATATTTGCGAAAAACGCTGCAGTCGATGAAAGACATCCCTCTCCACTGGAAGGGCAACAAGCGTCAAATGTGCCAAAGCATGTACAGAAGTCCATGCAAAACTCAGTGCACTCGTTATTTTCCCTGTGGTATCCCGATTCGGCATCGGAGTTGTCATCAGATGCCCGAGAGTAGTTCATCAGAGAAGACAGTGGCTCCCTGGCAGTGGGAAGTTCAGGTTTGGAAACCTGTTCGGGAGATGTTGACGACGACATTGGAACGTTCTAACCTGTCAGATTGCTTGCGAAAGCCGGTCCACGATTGCAAAATCACGACGAGAATACAGCGAAAATTCTTCTTTAATGTGCTCCGTCCGTTGAAGTATAAGCTTATGGACTCACAAAGAGGGAAGCTAGTTCCGGATGGAAAATTGTAGTTGTTTGAGATGAGTATGCAACGGTTTTTCAAGCACCTATTGACGATTTACGCGCGGCGTGCTCGATGCAGGTTGCCATGAGATGGATGAACTACTTCCCCAGAAACTAGAGCTTCTAGGTATTTACTACCCCAGTTACCTGGAATCAGCACTCACAGAATTGCTCTCCGAATGTGGTGGTAGAGTTGAGAAAGTCAAGGCACTCATTGACGGGCCCAGAGCACAAAAGCGAGTTGCCACTCAGTCGTATCTTCCTAGTCTGAAGAAGAGACAGATCGCACAGGAAGCACAAGCCATGATGAATGGAAAGGGCAAGGTGATAACTCTCCACACTCCAGAGGATGTTGAGCGTGTGTTTGGCCGATATGCATCCTTGCATCGCAACTTCTTCCCTCCCGACTTGGCCGAGGCACTTCTACGAGATTTGGAGGCACACGATCAGGACTACCGTAGTCAACATTTCTATCTTTTCGGGAATAAATGTGAACTGAATCACAAGGTGGGCGCATTTTCGAAGCCTAATGCCACTTACTCGCGGTTGGTGTACAATGGTATGGCGCAGCGGACGCCTATCGCCTACACTGCGAACTTTACCGAGGCTGCTGAGATGATACAGGATTTTGTCAATACCCAAGCTGCCCCCAAATTGCTGCATCTTCCATTTCAGTCCCTGGAGCCCTGGAACGCCGACTTCTGTGTGGTGAATCTCTACGACAAGATGAGCAGCAACCTAGAATACCATCTGGACAGACTCTCACACATTGGGCCACATAATTTTGTCTCATCCATTTCGTTGGGCCTGACTCGTATGTTTCGGCTTCGCAGTAATCATAGGCAAAATGCTCCCATCATTCAAGTGCCACTTCCCCACAATAGTCTCTTCATCATGAATCCTGGGTGCCAGGAAGAGTACAAGCATTCTATCAATCCCATGGCGAAGCCGGTGGACCTACACCCACGCGTGGGCGCCAAACGCTATGGTCTCACCTTTAGATACTATCCGGAGAATTTCATTCTTAATTCTCCAAGATGCAAATGTGGAATGGGCATGACATTGCGAAGGGCCTACAAGGCGGTGGAGACACGGGGTCGTTATTTCTGGTCGTGTGAAAACAAGTACCAAAATAGAGACTGTGGGGTGTTCCATTGGGCTGATTTCAACAATGTTGTTGGTCACTATGTAGCGCAAAAGCCTGAGAATATATCCATATGGTGGGCATGGGACGATGCAGAGAAGATTGAGTTCGAGAGAAAAAGAAAGAGAGAAGTTGAAAAGGGTCCAGTGCAATGCGAAGAGTTGGACCAGACAAGCGAGAAGAATGCGCTTCCTCAGTCCTCGGAAAATGCATAAAGGAAATCAAAATAGAATTCTAGAACGAGTTCTGATAATTTAATTGCATCTACTCGGGAAAAAAATAACGACAACTGCAGGATTCGAACCTGCGCGGGCAAAGCCCAAAAGATTTCTAATCTTTCTCCTTAACCGCTCGGACAAGTTGCCTTTCTGAAATTATTTTTGATACTAGAATATCATAGCTAGTATCAGTGAAACGTATTTTGCCCTCTCGGCGGGCCGAAGTAGTGTTTTAGAGCCGCTACAGTAACAGCATTACGTTTTCGTCATTCCAAGTGGCCTAGGCCGCATTTGATTGGAAATTGAACCTGTGACGTTCCACTGAGAGAGCTATTTAGAAGGAAACGGCAATAAAATCATTGAATACTGTATGTAATTGCCATCAGCCAAGTTATGATATTGCTGCATAGATTGGGAGATCCCTCTGCTTCTCTTGTTGGATGCTTCTCCTGTTTGCTCTTTCGTGAGCATTTAGCGCTACATACGATCGCTACGATGAAAAAATTGGCTTAGCAGCACATAGCTGACCAAACAGAGCTCGGCAGCCCGCCGCCCTAGAGACCGCAAAATCGTTTGCACTCTAAACACTTCACCTATCGCAACCAGTGTCCGACTTTCCCGCCGGCAAACTTCAAATATCATAAGCCCAAAGTATGTGGAAACAAATTACTCCATCTGGATTCTCTATTTATCACTGGTACAGTCGGCCTGGTTTGACTCCACATCCGCTCTTATCTATCACGTGACAACATCCTCATATGCTCCAATGTCTTACCAATGTCAGAATTGTAAGGCACCGCTAATAATTGACGACAGTCTAACTGGTCTATCCAATTCTCAAAAGCGACTCCTTCTCACCAAGCCTAAGTCTCCCAGCCCGCTGGCCGAACCTAAACCTGTTGATTTCATTCCCCAGGACAGATACGATGTATACAAGCAGGCACTCAAAGCGAGTGAAGAAAATCTGGCAAAACATTCGGAATATACTGCTTTAAATAAAGATGAAGCAGGCCACGGCTCGTTTGTGTATGTGGATTCAAAGACTCAAGAAGATGACACCCAAGCACTACTAGACAACGACGAGCAATTGCCAGACTTTTCAAAGGTCAAGACGCTCAATCAGATCTTCCAGATTCTTTCAACTAATCTGAATATTTCTCACCCCATCTGTCAGGACTGTTCGAGTTTACTAACTGAAAGTTATAAGCTCAAGTTTGACGAGGTGCTGATTGAGCGGGATCTCTACATGGCGTTCCTCAAGAAATTGCAGAAGCGGCAGGCTGAGTTTTCGGCTAATGTGAGTGATGTAGACGAAAAATTGCTGGATGCCAGTACCCAGCACCGAGGACTTCAAGACCAGGCAGCGGCTAAACTCAAAGAATTGCAAACGCTCGAGGAAACCCACGAGAATCTCCTGCACCAGCTTGAGGAGATTGAAGCTGAACTTTCTCAAATCACCGATACTGAGCTCAAACAGGTCTTGCTCCTACGCAATAAGCTTCAGCTAGAACTCGAACAGAAGCAGGACGAACTTGACCAGATGAAGGAATTGCACCAAACGCAGCTCGACCGACTCGATAATCTTCGATCGCTCAACATCTATACCAAGATGTTCAACATCCTGTTTGAGGAACTGTACGGAAGAATCAACGGATTTCGCTTAGGTTACAGAGTGCCGTGGCCAGAGATCAACGTGGCATTGGGCCAAGTTTTGTTCCTTCTCTCGTTTCTTTCCAAAACGCTCAAAATTGAAATCACCCCATACAAAATGGTTCCACTAGGGTCAAAGTCGTATCTCGTTACCCAATCTGCGGAAACATCTAGTGACGGGAAAATCCACACACTTCCGCTTTACTCGACAAATGAGTTCACTCTAGGGAAGCTTCTCAATTTCAACAAACTTGACGTCTCGATGATTGCTTTGTTGGACATCATTTCCCAATTTGAGGCTGCCATCTCTGGTGAAGACACCGAGCTTGAATTGCCCTACAAAATATCGGCAAAACATGACCGAATTGGCACAAAAAGCATACGAGTGACACTGAACTCTGCGTGGACTAGTGCCTGCAAAATGATGCTCGTGGACTTGAACTGGCTCCTCACCTACACTAGTTCGAGAGCCTGAGATGCTTTCGAAAGCAAACTCGCGGAATTGCACTAGAGCGTCTGGCTTGAACAGTGAAAAGTATCCGACGGCTCTTCTGCCTTATTTCAAGACATGAAGAACATGTAACTTTAGGGCAAAAGCAGGTAATTCTACAAATCATAATACAGCGACTTAGCTACGTCGTTGGAAATCAACATGGGTTGTAATCTTCCGAGAAATCTTCCTTTCTACAGTAGTCAAGCAATCGCAGATTTTGCGACCACATTGATTTGCGTCGGCTAGTGAGAACTTCAACACGCAGGCTAAGGTAGTGTGTTTAATTCTCCGATGATACCACATGACTTGGCAGTGGAATCGGGTGTGAGAGAAAATCACCTGTCAATCTGAAAGCCCCGTAAGGCTGAAATCCATTTAATTCAAAAGAATGCAACTATGTTTGTCCAAGTTTTTGAGGCACTACATTGTAGCCGTGCCTTTGGCGGCCATAACCAACGCGTGTGCATCCTGCATATCGGAGAGTAGGCTTCTCGTTCTCAGAAACTCCAGTCCTCCCTCAATACACTACAATCATGATTCCCAGAATTTGGAGTGCTATTGCCACACTTCTATTTTGTGCACAACTAACGTTGGCGTTCTATTTGCCGGGTGTTGCACCCACCAATTACAAAGCGAAGGATCCGATTCAGTTACTTGTCAACCACTTGACACCCTCCCTTCACCAGATGTCCAGCTCCAAGACAAACAAAAAGACAAAAACCCCAATCTATTCCTACGACTACTATTACCCTAAATTCAGATTCTGCAAGCCTAAGGATGGCGCCAAAAAGCAGCTGGAGTCCTTGGGTGCTATCATTCTTGGAGACAGAATTTTCAATTCGCCGTTTGAGATCAACATGTTGGAAGAGAAAAAATGCCAAACGTTGTGTCTGTCTACCTATGAGCCCGACGTGGCTCCATTCGTAAACAGAAACATCCGCGCCGGTTACAGCTACAATTGGATCGTGGATGGGTTGCCCGCTGCCAGGAAAGTGCAGGAGCGCAGAAATAATGCCGAATTCTACAGCACCGGTTTCCCCATTGGCGGCCTAGATGAGGAAGGATCTCCTTTCCTTTACAACCACTTCAATATCCACATTGAATATCACAAGAGAAGTGAAGACAATTACCGTGTGGTGGGTGTTCTTGTTGACCCTGCTAGTTATGATCGCAAGGATTTGGAGAAAAACGTTAACAATGAGGCCTTGTGTGACACTAGTTTGAAACCCGTGAAAATCACCAAGGACGCCTCTACTGAAGTTATATGGACCTACTCGGTTACGTTTGAAGAGTCCAAAACCGCGTGGGCGACGAGATGGGACAAGTATTTGCACGTGTACGACCCCACAATTCAGTGGTTTTCTTTGGTAAACTTCTCTCTTGTGGTTATCATTTTGGGCGTTATCATGGGCCACATCTTGGTCAGCACATTGAAAAACGACATTGTCAGATACAACGAAGTGAACCTCGACGACGACGTGTCATATGAAAGCGGCTGGAAATTGGTATACGGCGATGTTTTCCGCTCGCCACCAAACAGAATGCTCCTCTCGGTGATTGTTGGAAGTGGTGCTCAACTTTTCTGCATGATGGTGGTTACTATCGCCTTTTCCTTGCTAGGCTTGTTGTCTCCTTCCAACCGTGGGGCTTTGTTTACGTTCATCTTGATCATTTTCATGTTGTTTAGCGTGATCTCCGCGTACGTGAGTGGCTACCTTTACCGGCTCTTCGGAGGTGAGAACTGGAAAATGAATATGATCTTGACGCCAGTCTTTGTTCCCGGTATTGCTTTCGGATCATTTATCGTGCTCAATTTCTTCTTGATTTCGGTGAAATCTTCTGGTGCCCTTCCGTTTGGCACCATGGTGGCAATGATTGCAATTTGGTTTGCTATCTCGGTACCGTTATCTGTGGTGGGCTCCTTGTGGCAGTCCAAGAGAGCTTTGATCTCAGTTCCTGTCAGAACAAATCAGATTCCAAGACAGATACCTATTCAACCGTGGTATTTGGGGACCGCTCCTTCCATGATCCTTTGCGGACTTTTCCCCTTCGGATCCATTGCTGTCGAGTTATACTTCATCCTCACGTCGATCTGGTTTAGCAGAATCTACTACATGTTCGGATTCTTGTTTTTCTGCTTGGTATTGATGATCCTGACAACGGCATTGATTTCGGTCTTGTGCGTTTATTATACGTTATGCAGCGAGAATTACAAGTGGCAGTGGAGGTCAGTGCTCGTCGGTGGCTCGTGTGCCATCTACGTTTTCATTCACTCGTTCTTCCTTCTTGGTGACGAGGCCCTTCAAGACTTTACATCGGTGGTTTTATACCTTGGGTATTCGGCGTTGATATCACTTCTCGTATTTATCGTGTGCGGAACGGTGGGCTTCTTGAGTAGCTTCTTGTTCGTTCGCAAGATCTATGCCCAAGTAAAGATCGATTAAATTAGCATAGACAAAACCTTCATAAGCCAAATGTAGTATTGTGCGGGGGAGGTTGAGATTACATGAAAGTTGGCTTCGAGGACATCAGTACCAGCCATCGATGTCCTCGCGAATGACATATGTTTTCACTGCGTTGGTGAGCTCGCGTTTCCAGGCCACCAACTTCTTGTCGCGAGAGTTCCCACTCTCATCCATCTCCGGTGGAGGCGTAGTAAACTTCAAGTTGTAAAACTCAAGCTTGCTGGAAATGATACCAAGACTCGTCGAACCAAGACCAATGGCTTCACTGCGGTCAGCTATGCCAGGGGTGAGAGGCGTCATTCTGCCCATTGACAGGAGGTTGCGCAATGCAGAAATTGCGTTGACATGATTTGCCAAGTTGCTTGTGAGGAGGTTGTATGCAATCGACAAGTCCTTGGTGATTTTCTGGCCACGAGAGGTGATTTCGTTGTCAGAGCTCATGAGTACCAAGGAGTCCACAAGAGTCTTGCAGAGCTTGATGAGCTTAAAGCACTGGCCATAGACCATGTTGAAGAACGGGTTGACGAGTTCGAAGTTGGCGGGCGGCTTCAGCGAATATATGCTAGACACGCAATTGATGTAATTAAGTAGCGCCTGCGAGACTTTCTTGGTCAAGCGAGTCAATTTGAATTGGTAGTCGTAAAAGGAGTCGTAGAGATCATCAAGGTCCTCGGCAGGCTGGGAAGTCAAGCCTCGCTGGAATGATCGGAGGTAATCGGCGAGGTCAACTTTGCTGCGGAGGAGGCTCAAAAGCATCAGTGGGAATTCTTGGCCAGCAGGATCCACGGAGGGAAGAGCCGGAGCGACAGCAGGAGTAGACGCCGCACCGGCATTTTGGAAGTGCAACACCGAGGCCTTTCTTGCCAACACTAGAGCATTGAACACGGCGGCGACGCGGAATGTGGTAAGGCCGGCGTCTTTGACCTTCAAACGGTCGAAATTGTCGGCCAAAATGGCGAAATTATCGGCCAATATGGCCTGGCAGCCGAAACTGAGCGAGTGACACCCGTCAATGACACTGAGGCAAAGATACAAGCGCGGCAAATACAAATGAATGTCGTCGGGGTCCAGCACGGTGGAAGAGTCGAGCGAGCAGAAGTTCTCGAGCACCTTGAAGTCGGTGAAGACCGAGGCAGCTAGCGCAATTCCGGCCAGGTAGAAGTCGCCGTTGAGAAGGATAGTGTAGCTGATGAGCACAACCGAGGCAAACATCAAGGTCAAGATATCGTCGCTGGCGCCCACATTGTGAATGCTGAACGGATAGAGCGAGAGCACGTGCCGGAGGAGATCAATCAGCGACTCCAACGGCACCACCGGGTACGACACCAAGTTTGCAAGCGCCACCTCGAGCGCATGGCTCACGCGGGTGGTCTGCGGGCTCTGCGAGGCGGTGGCCACAATCTGCATGAGCCTCTGCTCGGAATGCGGAAGGATGGGCATGCTGGGGTGGAATTTGGAATAGTAGACACGGACGCAGTGTTCCCAGAGCCCCACTCGCGGGTTTAACAAGCCCGGAGATCCGTTTGTTGGAGCCGAGCTCACGTATCCGCCGCCGCCCACATGGCCTGCATTGCCGGCTGGAGATGGTTTCGGAGACTCGGGTCCCGGGCTAGGGCCCAACGACAACTGGTGCGCAACACGCCCCGTCAACGACGACAACGACAGGATGGAATTGCGCGGCGACGCACTGGCCAGAAGCCCACGTGACCGTGCCAGAAGGTAGTCGTCCTCGGACTCCAAATCAGACGATGCCGATGCCAGCGGTTTGAGGGACGGAAGCCGCAGCCGCAGTCCGACGCTCAGCACGGACGAAATCAGATCGACAGACAGGCGTCGCAGATCGAAGCCGCGCGAACCTGCGCCAGGCGGCGATGTTGTGGCCGCCGTGGACGACGTGGGCATCTCGTACGGCACCTTCCATAGCGGGCCCTGGATGCGGGTTGTGTTCTGTTTGATGTCCGCGGGCAGCGGCATGCCGGGGCCGCCCGGGGCCATTCCGAGGGGCACGGCCATTTTTACGGGTTGTGTCAGCGGCAGCGTGCCAAGAAGCGGCGGAAGAATGATGGGCTGCGCCGGGCCGTAGGCCACACGGTGTAGTGCCGGTTTAGTGCCCAGCTGGCTCCACTCTGGAGGCCCGGGGCGGGCATGTGCTGAATCGGGAAGCGGGCCCGGCTGAAAGCGTGCAAACGGGTTTGTGTGCGGCGAACTGAGGCTGGGAGTCTCGGAGGTGGCCGAGCCTCGATGGCCACTATCGCCGTTCTCGACGGGGGTGGCTCGGGTGGCGTTTGTGGCGCTGGCGGCATTTTCAAGGTCAGCTTCTGCCACAATGTCTACAGATTTGGACCGCGGACGGTCGAGCCGCATCACCAGCGTGTGGTGGGTTGGGCCGTACTTGTCGGCGTTGGACGCAAGTTCACGAGCAAATCCTTTAGAGGGCCCGCGCTTGAGGGGGATGCGGGAAAACGTGCACACGTCTGTGTTTTTCAAGCAATTCGTGCATGTCTTGGTGACCTTGCCCAACGACGCCACGTACTCGCCATCGCATTTGATCTTTTTACGGCGGCACATGTCACAGGCCCGCGACACTTTGCTCCTTTTGCGGGATGGATACTCGCGGAAATCCTCAGTTTCTTCTGGCGACAGCATGTTTCAGGGGGCTTGGAGTTATGCTGAGCGTCTGGCCAGATGGAGAAGGAGCAGGAGTATTGAAATATGAGTAGGAGGAGGGGGGGGTGAGCAGTAACAATTACCAGTGGACGGCAAGGAATTCGAAGATAGGCGAGCTTTGCGGGTTATTAGCAACGCATATATTGTTCAGGAGTTTTGGCTCGCTTCAGTCAATCCCCACCGGTTGGTTGCTGTGATGCCAATCCTGAGAAATGTGGTGAATGGTAGGGTCAAATCGCGACCGCCAGAATCGACCGCAGAAAATTGAGCACGGATTTTCATTTCTCCGTACATGCACAAGCGGCGTGCAGGTTGCGGCACGCAAGATATATGGGGGTGGGGTCAGGCGGCCGGGGTAGTCACGTGCGCGGTGGGACGAGGGTCCGGGCAGCGGCCGGTAGGAAGGATGTGGGGCAGTTATGGGACGGCAGTGGAGCTGCCGGGCCGATACATCCGCCGCCATCGCGCGGTGGTCCGTGCCTGTTTCCCAGCCTGGCCCCGACTTCCCTGCTTTGTCACCCGGGGGAGTGCACACAGAACCATGGGAGAACGGAACATCTGAACTTTGTCGAGTGTGCAGTCCGGCTCCATTTCAGACGCGAGAACATTGTGGAGCACATTGCTAGGCTGTGGGGAACCGGCCAATGAGCGGGCGGCATTTCATGCGGCCCTGCGCTGGGGGAGTCCGGAAAAACTGCCAAGCGCATCAGCCATATGCAGGCACCGGTTGTTGCGGCCCGTTGCCAGAGATACTAACGCTGTCGTGGCAGCCGTGACGGAAGGAAGGAGGGGCGCTCGGTTGCCGTTTGCGCGTGTAAAGTGCCCTGGCAACGTGTCTCTGAATGGAAGCCTTTCCGGGCAGCCCCGCTCTCTGCACAGGCTCTGTGGCCCCCGGCAAGACTTCCTGTTTGGGACAGCGGCATGGATGTTTTTCCGAGTCAGCGGCGGCGGGAGGATCGCAACGTTTGGCGGCGGGTTATTGCGATTTGCGAGGATCCGCCGACCAGAAATTCCGACGCCGTGCCATGGCGTTTTGCGACCGCACTGGCATTGTTGCCAGACAGATCGATGTGGTAGTTTTCATCGACTCCCAAATGCCGCATAAAAATTCCATCCTAGGCGCGGTGAGGGTGGAAAGCCGGGAGAAGGCCCGAAAAAAGGTAAAAAAGAACAGGGGAAGAAGGAAATAATAGCCGCCGACGGCGCTGCCGGCGCCGCCGCCATCTCTACAAGTCCGCCGAGAATTGCCCATGAATTCTGCCTCTACAAGCCACCACTTAAATCTCACAGAGGTCTGGTGTCCGTGTGAAACGTCGTGACCGTCTTCAACAAAAAAAGTCGTCATGCCGCTCTTTACGAATCTCCGCAAATCGTGAGAGCCCCCTCCTACAATTTCCGCAGATTTACGAGCCGCTTCCACGCACACCCATCAGCTTTCGTCCTGCACAACGTACTCCACCCACTCGATGGCTTCCTCCAGACTTCCCCGACGCTTGGTACCTGTCGCCGTGGTGCTTGGTTTGGGCTACCTCAATTATGCCTCGGGTTATGTAGTGGGATACCGGAATTACTGGAAACACGGCCCAGACCAGGCGGCCGTGGCACTTTGGGTGCTCATGGGCATTCTACAGTCCGTTCTCTTCACGTACTGGATGCTACTATATATGAAGGGCCCCGGGCGTTGTGCGCCCATCAAACCGTTCGATATTTTCAACTCGGGCGATTCGTCGTACTCGCCTGTTCCGCCGATATTTCTCTGCGATGCTCTGGGCTTCCCATACTGGTGCAGCACCTGCAACACCATTAAAGCTCCGCGGGCGGTGCACTCATCGGACATGGGCCGATGCGTTCCAAAATTCGATCATTTCTGCTACTTGATCGGCACCGTGATTGGCAGGTCCAATTACGTCTACTTCATCCGATTCGTGCAGATGTTCCTGATGCTCTTGACTTTGGTTGTAGCATTCACCGCGGCCTCTGCGCGGGCCGCGTTTCGCCGTCCCGGTAATTTCGGCCATTACGTTGTTATTCTTGTTCTTGCGCTGCTCTGGTCCATCATGACCGTCTCGTTGTTCGGAATGCAGTATTTCTACATCAAGCGCAACTGGACCACCATCGACGAGCTCAATGCACGAGCTGCGCGCGTCTATGAGCGCTACCAGCGACGCCAGCTGACTCCCAGAGAGAAGTGGTACTTCAATAAATTGCCCCGCAAAGAAGACGGCGTGAGATATGTCAACATTGCTCACCAAGGATCGCGAGCCGTGGTGCCTTTCCATGTCGATTCGACGCCGTACTCGTTCGGGTTTCGGCGCAATCTTGTGGCGGTGATGTTGGAAGGCAACCGCTCGCTGTCCACGGCGTTTCTGAACGGCAAGTTCGTAGTGGCCATGGTGATGATGGTGGTGCCGTTTTCCGAGTTTTTCTTAAGTGCCAAAATTTCAACGGCCGATCACGACGACTTTGGACCTGACTTCCGCGAAGATATTGACCTGAAGCTCGCCAAATCCCAGTACACCACTCCAACATATCTCAAGCCCGAGAGGTCAGAGTCCGAGGAGACGGAGGCAGAGACGTAGAAGGGTGTGTTTGCTTTCATTCAGACGCCGTATTTATTCTAGCCCAAGCAGAGGAAGATATCCCACTCCCGCACCATATCCATGAAACTGTGGCTCTCGTCCAGCTCAACACGGCGAGTCCAGATCTCAAACAAAATCTGCTTGACGCGCCACAAATTATATCGCTTGAAGCACTTTGCATTCCACATTGCCTGGCACCGTTCCTTCAAGTCCGGTCGCTTGGCCACATCAATATCACATCCACACACCAAGATTGGCCAGAACGAGGGCGAGAACGAGCATTTCTCGTCTTTGGTGGCCTGCAACTTCAATAACTTCTCCATTGCAGTAAAGCACGCCTCAATGTGCGCTTCGCTTGCCGAAATGGGGGTGCCAGGAATGAGCCGTTTATAGTACACCACTAGCGCTTGATGGAAGCTTGTGATGTTATAATATAGCCCTTCGTGGAAGTCGGAGAGGAATTCCTTTTCGGCCACGTTGGAAATCGGGTTGTACTTATTGTCGTAGAGCTTCCAGTGGCTTTCCGCGTTCCAGTTGATGAGCCGGTCTTCAGTTTCAGCGCATATTTTGGGAAAGTTACGAGGAGTGATTCCTCTGGTCCGGAACACGTTCTTGTGGTTAGTGAGCTGAATCACTTCGTGGAAGACCTGAATGAGCGACTTGGGTATGCCAAAACTCAAGTACACCGATTCTTCGAACAGAGTAGGATTCTTGGGCACCTTCAGTGTGGGCTTGGAAATATGTCGATTTTCGGGAATGCGATACTCTGTTTCCCTGACGCTCGACTCGTCAGATTCTGAGTTTCTCTTGTTGAAATAGACTGTGAAGGAGAGATGCGATTTCGACGATGTTGACGCAAGCTTGATTTTCTTGGTCCGCTCGCCATCACTCTCGTCCAGACTCGTTTCATTTCCTAGGTCGTAGTTGTCGTTAGTGTCTGAGTACTTCTGCTTCTGCTCGATCTCCGGGATGGAGTAGTTGAAGAAGTTTATGGCCTGGGTGGATTCGTAGAATATGTTGATCATGCTGAATGTTTGGCGGAGGCATTCCTCAACCGGACCCTGGCGTCGTGAAGTGTGGGGTTTGTTCTCGAGAATGAACGTCCCAATAGCAAATATGAGCTCATAGTTCTCAAAAACGCCAAAGGAGTCGTCGAGATGAATTTGGAGTATGAGCGCCAAAAGTAGAAGCACCTCATACCCATCGTTCTCCTCATGCAACGACGAGTTATCGTACTCGTCTAGGTGATAATTAAGGATATTGATGCCGATCTTTCTCAATCGCATGCTATTTGCCAACTCGGGACCAACAGCATACGTGTCGACCTCGTTCCTTGCCGCAGGCTTAGTCAGGGAAATATGTTTATGGAATACGCCAGCCGACAATACCATGCATAAGATGCAAAATCTAATGTTCCTCAACAATAGCGGACGTGAAACCAGTTCCAGCTGTTTTCGGATCAAGTGAGTCGACCATGTTCGAGAACTTGCAAACTCCTCACACACAAGCTTAAATAGAAGCAGGCGGATGAAAGGCACAATATGTGCATCCCAGGCATTGTTGGGTGTTCTCACGCGAATAAGTGCAATGTTCGACGCATATAGGTACGACATTGTTTCCGCCAAGGACGGCTGAATGATGAGAGAAAAGTCTCCATCGGAGGTGGTGAAAAATTGCAGAAGCACCGCAGTCCCCGGCCGCCAAATGTTTGAATCGACATTTGGAAAGAACTTAGGGTATAAGATATGAAACATGGACTGCTCTGTGAACCGGAACTGAGGCCCCATTATTGCCAAGGTCGTCAATTTAGCCAGGTCAAGAAGCTTGAAATGCACATAAGTGTTGTCAGTTTTGGAGAAAATCAGGGACTCAACTTCGGGAACCTCAACATGCGAATCACCGTCGTCTTCAGACTCCAGCAGTAGCGAGCTCCTCACGCGCAGCAAAGGACCCGGCGGAGGTCGTTCAAATGCTTTAGTGGGCATTTCAGTAGGAGGGGTTTCCGGCACCAAGCTGGCAGCTTTCGTCGGTTCAGGCCACTGGAATACTGCAAATGGCCCATACAGCACTTCCGATCCCGGCCGCCTCACTGAAACGCTTTGGGCGTCCACTTCAGCAACCACCTCATTCAACTTGTGCTGATCGTAAAGCTGCAGTCCTGGAAACTGGGCAAAGCCCACCAGCAGCCGCAGCTGGCGAGCTGACTCTTCCTCAGAAATTCCATCTTTCGCTACCAGATACTCTCCATGTGCTCCTATAGTGTGTGGAGCAGCCCATGCTAGCATAATGGCGTAGCCTGCGCAGGACATGTTGGCCTTGGAACATCGGAGACACGCTGGACGTTTTCCGTCGCACTTGACTCGTCGCTGGCGACAAGTCCAGCACCCGACAAATGTTCGCAGCCGCTGGACCATGGCAAGCTCACTTTGTCAATTGGGGTACTGAGATTGAGAAGTTCTGCACGGCTTTTCTGGCCCGTTTACCAATCGGGGGTGTTTCAGCTCGTGATACTCTCAGAAAATCAGCCAGTTCAATGCGGCTTTTCATCCAATGGGCGGATACAGGTCTGGGCAGCCAGGGCGTGAAGAAGTTGTTATCGTTTCCTGCACATTGTCATAGGTGCATCTACTTGTTCTTCGCCAAAGTCTCTGAGTGCGGCGCTACTGGCGTTCTCTTGCTCTTCAATCGTCTTCGTTCGAGAATCATGAAAGTTTGCATTGTTGGTGCAGGCGTTTCCGGACTCGCTGCGGCCGAAATGCTCGTGAAGAACGGAATCAACGATATCGTGATTCTCGAGGCTCAGAACCGCGTTGGCGGGCGCATTTTGACGCTGCTGGCTAAATCTGAAATTGGTGCAAAGTACGATCTTGGGGCTGCATGGTTTCATGACTCGCTCACTAACCCCGTACTCACGAGAATGATCGACGACGGTACTTTTGATATTCAGAGAGACGGCTACTACGACGATCAAGATGAGGCAGTTTATGACAGAAACGGGCGCTTTGATATTACTGCGACGAAACTCAACCGTGTGGCTGAGGAAATCGAGCGCTATATTGAAATCAAGTACTCCTCCAGCTTAGATGTTCCAGACGTGTCGCTCAAGGACGTGGTGGGCGAGTTTTTGGAAGAACGGAAGAGTTTCCTTAGTGAGATTCAAATTTCAACTGCTGGCCTGCTATTGCGGTACCTTGAACTCTGGTATGGCATCAGCCACGATCACATCAGTGCCAAATATGCCGTGATGGACCACGAAGGCCGCAATCTTTACAATCGCCAGGGCTACGGTCGATTTATAGAGACTTTGAAGAGCCAGGTGCTTCAGTGTATTCAGTTGAACTGTCCAGTGAAAACGATAAAAAGAGCAGATCCCGTCGTCGTCACCACTGGGGCTGGTTCCGAAATCATAGCGGACTACGTCATTGTCACAGTGCCCCAGAGCATCCTTCAACTTCCACACGATCACGAATACGGCATCAAGTGGGAGCCGCCGTTGCCTCAGCCGATGGCTGACTCATTGAAGAGCATCCACTTTGGAGCCTTAGGTAAAGTGATTCTAGAGTTCGACTCTGTGTGGTGGGATGACTCGCAAGATAGAATGTTGGTGCTCGCTGAAAATGGCAGCGAAGCTTCGTGGCCACCAAAGCCCTTTCAATTTCCGATTTTTGTTGTCAACTACCACCGAGTTTCGGGCAAACCCAGTCTTGTCGTCCTCACTCAATCTCCAGTGACAGACTACCTTGAACTGAACCCAGAAAAAGCATGGGACTACATGCGTGAGATGGTGTCGACGTTTGCCGTGGCAGAGGTAACAGATCCCACAAATGTCATCGTCACCGACTGGACACTCAACCCGTATGAAAGAGGTTCATACAGTGCTCTACATGTTGGAGACGACCCCAACGACATCATCGTGCATTTTTCCGGAGACTATTCCTCAACTGGATTGGGAGAAGGCTCGCGGGTGAGGTTTGCAGGCGAACACACAATAGCCGACGGGTCTGGTTGCGTGCACGGGGCCTATATGAGTGGGCATCGAGCTGCACAGTGGATCTTGAACGACATGGGAGTGGAGAAGAGAAATCCAAGCTTAAAATGAGAGAACCATATTGGGTGCAAAAGAACCAGCATTTCGCAAGGTCAGCGCGAGTGAGTTTCTGCACTACCACCAACAATCTAGATGGCAGTATATGGCTATTTATGCCAATCACTCACTAAAATGTGGACATCGTTTTGAGACCAGCTCACTTATTTGGTGGCCGATCTAAATGCACTTTCATTACGCCGCTACCCCTATTTCACTACCGCCTTGGTTTCTAGATTTCAATACAATTACTCATTACACCGCTACCCCTATTCCACTGCCGCATTGGTTTCTAGATTTCAATACACTTTCTCATTACACCGCTACCCCTATTCACTGTCGCCTCGGCTTCTCGATTCAAATACGGTTGGGACCGGATGATCCGAGAAATAGTCAAACTTGACAGCTGCTGAAAGTCACTAATCACCTCTAGTCTCGTGACGATTAAGAACAATATTCATAATCGATCTGGCCATGCACGATTACCAAATCTTCTATCAGCCTCTTCTCCTTACAGAGACTTGCGGCGTGTGCATGCTGCATAGTGGCTAGTGTCATGGATTAATATCTTCGATTGCGAAGAAGAAAAACTTCACTACAGCGAAATGACAAGCGAGAGAAACTTGAATAATTTTCTTTTGCTTGTCAAAGTAAATCCTCTTCGTAATCGCAGCTCCGAAAAGACGCCACTATTTTTCCTGGCCCCTGTCCTTTTCGTCATGGCTCTAACCTCTCACTGCTTATTAAGTGCGGTATGCATTACTCATCTTTTAACCATTAAGAAGGTGTGCGCCGAACAAAAAGACTCACGACGCGCCTGTGGCAGAAGTCACGAATCTGAATCAGCAAAGTCTCGAATCAGGCCCATTTCGAGCAAAACAGGCAAGATTCTCGAAACTTCCGTGCCGCATACGTCAATGGCGTGTCGGAGATTGGAGCGTAAGCAAATCAGCGGCAGAGAATCAAACTAAAAATGCTAAAATGGTCGAACAAACCGTTGTTTCCTCGCCGCTTTGACCCTCTGAAGCTTCCTGATTTTCTGATATTAATTAAGTTTCGTTTCTTTTATTTGATGTTACCACTTTGGCTGCACATTCTCGCGTTTATGCTTTTTGCGGCAAATTTCTCATGACCTCCAGTTTCGCACCTACTGACTAAACACTCATGTCCTTTGACTAAATGCTGAGGCTCATCGGTGTCGCTGACCCAGCGCACATTCAAATATCACTGCCAAATTCGCCGTCTTCCGGCAACGGCTCCACGCGTCCTATGACAGACAACCTTGAGTTTTCCGACGAGTTCAATCCAGAGATCCCTGGCATCTTGCCCCACGACAAAGTGTACTTGATTCAAGTTGGATACAAGTTATTCAGATTGAGTGGTGCTTCGTTGTCGCTGGATGCTCCTCTGTATTTCACTACATTTTTTGGCCAACCTTCCAATGCTGAGAAAGTCTTGTTCATAGACCGCAACCCCAAGGTTTTCGAGTTGATATACAACCATCTACAAGGCTACCACATCGACGTGAAGACCGAGTTCGAGTTTGTGCACATCTGGCTGGATTCCTATTATTTCTGTCTACGTCGCTTGCAGAAAATCTTGAACGACGAGTATGTTTTCGCTGTGGTTGGAGGCACCTCCTTCAAAATTCCTCGAGCGTTGTTGGCGAAAACCGGCAACATGCCGAATTACTTCTCCATAAACTATGATTCGCTTTTTGCAGACAGCAGAAGAATCATTACCAAGAAAAGCATGATACGGCCACCGCCTCAGCGGCCAGCAACCGTCCACACCCGCCTGCCTGTTTTGTTTGCGGATTTGTTGGAGGTTATGAAGGGAAACTCCACCGCCATCAGAGACGACACGCACCGTGATTTGCTCATCAAAGAATGCAGATATTATCGTTTCTTGGAGTTGGAACAGCGCATCACCAAACACAGCATTGTCAACGATCCTGTCTTCAAGGAGTCGTCGATTGTTCTCGATCTTTTCTCGCTCCAACCCAAGGGAATATCGTCGCCTTCTACTGACTATCATGATGAGCAACCAGTGAGATACACGCGGCCTCATATGTTGAAGGAACCCAGCCGGATTTTGCTCATGCAATTTGAATTCAACTGCCAGTTCGAACAGAAGCTCGTGCTCAATAGACTGACGCAGTTGTCGACATTGACATGCACTGGTCGTGCTGCGATTCATCTTGTGCTGATTTTCAAGTCGGTGTCTCTGGAGTTTGTTGACGATCTCAAAGACAACAAGCTAGTGCTCCTTTGTGGGTTGGCGGGCTCCAAGTCCACAATCAACGGTACCCCACTCAAACCGGACTGGTTCCACGACCTTCTCGCTAGCCCCGAGGAAGAAAGTTCCAAACGGCGCAAGACTGAGTCTACGGGCGACTACATGGAGTTTTACTTGAAAAAATCCTTGTGGAGGGTGTTGATTCGGGGCGACCGTGCGCGTCTTCATGCGGTTGCTCTTGAGGGTTACACGGAGAAAAGCAGTCTCCAGACTGTTGACTTCATATAGAGTCGTCCCTTGCCACAATGCTTGTATTGTGCGTTGAGTACTCGGAAATCTTTGACAACATCGACGTTATGGGTTCTCGTTTATTCAAAAGAATAAGAGTCTAAAAGTTTATACCCACGTGATAGAAAAGCCAGCTAACCGATAGCGGCAGATGAACGATGCCACCAACGCAACGAGCGACAAGCAACCAATAAACACAACGAGGTTATCGAATTCTTTCAAGGTTTTGCTGCCGATGATTGCTCCGCCAACTGGAAGTCCAGCCAAGTTGAGCAAACTTGTGCACATCGAGCTTGTGCCGTATCTGCTAGTAAACTCCGAAGCGTGAGAAATTTGGCCCACAGCAGACGGCCCAAGCGAGATGTTGGAGCCCAGCGTGATGCCATAAAGTGCCGAGAAAGCCACTAGGCCACCGTACGTATGTGCAATTTTGTGAGGCATCCAGAGCACAAAGTAGCAGAACACGTTGGCAAGGCAAATGCAACAGAGCACGTTGAAACGGCCATACTTGTCTGCGACATAGCCACTAAACGAGCGGCCAAAAATAGATGTGGCATTCATGATGATTGTAAGGTCCGTGGCAGTATTATAGCTGTATCCAGCAGCCACCGCGTACGAGACCACGTAAGTCAACGTTATCATGAACGTGAAAGAGTTGACCATCATGCAAAGAGCCAAGACGGAGAACGTGATACTTTTGAAGCACTTAATCTGGATTCGGCCAACGGTTTTGCGAAGAAAGCTCATGTCGTTGTCGATCACAGTGAGCTCTTTCGACCTATCCTTCGTGATGGCCCAATTGATCAGCATTAAGAACAACATCACTAGCGCTACAGTGCGGATGCCCCACCCAAATCCCACCTTCGGAAAGAGAGACCGCATCACAATCGGGAAGACAATTCCTCCAAGAGCACCACCTGAGAAGGCCACCCCAAGACAAAAGGCACGCTTTTTCTTGAAGTACTGGCCAATGAGACCCACGTTTGTCCCGAAAATGAATGACATTCCAAAGCCCGCCGCGATGCTGCTGAGGATGAATTGGTAGAGCTGCTTACTCTCGGAGAGTGACATGTAGCCCAATGTAAAGAAACCCATGCCGATTCCAAGGCAGATACGAGATCCTAGCAACTCAAATAGCGGACCCACGAATATCAAGTTGCCGAAAGTGAAGAAATTGAGTAGAGAGAAGATCCACCCGATGTCTGCTTGCGAATCATGGGGAAGCACTTTTGATGAAACGTACTCTTGCACAGTTCCGCTGGAATTGATGATTCCCATACATGCTGTGAGGCCGCAAAATGCTCCAAAGAGGTTCAAATACGCCTTGAGTCCGCCGTCGGGAATCTGAACCTCGGCAATCTCCTCCTTCACATCTTCAGCGATAGGTGACTTTTCGAGATCACTGGGTTCTTCAACAAGATTTTCATCAGTTTGGTCAATCTCGTTGTTGAATTCGGTGCTGTTTCTCCTCATTGTGTCTTCTTCCCATGGGAATTTGCGGTATGTGGAGAATTGCCATCAGGCTTATCTCATACTTTTCAACTGCGGATCTTAGGTGCATTCATCCGTAGACTCCACAGCGCATTAGGTAAGCGACCATGGCGCACGGCTGCATATCGACTTCGAACGTTGAAATTGAAGCGGTTGGGGAAAAATCGAAGATGTCGGAGATTTCGACCCCGAAATGCCGTCCATAATTACCACTTTAGAGTTTTAGGTTTTGGAGGTACGGGTGTTTCTCGTGGCCCAGTTGGCTTGCTAGCCAAGGCACGTGACTTCAACGGTCGGAGTAACTCCGGTGTGCCAGCGCCCCGCCGTAAGGTAAAAATTACGAGCGGTGTACCAACCGTTCCGTATTTCTGCTGAGCCTTTCCCTTCACTCCATAGATTTCCCTTTACTTCACCCGAATGGGTTCCCTAGAACTCATTCTCCAGTCCCCACGTGTTGTTCTCTTCACAAGACCCAGCACTTCGGCGACGTATATGTTTAAGATGTTTTATCTCAAAATCTAGGCAAGGAAAGTCTTTTTCTTCTGTTGACTCTGTTTCAGGTTTTGGTGTCCTCTCCCTCCCACCCGTGCACCACGCCCATTTCTCACCAAAGATACGATACCCTACTAATCATCCATCCACTCCTCATGGTCGTTGTCCAATCGATCGTGGCACTCACCCTCGCCACCGTGGGAGGATATCTTCTTTTCCAGGGTCAAGGAGAGCTGTTCAATGTGGGACATTTTCTAGAAACAACCTCGCCTTATCTTTGGGCCAACTTAGGAATCGGAGGCTGCATTGGTTTCTCGGTAGTGGGAGCTGCTTGGGGAATTTTTGTCACCGGTGCATCTGTTCTTGGAGCAGGTGTAAAGGCACCTCGAATTACTACCAAAAACTTGATCTCCATCATTTTCTGTGAGGTTGTTGCTATCTACGGCTTGATTATGGCCATTGTGTTCTCGGCCAAAGTGTTGAATGTGCCAGAGCAGAATCTCTACACTAAAGAAAACTTGTATACTGGGTATGCTTTGTTTTGGGCCGGCATGACTGTTGGCCTTACCAACTTATTGTGTGGAATAGCAGTCGGCATAACCGGGTCTACAGCTGCGATCAGTGACGCTGCAGACTCGTCGTTATTTGTCAAAATTTTGGTGGTGGAAATTTTTGGCTCCGTTTTGGGGCTTTTCGGCTTGATTGTCGGCTTGATGATGGCCAGTAAGGCTCCTGAGTTCAAGTAGTTCACTTCATAACAATACGTTACGTTCACTTGGGCGAACCCAGATGTAGGACTACTTCTTTGTTTTAATATTTCTTTCGATTTTATTTCGCTCACTTCATCGCTCTCTCTCTCTCTCTCTCTCTCTCTCTCTCTCTCTCTCTCTCTCTTTCCTTCATGGAAACGCAACCGCGCCGATCTAATTACATCACATTGCCTAATTGTCTGTCTCCATGTAGTCAGGAGACCTCTTCAAAATCACCACTCCCTCCAACGTATGCGAAAGACTGGTCCACTCGTCAGTGTTCTCTAATTCCGCTCTCTCGCCATAGCTCAACAACACGGGGGTGGCCTGTGTAACCCAGCCAGTGATCGTCTTTGGCTTTCCGGCCTGTCCAACGACATCGACAGCCTGGCCGACTCTCACATTTACCTTGATAGGATTCAAGTCTTCGTCGACAGTAATCAACATGCGGGGTTTGATGGCTGGAGTCAAGTAGTACAACAATTGGTGAGACGTCTCGGTGGCTGTATCGTTCAAAATAAAAGCTTTAGGATCGAGCAACGCCACTGAGACAGTCAACAACGAAGCCAAAGAAACCTTGTTCAAAATCGATCTCTCGATATTGAATGGCGTCAACGTCAACGTTCCCTTGCCGAGGTACAAGATACCTTGAGCAATTCTGACCATGAACAACGAGTCGGGAGACTTGGAATAGTATTGCGCAAGCTGTCTCAACAACTGTGCCAATCTGGCATTGTTAGTTCCGGCACCCACCAATCCCATGGCATAGATAGCATTTTGCGATACTTCTAAGTCTGGGTCGTGCGAGTATCTGGAAAGTGTATCAAACACTTTCATTTGAGGGTACGATGCCGACACAAGACCCATAGCCAAAGGAACAGCCCGGCGGATAAGTGAATTACCATAATGCATCAAGTGTGAAAAGTGACGCAACACCATGTCCTGTCCGATGTCCTCACCCATGGCAATACAAGCAAGACCAAGAACCGCGAACCCCTGGTGGAGTTCCTCCTCAACGGCTTCATCCGAGTCGTCATCGTCGTCTGCCTCGATACCCTCTTCTTTCACAGATTTGGAGGAATCATTAACGTCCTCCATTTCAGCGTCACCGTCAATGTTGGCGGTTGATTCTTCAAGTGGATTTTGCGAGGGCGCTTCTTTTCCTTCGGCCTTTAATTGGTCCTCTTCACTCTGTGCCAATCTTTGTTCCTCCTCCGCAAGATCCTTTGGTTTGGCAGAGCACATCTGCAACAAAGACTGAATCTGCAAAACATTTCCTGTACCAGCGTAAGCACAAATGTTGACCAACACCTTGAGTGTTTTGTTAATTGGGTGCTCAATGGCGTCGATAATGTCGAGGACATCGTCAACCATCTCGGTTTTGCCCATGTAGAGCAAACCAAGGCCCAAAGCCATGAAGCGGGAAAAGTTGTCGTTCAACTGGATCGGATCTCTTTCCAAGAAAGTCTGCAAAATTGTGGATGTGATGTCACCGTGACAGGTACCGACGAAAACATGGCCCAATGCAAGCGCCGCCAAAGCAGCAACTTCCATGGACAAATCAGTGTCAGCGATGATGGGCATCAACAAGTTCAAGACGTCCTCATTTGCAGAACCTGCAAAAGCGATTCCAAGTCCCGAAATGGCGGCAGTCAGCAACTTCGATTTCAGGTCGGTGACGAATTCCTGCAACAACGCCAAAGCAGCGTCGGCATCGTCGTGAACATTAGCAGATGCAACACCCATACCAAGAATGGCACCTGCTTTGATGTCATCTTCCGATGAGTATGTGTACTTGTCCAATGCCTGAAAACCATCGTCGATGTTCCACTGGTAAATAGAACCAATGGAGGCGGTAGACGAGATCATGCCATTGTCCTTGGTGCGGTAGACCCAAGATTTGTTCTCTTCCTCGTTAGATTGTAAAACAAGCTTGTCAGTGCCGTAACCCAAGTTGAGAAAAGCGTTGACAAAAGACGCAGCCAAGTTCTGTTTCGCGGAATCAATAGAGCCGGGTCCAAACGAGAAACGGGACTCTTCCAAGTGCGACTTGTAGATGTCTTCGGGCACCTTGGGGTCCAAGAGATTGAGCTCCTTAACCAAATACTGGTAGAATTCTTGCAACTTTACGTTTCTGATCGTCTCCTGCACCTGCTCGTCGTCTCCGGGGTACTTGAATCTGTTGAACTGCTGGGACAAAATGAAGCCCAACTGCTTGTGAACCACCACGTCATCGGTAGACTCGAACACCTGCTTGATCAAGTCTTCGTCGTCTAACTTGATCGCCAACGTTAACGCTTGAGTCAATTGGTTGTTTGACAAGTAGATAGTGTACGCCGTCTGCAAGAAAGACACATCATCGGGAGGTGCCAACAAAGGCACGCAGCTGACCATGTAGAGACATACGCGTGCGTAAGTAGACTCGTCCAAGAACTGTGGCAAACGCTCGATGTTCTCGATCTCAAGCAACAAGTCCACTGCATCGGCCTCGGCGTGGTTGTTCAAGAAGAACGGAACAATTTTCGTGGAGAGGTCTACCAATCTCGCAATGTATGCCTCGTCCAGACCCAAAAGCTCCTGGTATGCCTCGCCGATCTCGAGCGCCAAGTGTCTCATGTACTCGTGACCCCAATCGGCAATAGTGTCATCCGAAGCAAGCAAACGGTACTTGAGAGAATCACGTTTACCACCGTCCGAGTACGTCATGGCCAAAACCGAGTCCACGTCGGCAAGCTGCACCAACAATTCCGGGTTCTTGTTCTCTTTGGTCCATTTGTCGTACAACTCAGTGAGAAGCGGATAATGGGGTCTCAAAAATTTAAGTGGCTTGGGCACAGCAGTCATGGAAGTCGTTGATTCCTTAATGAATGTCTTCATAGTAGCCAACGCCTCAAAGTACACTTTGTCATCTTGGTGGGGCTCGCCCAACTTCTCGACAAGGAGCTCTAAATCATCCAACAATTTCTGGTCTTCTTCAGACAACTCCTCCTCCTGGGCTGGAGGTTTTGCTTTCGTAGGTTCCTTATCTGTGCCAGTGGCCAGATCTTTGACGGGGGCCATAATTCTGGAGTTCTGGATGGGGTAGGTGTTGAGGCCTGTGGCAAACTGAGTAGCTCGGTCAGGTGTGCGCGGTCACGTGAGCACCAGATCCACTGGAGGAGATTAGAGAGGCTTGGAAGAGAAGACGAGAGCGTCTGCTGTAGTTGAGAAGGGTGTTTTTTTTTTTACGCAACTGATTGTAAACTCGGATTTCACGGGCGGAGAAATCGGTACGGACGAAGTGAAATTGGCCACCTTAGCTTCTACTGGATTGACTGAGTGTGAAAAAAGAGTGGTAGTCAAATGTAACGCGGCCTGAGTGAGAGAACGCAGCGAACTGCTCCTGGAAACACAAGATGTGCGTGGCTACGGCGAAGTAAGTGGCCACTCCAACTTCTGAGACTAATCGCAGAAACCAAATACAGAGTTGAATCGTAGCCCATAGGTGTAAAGAATCCAAATTCTTTAGTCAGCAGTCCGTCATTCAAAGCCAGATGCTCCGCCTGTCTGGATGGTGGGTCTCTGGCTATAATTGCGCCGAAAAGTCCCATGAGCAGGCTACTTATCTGGATTATAAATGGAGCTGCTGCCAAAATGAAACTTCAACTTCAGTTTTCTCATTTGTTTCTTGCCAAATTGCGGACCTGACGACACGATACCTCGTCGGGTTGAACCGAGCATGAACTACCGCAATCTGCGATAACGAAACTCGGAAATCACCCTCGCAACATCGCATTGTCACCATCACAAAGGCGCACTAGTGCATTTGTCGTCCGGGGCCATATTCGCTATGTTTACATTTGGGCCCGATTCGGCCAGTACATGCAAGAGAGCACCTTCCGGCACGTTTAACCCGAAATGGCCCTCGCAGAGGAAGGGTGCGCTCGCTTACTTCTTTTTTTTTTCCATCTTTGAGTCTTCTCCGAATGACCCTAAAACCGTCCCCAACCGCGTCTCCAACCTGCCCATTGTGAGGCGTGAAAACCCGTACCACCCACAAATCCTACCAACACGCTCTATAGACTTCAACATCCCAATTATCTCCAAGCAAACATTGCTCAAATAGTATGGAAAGAATATTCTACCAGTCTGATGTGGCTGATGCCTACTCCGGCCTACCCATCTACGTCTTCGACACGTCCTTCCTTCCATCACCCGAGACAATCGATTACGACCATTTCATACCCGCAATGATCAACATTCTACCGAGAACTCCGTACGTGGTTGTCATGCTCAGTTGCGGCCTTAACCAATTCAACTGGGTATGGGGCGTCAAGTTTCTCAAGAGCTTCCTTGCATCCGACGTCAATGTCGCAAATCTCCATAAGATCATATCTGTTCACGATAGCTGGTTCGTGCGGTCCATTACACAGCTTGTCACAAACTTTGCATTTTCAAAAAAGACAACTGTCAGGCTCAATGCTCTCTTTTCAATGTCTCCTGGCAAAGACGATCTACTCATAAGGTGCGAAACCCTTTCACATCTCTCGGCCTACATTGATATCACCAAACTCAAACTCTCGCTAAATGTTTACAGACATGAGGCAGAGACCCAGATGACGCCGAAATTGTTCTTGGAATATCCTGTGCCCACTTTAGTCACCTCAAATACGCAATTCTGTCAGAGCTCGGACCCCGACTTTTACCACCATTTCTACCAGATCTTCCACATTGTCAGCACCCATGGCACACAGGTGGAGCTTCTTTTCCACAAACCAGGTAACAGGCTCAATTCTGAAATCCTATTTTTGTGTATCATGCGTAACCAGCTCATCTGGATTAATGATTGGGATCTCCACTGCATCGCGTCATGTTTCAAGCGACTTCTTATTGAAATGCCCCAGAGGCTAGTCAGTCGCGATCTCATTGTTCTTCCCATGAACGACTCGTTCGAGTATACCGTTGGTGTCTTCAACCAGATGGTTTCCCACTACCAAACTGGAGCAGTTTTGTTTCAGATCATCGACATGTGCTGGAGAATCTCCCAGAATGGGTCCGTTACAAAGCACAATCCACGCTCCATTGTAAGGTGCTTGTGTTTCTCACTAACGCATGAGCCCCACCTGCAACTGAAATCCGAGACGGTAGGTTCGACAATTCGGTTCTTGGAGAATGTAGTTGAGCACTGGCCAAAAATCAAACCACTCCACAGAAACAGGTTCTCTACCGTGGAGAGCGTGGTCGAGGGTAAAGATTTCCATGACTCGACGATCGACGAACTGTACAACATGTCACATGAGATATCCGTCGATGAAGTCATTTCTGATGAAGACAAAAGCGACTACACCGCATCATATCTGTCTGACAAGTCGTCGTTCTCACTGGTGGGAACGATTTTCGAAAACCCAGACTCAACAGCGAGCCTGAAGAAAATTGCTACCGCTCGTGAGCTTCAGTCACCATCGAAACAGGAGGGTTGCGAGTCTCCCGTGAAGCCTAAACCCAAGAATCACAACTTGTCAGCTGCGCTGATTTTGATTTCCCAAGCTGAGAATTCCCCTCAACGAAAACCCAAGTCAACTCCCAAGCTTCCTACCGATGCCACCGTAAAGGTTATTGCAGAGCACGAGGTCAAGAAGGAGAAGCGTTTGAGTGACATTTCAAACGTCCAGGTCCAGTGGCCACCTCAGAAGTACAAGTTTGAAAAAAAGCCGTCCATCGCCAATTTACAGATAAAAGAAGCAGTGAAACCCAATGATCCGGTACGGCGACCGGTAATAAGAGGCCGCAAGGTTGGGCAGCTTACTAAGCTCTTTGAGGAGCGCTCGCAAGCCATGGAGATTCTCACATCCATTTGAATCATGAAAAACCTTCATCGAAATCAATGGGGTGGGCAGTGTATAGAACCTCAAATTTATATTTTGCATTTATCGAAGGATGGCTAGTAGCACTCTTGTTGGTCACTTATATTTCTTCAACGTCTAATGTACACTATATTACATGGCCTGGCCTACTGCCTCCACGTCTATTCGCCCACCAAACGCGAGTCAATGTTGTCTATCGTCAAGTCGTTGTTACCGTTCGCGGCATGGGCAACCGCAGCAATTGCCGCTGCTGCCGTGTTGTCTCCATGATCTGTATCATGCAATCCATGTGCCTGAAGTTGCTGCTGATAATGTTGAAGTTGCTGATCGTCCAAATGTGGATGGTGTTGGAGAGAATGTGGGTGAGCCATGGAGTGATGGTGAGCCTCGGCAGCCTGCAATTGTCTTTGGAGCTCATCGTGGCGTTGCCTTTCCAACTCAAACGACAACACCTCGTCGTGCTCATCATCATCGTCACCGTCCATGACCTCGTGGTACAGCGCAGCATTGCGTCTCCTCTTAACGCCGCTATTGGCGACGCTGCCTGTTAAGAACTTGTTCAGCTTTTTCAACTTGCGCTTGTAGCCTCTGATTTCGTTGTAAATGTCCTCACGTTTGATAAGCACGTCAGGGTATTGATGCTTGATTTTCGCCTCGATGTGCAGCGGCTTGGTGCCCACCTTGTACAAATCTAGTATGAGCAAGTTCAATTCATCAGACCGTTTTCTTAACATAGGGTGGTTTGATAATGGATCCAATTGCGGATGATTGTGTTCGTTGCAAGTCGTTCTCAACGACCAGATAGAGTTGGACTTCCGGAAAGACGCTGTCATGCTGAATGGGCATCGGAGCTTTTTCGTTCTAGCCTGCTGGTCCAACATGTAGTCTGCCCCATGCTCTGCAAACTGTCTCTGTGCCTCCTCTTCCTCTTGCTGCTGAATTGATTTGCCCTTCTTGTGGCGGTACCGTCCGCCCAACTCGCACGTGTAGTAGATAGCCTTCTTGTTGGAGTGGGCAATGACGATGCCGAAGCCGTTGTCGCGAGCAAAGTCGGAAATGAACTCATTGAGCTCTTCCCTTGTATGGAACATCTGCTCGTGGAACGGCCGGGTAATCAAATTTCCCTCGTTGGTGATGGTGTTCTCCAGCACCGGGTATATTTTCAGGCGTGAATCGATAATGGGTTCCGGGATTTGGATATTGTATTCGGACCCATCACCCACATCGTGCATATGTTGCTGATGATGGAATAAGGCCTGGGCCTGGGCCTGTGCGTGGGCAGCTTGAGCTGCCTGAACTGCCCTGTGGTCCTGCAGCGACAGATTTTCCTGGTCCAGGGTTTTCTGGTCCGACTTGGAATGGTCGACCATGTCGTGGGCGTTCACCTGGTTTTTTACCGCTGTGAGCAACTGCTCATCAATATTGGTGGTGTAGTCTTCCTCGTGGCTCATGTGCGACAATGGTTGCAAAATTGTGAGGAGGGTCGTGTTGTGGTAGTAGTGTGAAGTGGTTAAAAATTTGTTTGTTGTGAGGAGTGACAGTCACGTGCGGAAGGCCCGTGAAATGGTCACGTGATCACAGCTTCGTGGCGGCGGCCCGTGGGATGGCCGACTGCTGGCTAGGCTTTCTAATTGCCGTCGTCTATTTCTTCTACCTACTTTCCTTGCTCGTTGAGAAGCTGGTTGGCCCAGGTGGGCAACACGAAGGCTGCTTCGTGGATGGCCGAGTTGTAGTACTTGAAGTACTGAATTTCCTTGTCCTTGGAAAATTTGCGAAGTGGTTTTTCCAAAATCTTCGTGTCATCCATAGTGGCCACAATTAACCCGAGCTGACCACTGGTGTAGGAAGGCATGTAGCACTGGCAGTAGCGAACCTGCGAGAACACTTCCTTAGCTCTCTGCAAAAGGTCAGCCAAGTACAGAATATTGAGCCAAATGTTTTCACTACTCTGCATGATTACAATGCCTTTTTCGTTGACGGCATTACGAAGAAGCGAGAAGTAGCGGACCTGGAAAAACTCCTCGGCGGGGCCCTCGGGATCTGAGGAGTCGGTGATGATCACGTCGAACTTTTTGTCCAGACTCTGGAGGCTCTCCAAGTACTTGAATCCGTCATCGATAACGATTTTCACCTTGGGGTGGTTGTGATGTTTGGCCATCTCTGGCAAGTATTTGATACTCAAATCGATCACGGCACGGTCGATTTCCACCATAACAATCTCGTCGATGTGGCCAAGGTCGGCATGCTTTACAAGCTCGCGAACCACTCCACAGTCTCCACCTCCAATCACCAATACCCTTCTTGGGTCGGGGTGGCTCATGACAGGCACGTGAGTTATCATCTCTTGGTAGCTAAACTCGTCTTTCTCAGTGCACTGCACGATTCCATTAAGTACCAACACGTTTCCGAACGTCAGCGATTTGAACACCAAAATGTCTTGGTAGGGTGATTTGGCATGGTGGAGGATTTTCTGAATCTCGAGGCCAAATGTTTGGCCTGGAAATGCCTCGCCGTTTTTTTCGAGGAACCAGTACTTGTCGCCCTGCTTCGTCACAGCCTCATGCTGGAATGTTTCAAGGTCCCAGCTCATGTCGATGGGTAACCTGCAGGCAGTGTGTCAGAAGAGGTAGGTTGGATCTGGAGATGCCAAAGACGAGATGTAATGAGCAGGACGATTCTTTCGGTTTTCCTCAAAGAATGCCCACTTAGGTACTCTTCCACTTTTTCATCTTCGTCCTGAGTGCCTTGTTCTCTTTATTTTGGCAGACCTGCTTGAATTTGGGAGAACGGGCCGAACAGAAAAGCCAGCAATATCTTGCCAGTCTCTGTTAGTCTAAATTGTAATTCCACCACAGCATTGTATTACCTTGATGGTATATCCTCTTTCAGCCGAGAATAGAGCAAGGGAACATTCTTGTAGGCGAGTTTCAAACCCCAGATTGACGGATGTTGGGTTTTTGAATTTGCCCGTGTCCGCACTCGATCGCCAATTCTAAAGTCGCCACATCTGTGCTATTGAAATAACTGCCCTTGTGCCGTATCAATGGCACAGCCGCGCCAGCGCGAGGCAGTTGACCTCAGCCAACATTTGAGCACCGTTCAAGAAAACGGAAGCAAGATAATTCACACCGCAGGAAATCGCAATGGCTCGAATCTCTTTTATACCGGGCCATTTCTAGAGTGGCATATTGGTGGTTTTTGACAGAAAAAAATTCTTCGTATATTAATGCGGGGCCCACAATGGAGTTTAGAACGATCGTGTCAGGGAAGGGGGCTTAGCCAAGTATTTCGAAGATGTCCCTTCTATTCACAAACTGTGAATGTCCTCTATTCGGGTTCAAAAATTCGGACTTTTAAAACCGGGTCCGGAGTCGTTCACTCCGATTGCCAATTTTCACTTTCAGATGCAGGGCGTGCATCGAGTACCCGACGACGCCGACGCCAGCGCCACCTCACGAAGGTTACAGTGCCATCGCTACCATTTAAACAGGTGTAGTTGTTTTGTAGTTGTGTAAACAAAGCTTCCAAAATAAACCCAGATCTGCTCGCAAGATCCCGTGCCCCTCTCCCACAGATCCATCTACCCCGCGAGCATCATGCACTACCCCAGAAATATCTCCACATCCAACAAATGTTCGTGTTTCCAGCGTTCGACAAGAACTACAAACACCGTAAGCGTAACCACATTTGTTGTAGAGAATGCAGGGCCAAAAGAACCCGCTGCAGAATTCTGAACTCCGATTACGAGATGTTGGGTTGTGACAACTGTCGGGAACGTGGCGTCCCGTGTACGCTTCAGAAAAAGCGCACCAAACAGGACAATATTCTGAGAGGAATGGCCAATTTCAAGGTTGAGCCACCTAGCATCGAAAAGGACGTGTCTTTTCCCGCCGTCGTACCTGTCAATGACGGCCTCGGACCAGATACTCCCCTCTCAAACGAAAAGGTGCATTTCAAGACTGAAGAAAGCGAAGACAAGGTCATTCAGAACGTGATGCCGTTTGAGAATCCACATAAACCTGTTTCAAGTGATTTTCCCGATTTTCCGCAAACCACTCGCACTCTGCTGGAACACAGATCTTCAACTGGTGACCTGTGGCATCGTACACCACCGCAAGTACCTGTAGTTCCGCAGGAACCATACGTTCCATCCATTGAAAGCATCGATAGAATTATCGACCGCATCGACTGGCGGTATCTCAAGCGACACTTCAACTTCAACGTCAAGGTTCAAGGCAAGCGGTTCTTTTTCGGCAAGATTCCCAGCAGAAAAGCTGACAAGACCCTGCAGGTGAATCAGGAAATCATGCTGAAGCAGCACTTCACCAAAACCAAAAAGCTAAAAGCCGACAATGCGCTCCACTTCAAGTTCTTGTTGGCGATGCACGCTTTCACACTCAACACGCCAGGGTTCTGCGTAATCTCCGAGGCAGATTTGGTCAAGCTTTTTGAGGTTTACTTCTACAAAGTGAACTCCGTTTTTCCTGTCGTTTTTGAGCGGGAGTTCTGGGAACAGTACAAGCACGACAGCATCCCTAGTGTGGTGATGTATGCGGTGGTGTTGGTGGCTGCACGCGACCTGCTTGCCGAGCCGATCTTAAAACGCAGTTTCGTGGATCAGCTGCTTCCATTTGAGAAGCAGCTCGTGCGTTTTTTGAGCGACCTCGACATGAAAATCCGCCAGCTTCTCTTATTCTTGCCCGAGATTGGTGACACAGAAAAACTCGGCCGTTTGGTCACCAGCCTTCTTCTCACGTTGAGTTTTAAGCACAATCAGTTTGGCAACGAGCAGAGCAGTCATGATCTCGCTGATGCTGTCAGCTGTGCCTACTCGCTTCTTATCCATCACGAGTTCTTCCACGTTCGGCTTGTGAAAGAGCATGCCCTTCAAAAATCAGCGTATCTTAAGCATTTGTGGTGGGTGATCTTCATTTTCGACCGCTACAACGCCGTCTTGAACGGGAAAGCCACCTTCATCAAAAGGGGCGACTTCAACATCCCAATTCCCCAAGACAAGCCCCATCTCAAAAAATTGGTGCTTCTGGCCTATGCATTGGAAGACACCCTCATGACGGTATTCCGTCCACCTCGAACGGGGCCAGGCACTCCTGTTGAACTCGACACTTTAGACGGTGATCCAAAGTTCGACGCCGAAAAAATCGTGGCCGATGAACAAGCATTGCAGAGAGACAAAGAGTGGATCAAGGCCACATTCGAAGAGTATCGCAACTTCGACTCCGGCAATGAGTGGCTTCTCTCGGCTGTCCCGGTAGCCAAGTACCGAGACAGAAAAGTCGAGTTCTTGGAGCGGCTCATTCGAAGCCAGATTGTTCTCACGCTCCGCACAGGCCAGATTAAGTTCTCCGATGATTCCCATAACCTCGAGGGTTTTGGTATCGAGCTCAGTGACCTGATCATGTCGATCATCAAGATCTTCAAGGACGGCCGCGGCCACGAGTTGATGATGAACATTCCGATTGTGCCTTCGATGATTCTCGTGGCGTTCTCTATTCCGTTGTCGGCGCGGATCCGCATAGTTTCCAAGGTGAAGACAGACGGTCACCAGAGCCTCAAATTCTCAGAAATCGCCCATGTTGGCGAGCTTTCGGTGGCGTATCTCGACGAGCTAGAGGCGTTTGCGCCGCGCTGGTGGTTCGTCAACGAGGTAGTCAAGTCGATCGAGAAGTTGAACCATCGGATGGCCAGCGACCTCGACGGCGAGCCCGCGGAACCGAAAAAGCCCGCTCGAAGCCGAAAAGGACTGGCTGTGGTGGCCAGTACTGGTGGCGACGATGCCGAAACCAACGACCTTCCTCCCAATCTTTCGGTAACTTCGCCAGGGTTCTACGACGAGGTAATCAAAAAAGAAGTCAGCGACTTCGATGAAGAAGATGATGAAGATGATGATATCAGCGAGGACCTAACCGGTGCTCAACAGATTGCACCGCAGAGTGAAAGGATGCTTGTTCCGCCAATAATGCTGCATGCCTTTGAGAAAAAGGAAGATGATAAAAATGAGAACAACTTTGCCGGTCCGTGGAACGACATTTTCTTTGACGTGGGCCAATTTGCTGAGCTGATTACAGAGACGGGACTTCTTCCTCACTTGGACATTTTCTCCGATGATCCTCAGTACTCGTATCCGTTCAGTTAGGCGATTCTGCTATCTATAATATTTCGAAGCGAAAGAATTCACGCAAATGAGAGCCTCGAGCTGGCCCTTGCATATTCACGCCGACCAGGTTTTTTGTTTGCTCTTACCTACTCAGCCAGCTCCTGCGTGAAAGCTTAAAGCTTGGGGTCAGAAAGCAGTGGTATTTCGTCGCAAAATAAACGAGGAAAATTTTTTCGAGAACGCACCAAAATTTGACTAGCTTACCCATTAACAAGAAAAAAAATTAAAAAGGTTATCTCCCCTCTATTTTGCCCCGGACTTTCGTTACGGCGCTCAACCCCCACCTCCGGGCTTAATCCGCCGTGTCGTGTGCGTGCCAAAAAAAGAGGATTCTCGCGTACTCGTCATCCCACCAGTTCTTCTACCAAATAAGCTACTAGTGTCAACTCCCAGTTCCCCGTGCAGCTTGAGAACTCCGCTCCATATTAAAACTACCATTTCCTTCCCGTTCTACCCGCCCACGTCAGTTCAGCAACCCACTTTTCCCCTACTGAACCGCGCCACCGACGTTACTAATCAGCACCAACGAATCCCTAGTTCCGAACTTCAAGGCCTCGATTACTACCGGATTTTGTTGCTAGATTTTACACGAAAATTCTTGGGCTGTCAAATCTCATCATGTCCAAGACAAATACCGTACTGAGGGGAACCACCTGGCTTCCATACGAAGCATTGGTCGCCACCTTTTTTGCACCTTTACTCTGGTTTGCGGAATATTTGTGGGTGTTTTTTGTACCCTCCAAATATGCCACCACACCTGTGGAGGCTGACCCCGACTCGTTTGCTCGCTCGGAGAAGGAGAAGTTATTTCCTTCCATTAACCAGGTTTTAGAGCCCAAATTCGACGAGAAGCTGTCCGCCAGTGACTCGGAGACTTGCCCCCAACCATGCTCGACTGGCTTGACTTCGAGATTTTTGCCTTTCAAGAACGCCAAGGGAGAAATTGAGTGGGCTTTTGCTGACGACTTTGCCCCAGGTTCTGAGTTGGATGCTTTCAAGGCCCAGGAATTAGTCAAGTCAAGTGAAACTTCTGGTTTGTCACCTGTGACTTCCGGGTCATCCTCCGCAGAATCCATTATTTCTGCCGGGAAAAATGCCGTTTCTCCCCAGATAAACACCCCTTCCTCGTCATCCAGCGAAGACGATAAGAACAAATTTAGTGAGGGCGGTGAACTTGGCGATGAAAACTTTCCTTGCCCCGAGTGTAGTAGACTGTTTAAGAAAAGGGGATACTTGACTAGGCACATGAAGAAGCATGCATCGCAAAAGGCTTATAAGTGTCCCTTTCACCAGTCTTCCATGTACTTGGACGACAAATCCACCGAGCACAGATGCCACCCTAGCGGAGGCTTCTCGAGAAGAGACACCTACAAGACGCACTTGAAGTCCAGACATTTCAGATACCCTGAAGGCACTGTTATCAAAGACCGCAACATGTCACCCGGTAACTGCTCCATGTGTGGAGAGTGGTTTGGAAACAGTGAAATTTGGTGTGAGATCCACATCGAGGGTGCCGAATGCAAATATTTGCCTCCTGGATTCAAAGGCAAGTCACGGATCAAGATCAAGATGAAGAAGGAGTTGAATAAAATGATGCGGGGCCAAAAACAGAAAAAGAAGATGGCCCTGGATCCTGGAGCAGCTTCAATTCCTGGAGTATACGACCTTCAGTCTCCAAACTTGGGTACACCTACCTCCATTACCACCCCTGTTGTGGGTACCAGCAGTTTCTACGATTACAGCAACAGCCCTGTTTCCACCACTAGCTCCTCGGCCACGGGAAGCACCGTCCACCGTCAGCAGCCCCATCAGCAACTCCTACGAGACTTTAGAACGCAACACCTCCCCACGCCTATGGTGCTCCATGAGCTGAGGCAGGACGAGGAGGACTTTGACGACGAATACTGTCTCGATACAGACCAGTTGACCTTTACGCCAATGGTGATGCCACAAATGTTCCTCCAGCATGTGCACACTCAGTAGAACATGCACTTGCTGAGGGCACGGTAGCCACTTTGAGGGCCGTAATGAAATTATGAGAAAAAGTTAAGGTTTGGTTTGGGTTTGGTTTTGCAGGATTATTTGCTCGTGTATACTGATAATTGTATTTAGCCGAAGATGTCGTCGATTGCACTCTTTTTTCTCTTGGACTTATCTTTCTTGGACTTCTTGGATTTGCTCTTTTTGACCTTGTCGGAAGACAGCGCTACTGCTCCTTCTCCTGTTTGCTGTCGTTCTGATTTGAGTGTATCTTTCCGATATTGACTTTCATTGGCCAGAAACTCTGGTCCCGCGTCCAGCACAGGCGACCTATATGTCTCCACTTTAATGTCTTCGCTGTTGAAAACAATCTCCTCCCCCAAGTCATCATCTGCTGCCGTTTCTTGTATCCTCAGTGGGGCCCGAGAAGGCAAAATAGATTGAGCCAACTGGTAGATTTGCAATATGTGTGGATACAAGGCACTGAGCGAGCCTAACAAAGCCAACCCCAAGGTTACAAACTGACCCAACGCAATTATACTGTTAACTTCGTAGTATAGTCTCTTGAATATCTGCTTCTTGATAAGGTAACGTGCAATCTGACAAGCCTCGGCTCGAAGTCGTTCCCGAGCCTTGATCTTCTTTGTCACAGCAATGTTCTCCGCCTTTATGACAATTTGCCTGACCTTCAGATGTAGTAGAGCAACGTAGCGCCACCACACGGCGACACGGTGCTGATTGTGAAACCTGTAAAACACAACATGTAGCACCTGGAATTCTGATACGAGCTTCAGGAGTTGCGAAGCTGGAAGAACAGAAATCTCAGCCATGTGAAAAAGTGCCGTTCTTAATGGAATGTAGTCTTTTGTCTTTGTCTCTTCTGCTCCTCAGCGTGCACAGTTATGATTGTTTTCCTCCACAGTTCATCACTGCGATCATCATCTCATCGCGAAATTTATCATCCATGGACCCGACAGTCGCCAAAGCGCGGGCATTGCTCCAGAGTTCACAGATTGAAAAGGCATTGGAGATTCTTCAGCCTGCCGTGAAACAGCAACCCGAAAATGTTCTGCTTTTGGAGGTTCTTGCCGAGACTATGCTCGAACTCAACGACGTCGAGTCAGCTTACAACATCCTAATGAAGGCTGTGGAACTAGACCCGCAGGCACAACAGGGAGTCGAGAAGTTCTTGAATCTTGGCCAGATCATCGGCGGAAGAGACGGGTGTCAACTTCTAGACATTGCCATTGCTCGTTGCGTGGAGCTTCTTGATAAAGTGGCCCAGCAACCCCAATCTGTAAGCACTTCTGGGTTCGATTCAGCTGAAGAGTTCCGTGCAAACTTTATCAAGAAATTCAACCTGGCTATTTTTGCCGAGATTGAGATCTGGATGACAGACCTTTGTATGGAACCGGAAGCCGAGCAAATGTGTGACCAATTGATTTCGCAATCGCTCAAGCTCGACGACTCAAATCCAGAAGCTCACAGTTTGCTTGCTCTGATTCGTATATCTCAGCAGCGTCATGATGACGCCGTACAAGCAGTTCAGAGATCATGGAACCTCTTCAATGAGAAAAAAACGCTCTTGGAAACCCAGCAGAACAGAGAAGGAGAGGAGGCATCGTTCGAGTATCTTGAGCTTGTGCAACCGCTACTTTCTCTCGCTAGGCACGCTGTGGAGCTTGAAGAAGTTGGGCTTGTTCCCGAAATCAGTGCCGCTGTGGGCGACATTAACAATAATTGCTTGGATATATATTACTACGAGGCGTTAGCGGCACTTTTGGCGGCCAAGAAGGAGGCAGGGTTGAAGACTCAGGATATTGCCAACCTTCCCGTTTCTGAGCTCAAGAACAAGAGCCCAGAAATCGACGCATTGCTCGAAGACGCCCGTTCGGCACTTACTCAGGCTTATAGAGTTCTCAACAGTGTGGATCTTGAGGATTTGGACCCTGAATTGGTTGAACAGGTGAATAGCTTGCTCGGTGAGCTCGGAGGGCCTAACATGGCTGAGTTGGTTGAGAAGCGAAAGTACAGCGATGACGACAGCGACAGCGACATTGACATTGAGTAAATTGCAACGTTCGAGGGATGAAAAGCTCTATTTTTGTCCCCGCTTATGGCATCGTGTTGACCACGTTGGCCATGTCCTGGAATAACCGCTCATCAAAGTCGAACATGTTGTCCAAGAATTGGTCGTATTCGGGCCACACAACATTCAGTTTTTGTGTGATGTGGAGAAGATTTTTGATGGGTGCCACTGACTGCGCCTGTGCAATTCGGGGAATTTCGGCGATAACTGCCGAGTTGCGATTTCCCAGCTCCTCTCTCCTTTGCTTAGACATGCCGAGTTGGTCGAGAAAGTCATTCACAAGAATAAGCACGTCATCGAGCACCCACCACTTTTGCCTATGAATGGCCATTTCGTTCAAGAAATCCTCAAGTTCATACACCGGGCACTCAGGCTTCACCACGCTCACAGTCCGGTTCAAAAGCAGACCAGCGCGGATTTTGAGGTAGCTGGACATGGATATTGTTAGCGACCACATGACTATAGGAATTTGAATGAGATTCTGATTGCCCATTTGCCGTAGATAGTAAAGAATGTTGGCTGACGCCTGGCACATTCTCGACCGTGGACCTTCTCCGAATACCAGACTTCTATCGAGAAAGATCTTCTGCGACATGAGGATACCCATGTTGTTGATGATACGAGTCATCAAAAGGACAGTGTTATCCATGTACTGGTACTGCGATTCTGGTGAGAAGTCCTTAATAGGATGGAAAACCAGAGTTCCCGCTCCGATCTCCCGAGCACACAACTCAAGCTCTGCGTTCTGGAAGGTTTCGACATCAAATCCGTCAAGCCGGTCTTCAATGTCATCGCCTTCATCATTCGAGTTGTGGAACGGACGATACATCGCGGTGGCTATGTATTCGTAGGTACGAGCCAACTGGACCATTTTGAGAAGGGTCTTGTTTTCGTATGGCAAGTCCACATTGAAGTCCTCGTTTCTGACAAACAACGTGCGGCTATTGACGACGGCGTTGAACCGGTCGAAAACAAAACAACACCACCAGAGGTTCGTCAGGTACAACAGCCGTTCGAAGGAAAAGCGGCTTTCGACGAATTTCATGTGAATTGCTAAAGACACAGCCAAGTTAAGCGCAGATGTGAGATCGTGGCTACTTTGTTCCGACCCCAACTTGCCGGCTCCGTTGTGCATCGATATCAACAAGAGAACAACCAACCGGTTGAGCTTATCGTGGTCTCCCAAGTCAGCAAGAACGAGCATGATTTGACGTATTTTCATCTCGAGCGCTCTAATAAAGGACGCAAAGTCCTCGTGGTACGCTCGAGCCGAATAGTTGCTCTGGACACGTTTCTTCGATCGAGCAAATACTTGCCTTAGAATGGGTTCCGCCTGCGCATCTCTGGATATCACTAAAACAATAGCATAGATTACCAAGGACAGCGCCTTTTTTTCCTCGTACTCTGGCCAGAACCGGCTCTCATTGACCACAGGGAAGATGGAGTTGATTCTGAAGAAGTAGAGCCGTAACAACTGCCGGCGCTCATCGTCGGTAAATGCAAACTCTGGGGAGTTCAAAGTGAACGCGTTTATGGAGAGAAGAAATCGAAAATGCTCGATAGACGAGATATGGTTGGTCGCCGCTTCTCGTCCAGAAAACCTGTTGGAACCTCGTTCGTCCTCAACCACCACTCCAGACTCGTGCCACATGGCAGCGTCCTCCCCATGGAACTTTATCACGGTCTTCGGATGATCGTGGAAAAGATATTGGTAGGCAATGTCGGGGTCCGGGCTCGAGATTCTGAAGTCAAACGTCTTTTGAAGAAACTCACGTGTGATCTGTCTGGCATCAGACGGAATCAGAAACAGTTGAATACTTGCCTTGGGCGGCGCCGTTTCTAGATTTAGCCTCATGACGTTGTTGGCCGTCAATAGAGAACACACAACCCCACTTCTTTTGCAATTGACACATCCCATCTTGAAGTTGGTCTCAATGTAGTCGCATTTGATTTTGCGCTGTCGGCAAGATTTGCAGCATCTGAAGTTCCTTTTCCGTTGCTTGTAGTTGGAGTCCAAAACTGGGAATACGTGCATTGGTGGTGAGCGGGTTGGTGTTGGAAACTCCAATACCCCAGAAAACTGCACACAGCGCGTGACCCCGCCCACGACAGAGACAACGGAGCGACGGGTGCCGTGTGGCGTCACATTTACGTATTCAAATATAATATTTCGGTATGCAATCCTAATGCAATTATGTTTGTCTCGCTTTCCACGCGATCCACTTTCAGCCGACCAGAATCCTGGGAAGAAACTACCCCTCTAGCACCTTGAGCTTGGGGCGCACTGCGCGTAAACATCTCATCGCAATGACCACCAACCACCGGCCAACCCTAGAGAATAAGAGAGGACGCAGAAACGACATCGGCGACTCAATCCAGCATTCTCGAGCCCAAAAAAGCCACGCGTCCTTAAAACTACGTCTGGACATCCAGGGCACAAAGATCGATCCCGTAGCCTCCAAAAGGGCAATCGCAGAGCTTGGGGAACCAAACAAGCGTCACAAGTTGATCAATTCTGATGAAGTGGCCGATGAAGTCGAAACATCTGGGAATGCTCGAAGTACCGACTCGGGGCAGGCATCTAGGTCGGACTCCGAGCAAGACTTCGCGTCATCCTCGGAAGACGACGAATCAGACAGCGAGGCGGAGGCCCTAAGGGCAGAGCTCCAGAGCATTCGCGAAGAGAAGGAACGAGAAAAGCAGCGAATGCTTCAGTCCAATCCACTTCTCAATCCCTCCAAAGATAAGAAGAGCTGGAGGTCGCTGGCATTTGGCAAGAAGCTGGACTCTAAAGCCACCAAGGGGCCCGCTGGTCAAGAGTACACGACAGACACACTTCACTCAAAAACGAACCGCGACTTTCTATCGAAGTACGTTCGTTGAAATGCCATATTTAAGTAATTTATGTCAAATCGTCAGCGTGGTTAAGTCTGGCATCGAGTTGGGCGATGTCTTCTTTTAGGCTGGCCTCCTCCACGGTCTTTACCAACTCCTTAGTGCATTTCGCAATGTCAAACGAGATGCCAGCAAGCCGCTGTTTGAAGTGCTTGTCAGCGAACTCCAGATCGTCCTTATCGGCATTGGGTCTGCAAAGCGCACTCATTCTGTGATTGCAATCTTCCAAGCTCTTGACAACCCAGCTGCCGTGCTCCTTGAGTTGGTGATTTCTTGTCTGGTTCATAGATGTGTTGGTGGCCTCGGTCATTTGGCCAATCACCCTTGAGATCGCCATGGAGTTCTCGCGCAACTGGCCACGTGTAGCATCTGGCTTCTTAATTGCCGAGAGCAAGCCCTGGATGGTTGAGATAACCTGGATTGTCTGGTGCTCGAGGTACAACAAGACTTGTGTAAGCGTGTTGTCTGGGTCGTCAATATCGAATAAGTCAAAATTGAACGTAGCGGCTGCCATGGACTTGCGATATTCTTGCCTCTGTCTGGCTGCAACTTCTTCTTTGGCACCCTGGTTCAGCTCTCTAGGCTCTTCTAAAGGCTCAGGCTCGGTGTAGCTAACCTTCTTAACCTTGAATGATGGAGATTTCATGGGAAGTCGGAAATTTGACTTCTTTTCACCAGTCAGTTCCACAGAATCGCTCTTGCTCAAGGGCAATGCCTCGTTAATCTTGGGACTAACGAGCGAAGTGCCTAAACTAGCAACTCCTGTAGCCTTCAAGGCTCTGCTAGCCAAGGGAGAAGTTGGGCCATTATTGGTAACTTCACGCAGAGTCTTCACATCCTTGTCCGCAGAACGAGTAGGCGTTGTCTGCGCGTGCTCCGGGCTGCCTATTTCCTCCACTGGCGACTTGGTGTCCACCTTCTTCAAGAGCGGTGACCCAGGCTCAATCTTCTTCATGGACAACGACTCTGTCACTCGTTGTGGAATTGATGTCAGAGCGCTCTCGGATCCTGAGCCGTTGACTTTGAGAGAGTCGGTCACGCTTCTCGGAGTGTTGGTAACGTCGTTAAGTTCACGATGCACATGCTGATCGAGAGTTATGGGTGACGCCGCAACAGCTGCATCTGGCACATCATCGTCCTCAGTAGTCAGTGTGTTAGTGGCATCGCCCTTCGAACCATCTTCTTTGGCCGTGTCAGTGGTGAATCGGTCCCTCAAACTCTGGAATATACTACGACCCCTACCAAGCCCCTGCTGGTTCTCAGCAGTCGAATCCTCTGGTTTCTTGGACTTTGAGGTATCTCTATCGGGTGTTGCACTCTCAGAAAATTTTGCTGTTGCCGATTTGACCAGACCAGTTGGACTGGCTTCCACGCCCTTCTTCGTGGGTGACGGGTTATCGGAGGGTGAGTTTTCGAAATGCTTGACTTTGTCCAAGATGCTTGATTTTTTAGCCTGTGGGGTAACATTCTTACGCTCAGGAGTCGAGATTACATCCTTCTCATCAGCTTTGTTCAGAGGGCCGTTTGCCTTGTCAGAACCCTCTAAGGACACAGAATTCTCTCCTAAAGCTGGTGTGGCTTTAGTCGAAGACGTAGCGTTGGTGAGTCTCTCGAAAATTGAAGGCTTTTTGGGTGTGGTCTGCTCCGTATCATATGTTGAAGCTTGCTGATCAGCAACCTTCCGTGTCGCGGATGAATCATCAGAAGCAGCTCGAGGTGTTGATGTCAGCGCATCCAACAGCCCTGGGTTTGTGGCCCGTCTGTCACCATTAGAGCTTGCATCTATAAGCTTCAGTTTGCTCGCGATTTTGAGTGCTCGGGTACCCTCAGTCGGGTCTTCGAGGATTCTCGATGTCAGAGCCGACGATGAGCCTATGGACTGCGTGGCCAGCTTGTCAATTAATCTGAATTCCGAAATAAACTCGCAGACGGCAAAAGCGAGTTCACTCGCCGCGCGCTCAACGAGAATTTTGGGCACAAGGCCGTTGTGCGTCACGTAGTATCTTGTAGTTGTCAATGCGTGACTAACAGCAGAACGAACAGCAGATACATTCTGGCTTCCTTGAGACGCCTTTACGATCTCGTTGGCAGCGACGCCCATCTTGCTAGCAGAGTCAAAGACAGCATCTGTGCTCACCTTTGGAGTGTTGAGAGAGTCAATGAACACCTCCAATAAGCCGAAGAACTGAGCCGCCGATTTGACTGACACAAGTCCATCAACCGCAACGAGTTTTTGTAAAGCTGCCGAGTCAGGGATGGAAGCAGCGATCTGAGCGGCGCGGTCCTTTGCAACATTAGCCTGATACTTGGATTTCCAGGTCTCGGCCTCAGCGCGTAGCAGCGATTCACTCTTCGGGCTTTTTGGTGTTCCCAACAGCTCGATTCTCTCGTAAAGCTTCGCAAGTTCTCCGTTGACATCTCTGGAATTCCTAGAAGACCCTGGAATGGTGCCATCGCTATTAAGCTGGGAGTGAATGTCTCCTGACACAGATCTCGAATGCGTCTTCTTCAACGACTGGTTCTCGAGTCGCAACGCTGCACTGGCTGCCTTCATAGACTCGATTTCTTGCTGAAGTTGGGCCACCTGCTCGTTGGTTGGCTGCTGTAAGCTACGGGCGACGTGATCGTCGTTGGCTCTTGAAAGCTGTGCCACTTCTTGTTTGAGAGAGTCTCGTTCGGAGGTCACGGACGTGTGCTGCTCCTTCAACTGGGCCAACTCGGTCACAAGCTGCTGATGTTGGTGCAACGGCACACTGTCCAGGTGTTCGGTGTGCTTCGCTGGCAATGTATCAACGTCGGCGTTGTTTGCAAAGTTGGCGACGGCGGGGTATGTGGGCAATTCGGGCTCCATATCACGGTCGGGTCCAGATGCCACTGCTGGAACAGTGCTTTCTCTGCCGTTTGTAGCCTTAATAAACTGTTCGCCAAGCGACAATTGCTGCGGTTCGTCGTTGTCATCGTCGCCTTCCTCGTCAGAACTCCATGTCAAATTGGCCTTCGTTGGGACAACCGTCGTGGACTGGACGCCAAAGTTCTGCTTGGGAACCGCTTCTCTTAGATCTGGCGTGGCAAGATCGTTAACGGGAGTCAGGTTGGCTACGTGAGAAGCGTCAATCAGCGACGCATGGGACGCACGCTTGGCATGCCCCAGTGAACTCTGCGTGTAGTTCTGCTCGGGGCTCTGCAGCTGCAGCTGGAAATGCAGGCTGTAATCCTGTTGTTGTTGTTGTTGCTGCTGCTGTTGCTGCTGTTGCTGTTGTTGTTGTTGCTGTTGCTGTTGCTGCTGTTGTTGTTGTTGTTGTCGATGTTGAGATTGCGAGTAATCCAGTTGCTGGCGCTGGTGCTGCAAATTGCCACCGTCATACAGCTTCTCATTCTGGTAATGCGCATCCCGCGTGGAAGGCTCATATCGCCCTGGCGAAGTGTAGTTGCCGGACTCGTGGCTGTTCTTAACATCGGAAGGAGAGTTCAGAGAAAAAGACCGTGGCGTAGGCGTCGACGCAGGGATATGCAATTCCCGCCGCTCAATCTCGTAACTGATATCACACACCAAATCCTTGAACCGTGTTTGTGGCAACAGCGCAAGTTTCTGGCGGGCTTGGTTTCTCTTGGGATGAAACGTCAGCTTGGGCAACAAGAAATCCGGCTCCGAGCGCAGCTCATCAATGCGCCGGCGCAACTCATCGTAAACATCCGTGGAGAGTTCTCTGAACTGAGCCAGCGACAACTTGAGAAGTTTTTCTCTGGCCCTCACTGCTCTTGACAGTGAGGATTTCACCCTCGAAGACGAGTCGTCCGAGATATCTAGAAACTGCTTGAGCACCGTGTAGTGGTGCAGCAAATCCAGGTCTGCCATAATTGAGGAGCCAAATCTGGGGGGGTTGCAGAAGTCGAGATCGGGATGAGTATTTTTCTGGAAGATGTCCTCACGTACACACACAGACCAGACGCGCCCGTGACGATTTGCCGGTGCACGACCTATGGGAATAGAAAAAAGCGGGCAAGATAGGCGGGAATCTGGGATATGGGTGTTGTTGTTGACGCTATTCTGCGTTTGGCAAATTCTGGGCTTCCTCTTCTAACCCCTTTTTTAAGGGTTTCCTGTCTTCTTGCCTCTTGTTTTGTTCAAGATCTTGGGCTGTGGTTCCTCGCCGAGAAGACCTGCATACAAGCAGATTCTGGAGGACATGGCCAGCGTGGCTTAATTATCGTGGGAGATTTGTTTTTCAAATTTATGAGGTTTTGTGGCTGTCAACTACATATGCTTGAGCTTTGGTTTTCTTACTTGTAAGCCTTCTCATTTTTACACGACGGATGGGTATTTAGCTGACTACAGCCGCACATGGAACAAAATGCGATTGGCGAGAGCGATAGAAACCACGCAGTAACAAAATATTAGGATTGTTTTGAAGAAAGAAAAAATAGCGGATCCAACAGTTTCGGGACTTCAAGTGTTTTTCAGATTCCCAATCTTTCACTTTTGCTCAGCACACATCGAAAACACCCTGCACCAACACCAGCCCAGACCAGAAACTACACCGCTCTTGCCCTCTTGTACATACAATTAAAGTTCTAGCCTCGCAATCATGTTAATTATATTCTTTACTTCGTGGAAACCAATGGAGTCTCCTCGGAGATCACCTCGACAGATTCTTCGGAATTGTCGGCTGGCACCTCGGCCGTTGGCTCCTCGTTGCGTTTCTGACCAGTCACATGAGCAAGCCCCATGCTCTGGATTTTTTCAAGCATCTTTTCGCGCACTTCTGCGGCAAACTCCGTCACATCATCATTAGTCTTGAGTTCGGCAGTAGACATCGGCTTCAACACCTCAATGATAATTTCTCCTCGGTTAAAAATCTTGTCACCCGAGTGGAAAATCGACGAGTAATTAGACACCGCCACAGGGATGACAGGAATCTTGGCCAGCTTGGCCAAATGGAATGCACCCTTCTTGAAGGGAAGCATCTCCAACTTTTTGGTACCTGACCTAGTGCCCTCGGGGAACATGAAAATGGCTCTCTTCTGGTCTTTCAATCCTGCGAGCGCCTGGTCTAAAACTTTTCTCGCTTTCTCGCCCCGGGCTCTATCGAGAAAGAAGGTCTTGGACGCAATCATGAACCAGCCCAAAAAGGGGAACCATTTCAAGGCCTTTTTGGCTGTAACTGTGTAGCCAGGCATGAAAACACGACCCAAAACCAAAATGTCTAACGCCGACTGGTGGTTGGACACCACCACTGCTGGTTTCTGGTGTAAGAGTTCCTCGTTTTTGAGGATAATATGAATCCCCAAAATACGAGACAAGGAGTAGTAAAACGCGCGAGCCACAGTATACTGAGCATATTCTTCCTTACCAACCAAACGCAACAAGATGGAGGCCACTACGCCATAGAGGGCGCACAAGATAATGAGGGAGCCGAAAACGACAGACTTGAGGTAAAACTTCAACCGGCCGAGAATTCCCATTATTATGTATTTAAAAGATTGTCAAATTCTGCGGTGGTGGTTTCCCCCGAGCTGGGTGTAGGCAGATTGTGCTTAATGAATGTTGGCTTTGCTTTTCGGTGTGCGAGCCAGTATCCTGCAGACACTGCTATTCCCCACCCAACCCTTTGCCCCGATCGAGACAAGACAGAATATAGGGAAGGGCATTTAGACGCTGCTCAAATTTTAGGCAATTAGAAAAGAATACAGTGACGCTTGTGTTTTGGCCGTTACCACCGGTACTTGCACCGGTGTTTTCGCAACTTAGCGTACATGGATTCCTCGGTGCGTGCAGGACGAACTGGTCTCACCTCATACCAAGCTGTTCTAATGGAAACCAGAAGAGGACTTCTCACAAAGCTCGGGATATTCACGGCTGTGGCCGTCCTGCTTTTTGCAGTGAGCAAGAAACACATCGCTGCCCTCAAAGAGGATAGGCATCGCTTGGAGAGTGACTCCAGCGTTGACAACCCAGACACCATGGAGTTCACCTCGGTTTCTGCCAGACCTGGGTTCCCCACCAATAACCCGAACCTCAATTATGAGGGCCAGGGCCGTGAATCGCGCTATGTGGGTGCCGGCAACTCATACTCGTCCAGAACTCCTGGAGACCGTCTAGGCATTTGGAACGTTCTCTGGAGCAAGTCAAAGGGTAAAGATGATTAGGCTCCGTCGAATTTGCGTGTAAATAGGCCAATAGAATCCCAGGTTTGAACTTATCCATTTACGAGATTCTCCAAGGCGAGTTCGTAGATGTAGTTGGACTTTATGAAGTTGCCCAAGCACCAGCCGCAGAGGAAGTTGTCTTGAAGCTCCTGCAAAATCATGACGACATTGGATTTTACCTGGTTATCTTCGTTGAATAGGTTGATGAGAAGAAGCTCGATGCCCTTGTTTTTGTCGAAAATGGTCAAGTTGCCTCCATGGGTTGAAGAGCTCTGAAGACTAGTCAGTGAGTTGGGGGGAATAAGGTAAGTGATCAACAAAAACGTCTCGAGAGATTTGCCGCTGATAAGGTATTTGAGCACGTTGAACCAGATTTCTCTCTCGTTGACTTTGAGAACGGAGCTAGCTGTAAGAGTCACGTTGTTGAGTTTTTGCAAGTGGTGCTGGAGGTCGACCATCAAGTTGAGTTCGTTGGCAAGTTTTGGCAAGATCAACGAGTACTGGAATTTGTTTGAATAGAGGAGGTCCTGAAATTTGGACAGCACAAGCTGATAACACGACACTTCTAACAACTTGGTAGTGTCGCTATGCCAGAAGTAACCGACGCCATCCAAGAGGAGGGTGGCTTGCTTGTGCTCAGGCAAACTGGAATTGAAGTTTTTCAGAGAGAGAAGCACTCTCACGATTTCATTAATGTGTCTTCGAAGAATGAGTTGGAGCGTCGTCAAGTCGTCGTTGTAGTTGTAAAGGGAGAGCTGGAGGTTGCTAAGAAAGCGAGCATCTTCACCAATGATGGAGCTCTTTGCGTATTCAGGCTCCTCGATCTGCGACGATATTAGGAACTCGTTGCTGTCGAGATCGTACAAAAGGTCCCAGAGCTTGTCGTTTGACTTGAAGAAAGGGTTGATTGTTCCGGCAATGAAGGAGTCGCATTCACCGAGCAAGTCAATTTTGGATACCTCAATCATCGGAAACACGTTGTAGTTAGTGAGCACGCCAGTTAATATACCTCCCCCGGTGATCAACTTGAGCGCTAGTAGAACATGGTCGATAATGTAGCCAGCCGAATTCTCGTAACTCATAAATATAATTTTTTTGCCAGTGAGGAACGCATTTAGAAGAATGATAAGTGGCGGCGTCAGCAAGCCGTAAATTGTCAATTCGTTGTTGTGATACTTCGATGCGAGCTTGGCGCTGAGAAGATTCATGAGGTTTTGCTTGAAATCGAGGTCGGTGGGATTGAGGTAGTCACCAATAGTATCCGGAAGTTGGATGATCGGCACCTTCACCGGGATTTTCATGCCGAGAAACGATACAATCGAATTGTAGCTGAGGTCTTTGCGAATATACAAATCCTCGTTGATATCCTTTATACCAAGGAGCTTATTCCGGAATCCCTCGTCAAAGTATATTTTGTCGTTGAGAGGCAAGTCCAAAATCGAAGTGATGAGGAGCTTCTTGACAACCGACTGCTTGATTTGGCTAACTTCCAAGCTTTTACTGTTTATTGCATCGTAAAGCTCTGAGAGGTACCCCACATCGTTGCTAGCAAAGTATTTGTCAAGGCATATCATGAGGAGCGGTTTAAAGTGCTTGAAATATGCGAGACGAGTCACAATGCTCATACTCTTGATGATGGACCCTCTCTTAACAGAATTGTCAGCAACGTTGTTAACAATGGTGTACACGAAATATGGCTCAGTTTCACATGAAGCCCTTTCATATCTGTACTGAAATTGTCCTGTCACCATTGATCTGTGCAAGAGAAAGAGGGTGTAGTCTTCTTCTCTTTTATGGATCTGGTCAGGCAACATGAGTTCCGGAAGGAAAGCCAAGTTGCTTAGTCCGGGAAGTTCACCGGGGTACTGGTGAATTAAAGACGGGCCCTTGTCCACATGGAATTCAGCGGTCACAATGTAGTCAATGTTTGGCATGGTGGAATGTCTAAACATGTGCGGCGCACTAAACAAAGCAGGTACATAGCGGAAACTGGAACATCGGGGTAAAAACACTACAAGAAGGAATGGCAAGGCAGAGTTGAAATGGTGAAAACAGGGAAAGCAGCGAAAACTAAACGCGACCTCGCTTCCACCTCGCTCTCGCCTTTTTTTTTTCTGTAGAGCACAGCAAGAGCCTAACAATGAGAGGAAGCACGTCGTTGTTCACGACGATAATCACGTTCAAAACGCTGACAGAATTTAATTGTTAAAGTAGTCGGACATCTCCTGGTCCAACTGCTCGGCCGTCTTTTTTTCGGGCTTCGCGGCCTTCTTCTTTTCAGTCTTTTTCTTTTCAACCTTCTTGACCTGCTGCTGCTTGAGCTCAGCCTTCTTCTTCTGGAGCTTGGCCTTAAGGTTATCCTTCTTCAACTGAGCCTTCGTCTTGCCATTGTTGGCAACGTTCTTCTCCGCGTTGGCGGTGATTCTAGCAGCCAAGGGCTTCTTGGTGGGGTCAACAATAAGTTCCAATCTCAACTTGGAAGCGCCTCCGTCGATGGGTGCGTTGTTGTACTTCTTGACCGCCAAGGTGGCGCTCTTGCTAGACTTGAAGATCACGGTGGCGACACCAGTGAAGTTGCCCTTTTCGTTGTACGCCAAAACGGTGTTCTGAACACCGCCGATCTGCGACAGGAAGAAGTCCTAAAATTGTTAGTTTTTGATTTTTGTCTTGAATTATGGGCGGCAAAGGCGGCAATGCATGAGACGTGGCTGGTGAAATTGAGGAGTGGAATTGCTCCTTTGAACCTAACCAAAACGAAAGACTGACCTCCGGGGTCAGGATGGCAGAATGAAAGGTTGACTGCAATATGACAATATGATGCAAAATGAAATGAATGATGCTAGTGTGCCGATGCAATCTCGAATGCTAGTGATACTAATGCAGACACATAGGACGCAGATAGTAGGGCACTGGTTTGAATTCTAGAGATTGTCATGCGACTGACACTGAAAGATATGACGCAAAGCCGTGAATCCAGTCCCCGGAATTACCGATAGAAATGATGGCAGAAGCACGGCATGTCCAGCATGTCGTGCCCCAAACTATGACGCGTATGTTCACTCATAGTCTATCCATACCTAATCGGGCGTCGTCATATCAAAATGCTGGTGCAGGCTCCAATTCTCCACGTGGTCTCGTTCGCTTTCCCCGTCCCGTGCACTCCCCAGCCATGCCCGTGATCCCAAATGGGATTTTTCAAGTCTTCCTGAAGACTGAAACATACCTTGACGTTTTCTTGCCTCAAATCGCGAGGCAATCCGTGCACCACAACCTTGGTGGCGTACGAGAAGTCAACAACTGGAGCGGCGGCGCCAGCCTTAGCCGAAGCTTTGGTGGCGGCCGGCTTGTCCTTTTTGAAGGAGACAATGGGCAGTTTTTTCGCTTTTCCGATACCCTTGCCCACAGTCTTTTTCTTGGTTACGGCCTTCTTGGCTTTTCTGGTGGAGGAGATAATCTCGTCCAAAGATTTGTCCAAAGTAGCAGACATTCTTGAGATTGATTGTGAGGAAGTAGTTGGTCCAGATGGGCGGGTTTTCGCGGGCGGAAAGACGCTGACGAGGTGGATGTTATGTGCAGGACATCAAGAGAGCACCAGCACGATGATCGACGGTAGAAACGGACGGAGACATTGGCCTGGCACGTTAGAGACGCTTAGGCTCGCCTCAGTTTTGCAGTGCTGTTGCAGACGTGTGCTGTGGTGAGCCACAAGAGATGTTTGGTGTACGGGTGTTTCCCGAGGTACGGGTGTGTGTTAAGCTACTGCTTCAGTAATCACCACGGCATCTAGTTCCATGAGCGACACCAAGCAGCAGAAGGTTGCCGAGATTCTCAAGCTCAAGACCGAGCTCCAAAGACTAGTCAAAAACGTCAGAGACCAGAGGGTCGTGTGCGAGAAAATCGAGCAGGAGAATCAGTACTTGCAAGACTACATTGGTTCTGTCATGCAGACGAAAGACATCAGCTAGAGGATGAGAAATTGAGGTGGAATCCAGAACCGAGGCGTGAGGCTGAGATTAATGTTGAATGAGATAATGCTGAATTGGCTGATGCTGAATTGACTGAATGTTGGAATAACTGGCCTTGGTTGCGTACAAAAAGCCACCGACCGCATCTCAAAATTCGACGTGTGGTAGCGTTGTGGACGCTGACTTGATTGATGTTATCCTTTCCACAGTATCCTCTCTTTTCTAGGTTCCACTGGGAGTATAGCAGTTCTGTTCAATCGAGCGAAGACGGCGTGAAAACGAAAGTGCAGAAACAAGGAAGTGACAGGGGGGCTAGGGAAATAGAGAGAGCAGAAAGGAGCAGAGAGAGCTAAACGGCAGAGCGGACAAAGCCACGGTGCACTATCCATCTGCCTAGTTGCGAGTCAAGTCCAAGAAAGAAGATCAGCGCAGAAAGAGAGCAGCACGCAACAGAACGGGACTCCAAACTCTCCATTTTCCCATTTGCTCGACATTGCTGGCCATTCTGGAGTCTTGAACGCTTTTCCCCACCAGTGAGCAAACCTCAGACTGGCACTGCTTGAAAACGCAGAATATCTACACGCCTGTGATTTAGCCAAAACACCAATGACGGAACGACTAATGCCGTTTTATATTGTCACTGCTGAGATTGCAAGTACTACCGAAACTCGCGACATCAGAGGTTGCAGAATTTGACGACTACCTAGCCCAGCTATGGCATATTCGATTCCACGGCTTTGACGACCAGAAATAGAGATACCAAGTGGACTCCGCAGTCAGACACGGCTTCATTGACCTCAGACAGGGTGAATTGACCCAGGCGTCCTTCTGAGGCTAGTTGCAAAGTCGACTCCAAATCGGAGCCCACGTCGCTCACCAATAAAATCGGCCCACTTGGTTTCGCCCATTTGATTACACTACACGATCTGACGTGCTTTCATGGACGAGCACGTCAGAATATAGCCGTCGCTGCTACACGACGAAACTACGTCAGACCACAATGCAACGCAGTTTGGGTTTCAGCCACAACTTAAGCATCAAGCACGATTCGGTCTCGGCTTTAACCTTGTGCCGAAGGCATCGAGGCAATTACAATACTAAACTACCAGACATAGTAACTATAATTTTTGCGCTTTCCCCCCACGTCCTTCTATTTCCCGTCCTAACACCCGCGGTACGGGTTTGTCGAGATACAGGTTCTGAAGTGTGGCATCGGGCAAGAAGGTTTGGGTCGTGCGCGGGCTACTGCGTACGGCTCTACAACATGGTTGCAGATGGATTTCTCCTCACTATTGGAGATAACGACGCACGAGAAACTAAAATGGCATTGTTATCAAAATTAACACACGTAGGTCTATCGCACATCTTATCAGGGGGTGAAAACGAAATGAATGATGCAAAGTGGAGTTGGCTATATTAGCACCTGCAAAGATAAGCAAGCAAGAGATCGAGTGAATGGCAGCGGATCAACGCTGGGAGAACTGAAAAAAAAATGGACTGGACTTCCGAAGGTGCCCAGAATGCATGAACGACCACACACCGACAGCTTGAGTTTTCGGAAATAGGATCATAAACCTTTTCTTGGCTTTTTTTTTCTTCTTCATTCCTTGTGACTCAACTGCCTCGTGGACGTATTTTTAACAGTTCTCCATTTCCAACTTGACCTCCCGGGTCGAATCTTCGTCGTGGAAGCGATGGGTGGGAGCTCCCATGCAACCACCTGCTTCAATGTGGTTCTTCAACCACTCAGTATTGCTCTCAAAAAATCCAAAGCACCCTGCACATCTGCCACCCATGGTGTTTCTTTCCAGAGATTTCGTGCCTGGTGGGTAGATAAAGTGCAACGCTTTCAAGTGGGTCTTGAAGGTGTCTCGGCGGGAAAACCCGCCTGTAGGGTGGCACTTGGTGTTCTTCTTACGTGCATCTCCGCTGCTGCTTTCATCCTCGGTGAAAAATGGACAGATGAAGGCATTGGCGTTGTTGTGTTTTCTCATATGGCGAGTCAAGTATGACTTCACCTTGAAAGACGCCGAGCAGTGAGTGCAGGCAAAGGGCAATCTCTCCTTGGTGTAGAAAGAGCAGGAAGACGAGCTGGCGGTGCTGTACTTTCTCATCGACGCCTCGTAGTCAGTGGACTCGACCTTCAACTTCTTTGCACCTTCAATGGACACCGTGAGAGGCAGCACCTCGTCTTTGTACATGGGGTACATCTCGTCGGTAGCAGGCAGAGGCGAGAAATTGAGTTTGCGCTTCTTGCCCTGGTCGTTCGTGTAGTTGATCATTTGAGCACCGGTCTCAGTGTGACCCAAAGAAAGACACGACGCAGAAGCGGAGTCGTCAGCAACGTCCATGGCTTTTTTGACAAACATCTCGTCCAAGGGCGAAGCATATGACTCCAGAGAAGAACCGTAGAAAGACGAGCTGTCGGATATCAACGAACCGCTTCTGAAGTCGTTGAAGTAGGGCTGAGAAGAGTTGGCGCCGTACAAATCAAAGCCAAAATTGGGGCTGTTGGTGTTGTTGTTGTTCGCGGCGGTGGAGTTGTTGTTGTTTTGTTGGTGCTGGTGGGCGTGGTGAACGTTGAACCCGCCAAAGTGGTCGTGGAAGTCGCTGCCCTTGTACTGAGTAGGCTGCGAAAGAATCTGCACATACTGGCCATAGGGCTTCGCTGAAACCAACCCAGCATCCAAAAGCTGCTCCTTTATGGCAACCATGTGGCCCTTCTGGTTAGGGGCCGCCAGGTAAATCCCCGACAGCGCCGACGACGCATAGTCGGGATACGAAGACGCAAGCTCCACAGACCCGTACATTCCGGGGGCATCGTTGTAAGCTCCATTTACAGCATACGAGTTGTTGTTACTGCGGTTTCTGGGAACCTCAAAGTTGTCGTAGAACTCGAACTCATCGTGGCCGCCAGCCAAACCAAGCTCCAAATCATCAGCAGCACACACCATCGCCAGGCCGCGGATGGTGTTATTGAGAGCCACAATTTCCAGATCGGCTAAATCTGGGAATAGAGCGCACGACCGAGGAATGGACGCAGCATTTTCAGGTCCACGACGGTGTGTCTGGGAACGTTTGAGTACAAATACGTTGAAATAGGCTGCCACGGAAAACTTGGCCTTGAGGAGGTTGGGATCTACCAACCCCACGGGCATCATGAGGCCCACTGAGAACATTCAAGGATTCGGGTGGGAAAAGATTTTGAAGGTGGTGAGGGATAAAAATAACACACACGGAACTTAGCACTCAAATATGGTACTGGGAGTTCTTGCACGCTTCAGCAGATTGGGGAAATTCTGGAGGACGTTAATTTTGGAAGCTCGATGGAGGTGCCGAGTGTAATCAGTGTATTCTAGGGAAGAAAGATAGCGTCAAATTTCGCGGAGAATGGAAGGATTAAATCGGCACCATGTCAGAATCCCGGTTGCGCAGCCCTGGCGTTTATGCAGGCGAGTGAAGTGACAGGACAAGCAGAAGTTGGAGATATATGCAGGTCGCTCAAGCTGCCGGGGCCCAAAGGGCCACACCCATGCGCCCCCTGGCAGTCGGTCCTGGCGCATACATATGAAAAGGCGCGCTGAATTGACCCAGGCACAAAATTTTTCAATTTTGGACACCTCGCAAAAAACCCGTACCTCAACCACCCTCGCGGTGCCGCACGAGATAGCAGGACGCCATGCCGCAGCACCATGTGAGACCCAAGACAAATTCGAAGGTGAGGGTCGGAATTGCAGGGAAATTTCCAGAAAAAATTTGTGTCCCTTCTCAAAACTCTGTCTATTGTCTAAATCCGAGGCTTTCCATATTCCGTACATTGTTCCCCGCTACCCCCGCAGCCACTTTCGGGTCGGGGCCGGTGGAGCGAACTGTGGTAGTGAGATTTGGGCCGCGCACGCCCATCTCCACCGTGCGTGCTGTGTGCATGACGCGATGCGAGGCGACAATCCTATCGGTTCAGGCAATTGGTTCCCGAACGAAAACAGTGGCTGGTTGCGCTATGTGGATTAGACGAAAAATAAGATTTTAGGAAATACGAGACGCGTTAAAGGCGGCGCCGATGTCAGATCACGTGCTGCTCCCCCACGCGAGGTCCAGAATTACTGCTAACATTTTTCTTGGGGAGTCTCCCCCACTGCGCGTCCACATTGTGCGCAAATTCGGTTGCGCAACTTTCTGATAATCAGGTTATGAACTATTGGTCCGCGGCGGTGACATTGCTTAGATAACGAGTCCGGGGTATAGCTATCGGAGATGGTCACCCTAATTCACAGTTGAGATTGTGAAAAATACTACCTGTCAAGATTATCCGAGCACTTCTCGGTTGAAGACCGGGCAACAAAAATTGGCGCGCGGTAAAACATCGCCTAAAACCCGGTCGGAACAGAAGAGCAAAAGTGGTTTTTTTGGGGTAGATAGCTACTGAGAATATGTTTGAGAAAAGTGGGGTGGGTGCTATTTCAGAAATTCCAGTAATGATCATTCATTTTCTCTTCTCTCTGGCTTATTGGCTTATTGTCTGACCCCCTCAACATCGTGACGCAGACGTGGGGGATCCTGCCCACTTTGACTTGCAAGATGAGGAGGACCTTCCTAATTAGGAAGGAGGGGAGCTTGATTTGCCAACTTCGGGTAGGTTGTGTGGGTCTCCCGATGAGGTTCCATTCTTCTAAGGACAATTTCCGGTTTGGCCAGTACCGGAATAATCGAGGTTGCGCCGAGGATGTGCCGAGGGATGTCGGGGGTGCACCAGGAAGCGGGGGAACGAGTTTATGGGTGTACGGGTGTGGATGTTTGGATGTACGGGTGCAGGTGTACGGGTGTGGACCAGTCTCGTCGGTTCGGGATCCTTCGGTTCGAACAAAAACCCGATCGACCCTTTGACCTCTTGCTCGCTTTGGTCTGTAGTTCGCGGGTTTGGGGCACACGCGGTCTCCTCCAGTGGAATTCCGGCCCCAAACGCTCCAAGTATCGCCTCACCGAGGGCCAAACACACCGCCATCAAATCCACCAAAACGCTAAAAATGTCAGCGAGAGCATGAATTCGCCATCGTCTCTGAACTTCTGCATTTTTTTCCTCGTTGCACCCCCAAAACCGCACCCCTTTTTATGGATGCAATATCTGCCCAATTTAGACGCTGGCTGCGCGCGGCACGTGACGTTGTTTATTTCACATCCAACTTTTGATCTCTAGTCCTCCAAGGCCCTGTCTCCACATAATGTCGGAAAAGTACCAGACAGAAAACCCAAACTCGCATTATCTTGCAAATCTAGATAATCTCAATCTCACAAATAACCAGATCCAGTTGGGCCGGTTGCCAACGTTGGGCGAGATCCTTCTGAACAAGACAAAGGCGCCGGTTAATTTGTATGGCTTCTACTTGTACATGAAATATGTCGAAAGCAACGTGGATTTTCTAGACTTTTGGTTCGACTTGATCAACCATATTAATTTGTGCAAGCACTATGTCAAAGGCTTGCGAGAATCCATCATACGACAGTCCACGCATAGTGGGGCGTTTCTGAGCAACAACCCATTCAACACCACCCCACCACTTGGAGCAAATAGAGACTCTTTCCCGTTAAGTGAAAAATCCAAGCACAAGTCGCTTTCGCTGTCGGTTTTGCTTGAGCTCATCATCAACGATCACATCCTAGAAGACAATGATTCCAACCGGCTTTCGGAATTTTTGAGAGGAGACATCAACCTCAATACCGTGGATCCCAAACTCAAGGAACTCATCGAATCGTACAATGCCGAGGAACACGTGGCGCAGCCGTCGCCTATTGTAGATTCTGGTTACACCATCCACGATAAACGAGTGTCTTCTAGTTCGCGACTCATCAGCGATGAATACCCCAATGATCCTCGGAAGCTGATTCCAACACAGCGTACCCTGATGAGGCACTCGTCGCTTAATCCTTCTCTTCTAGAAAGACTCATCAAGGAGAATAGCGCCCTGAACTCTTTCATCAGCAGACAGAATCTCCGGGAACTGTCGCACAATTTGATGATCAAGTACTTTGTAGAGGATTCAGAAAAGAACTTGGGTGTGCCCCCGCGGCTCAACGACTTCATCATTAACGCCATTGAAGTCGATGGCAGAGACGATCCCGACGTGTTCATCCATGTGCGGAAATTTGTTTTCAACCGGCTTGAAAACGACTACCTTCCCAACTTCCTCAACTTTATTGCCATCAAGAACATCAGCAGGTCGGTCAACGCGCGGGTGATTGTTGGGTTTATCTTCTTGTGCATTTCGTTCTGGATTGCGTACGCTTTGATTTTCTTGAACAAAAACAAGGCGATTCGCTGCGTCACCATCGTGACGTTTTTCGCTGCTTTTTACTGTCTTGTGTCGTCGGTGTACCGTATTGATCCGTTTTTGGCACTTGTGAGGCGGAGTGAGTCGTACATTCCGGGGCAGGCCTTTGTTAAGGTCGACGACCGGTTCATTCACCGTCTTCTCCTCAAGAGATCAGCCTGGGTGTTATTCCTTGTGGCTATCTTAACTGCCGTGTTTGCGGTGATCTTTTGTCTTGTACCGGGGCATCGCTTGTGAGTGAGAAAGACAGTTGGTCAACTTGGGGATTAGGAGGACGTCAGATGGAGAGAAGCAAAAGACGAGGGAAGATGTAAAGAGGGAACCAGAGACGGTGCATGTGGATTGCACCCGGAACATAATGTCGTTAATAGAATGCTGTGACATGGATAGCTGGTAGCGAGCCTCGAGGCTTTTCTCCCAAGCCATCAAAAATGCCTAGCTTTTTCTCTTTTTCAGATTTTGCATCCATGTAGCTCCTTTCAATATCCGTCCGTCCGTTCCAACAATCCCACGTCAAACTAGCCATAATCTCGGCCATATCCTCCACACATCTACAGCATTCACGGGGACCTGCCAACAGTAGAATAAGCCTGAGCTAAGAAGCTACGGCACGAAAACAGTCAGGTGACCCAAGTCGAAATTCGAACGCTGGCGGCCACTTACGCTCCCGAACTCGAATATCACACCCCATCTCATCTCACCAAAATACACCCCTCCCCTACAATCGCTCGTGACCGATGTGGATTATGAAGCACTACAAGTACAAATGGCTATATGCTACCAGACCTAAGCCTCGTTCAAAAAAGCCTGTCTCTTGGCCTCAACTCTCTCCTGTCTTCTCTCTCTGGCAGCTCTGTTCTTGACTCTTCTAGCCTCGGCCTCCTCCTTCAAGGACTGTTCACGGGCAGCCTCAGCCTTAGCCTGGATGATGTGCTCCACCAAGGCTCTCTTGTGCTTGAAGGTGTTACCCTTGGCAGACAAGTACAACGAGTGGTACAAGTGCTTGTCGATCTTGCCGGCAGCTCTGTACTTAGCCAACAATCTTCTCAACACTCTCAATCTTCTCATCCACAAAACAGAAGAAGGCATACGGGCCTCCTTGGTACCTTTTCTCTTACCGAAACCCATGTGTCTTCCGTTTCTCTTGGACTCGGCCAAAAGTCTGGCTCTGGATCTGGAGTGAGAAGTCACCTGCTTCTTGACGATGGTACCGTTTTTGTACAACTTTCTGATGGCGGCACGAGAGTTGGCGGAGGCCAACTCGGTGGTCTCGTTGGGGTCCAACCACACCTTTCTCTTACCAACACCAATCACGCTGGCGGCAAGTCTCTTCTGGGTTCTGAGGTTAGCCCTGCTGGTTAGTATTTGTGTCCATGTGTTTGTGGATGTTGATGTTTTTTGCGGGTGGCGAATTGCTGGCGACGGCTACTGTGGATTCAGCGGTGGCACCCCTCCATCATGGGGGTGAAAGTGCAAGACTCGGCTGGAAATATCCGGGAGGCGTGGGTCTGGCGAGTTTTCTGTGCTTCGTGTGCCGTGAATTGCAAGCTCAACAGGCGGCGTCGGGCCACGATCGGTACATACATTTTGCTTATTTCACTGTAGGTGGTGAGAAAAAGAGCAAGAAAATTTTCAAGTGAGTGAGGGAGCGAGCAGGCGCGCGTGTGCAGGAGCGGCGGTCCAGGGAGGAGGCGCCGCATGCAGGCGGGTCGTGTGCATTTGGGCTCGAAGCAGCCAGGGCTCAGCCCTAGGCCGCGGCACGTGACCGGCATCCGGCGGGCCCGGCGGCTCCGCGGCTGGCGAGCGTGCTGTGTGCGGCGCCCGCGCAGCGGCGCTGGCCCTGGGCGTCTGTGGTCGGAGGCGGCCGGCGGTGGTCACGTGACGTGCCCTCTACAGGCAGCGCGATGCGATGCGAAACGACAACCATGGGCAAATCTCTCCGATCCAAGCCCACGTTGCGGGCCAAGTCGGTCAAGAGAAAAGGCGAGTTTCTTGATTTTGTGGAGGCGCGCGATGCCCGTCTTGCTCAGAAAATGAAGGCGGACCTCGAGAGACAGCGGAACGAGGCCGAACAGAAGAAAGCGGCACCAGCGGCCGTAGCGGCGACGGAGAAAAAGCCGACCGCCGAGGACGCACGCAAGGCGGCGGCGGCGAAGAAGGCGAAGAAGCTCAAGAAGCGGAAGAGAAACAGCAACCACGTGTTTTAGAACCGAGGGTGCCGGGGACGATCGAGGAATCGAGGGTCCAGGACCGCAACGGGCCGCAAGATCGCAATATCGCAATGTCGGAATATCGGAATATCGGAATGTACGGGATCTAGGACTACTGTAGCGGGCCGTGGTGCTGTAGGCTGGGTGCGATGAGCATGGTGAAAAGGCGGGACACGGCGTTTCTGTTGGCGAGACGCTCTGTGTTCTCGAAAACCTTCAATTCTCTGTTCTCCGTCTCCATTTTCATTTCCATTTACCATCTCCATCCCATCGCCTCTCCGCTCCCAGGATCCTACCCCACGCTACCTAATCTCCTGCACTGACTCGCTCGCACACTTAAAGTTGCACCTCATCTTCGCGATTTCCAGCCCCAATCTCACCCTCGTCCTTTACCATGGATAGCAAGACAATCGGAATTTTGGGCGGCGGCCAACTCGGCCGTATGCTCGTCGAGGCGGCCCACCGACTCAACGTCAAAACCGTGATTCTAGACAAGGGCCTCTCGCCCGCCAAACAGATCAACGCCTTGGACTCGCACGTGGACGGGTCGTTCACAGAAATCGAGGGCATCACCAAGCTCGCTGAAAAATGCGATGTGCTTACTGTTGAAATCGAGCACGTGGACGTGGACGCCCTTGAGGCGGTGTCCCGCAAACTTGGAGTGCCCATCTATCCATTGCCGGAAACCATCCGCACCATCCAGGACAAGTACTTGCAGAAAGAACACTTGGTTCAGCATGGAGTGGCGGTGGTGGAGTCGCAGGCCGTGGAAAACTCCGCTGACGCCTTGTACAGCGTGGGTTCGGAATATGGCTACCCATTCATGTTGAAGTCCCGGACTATGGCCTACGACGGACGGGGCAACTTTGTGGTGCGCACTAAGGACGACGTGGCGCGTGCGTTGCAATTCCTCGCTGACCGCCCCTTGTACGCCGAAAAATGGTGTCCTTTCACCCACGAGCTTGCCGTGATGGTGGTGCGCAACCTCGACGGCGAGGTTTTCGCGTACCCGACGGTGGAAACGATCCACAAAGACAACATCTGCCACACGGTGTTTGCGCCGGCGCGTGTGGCCGACTCGGTCCAGGAGCGGGCGTCGATTTTGGCCCAGAACGCCGTCAAGTCGTTTCCGGGGTGTGGAATTTTCGGCGTGGAGATGTTCTTGTTGGCGTCCGGCGACCTTCTCATCAACGAAATTGCACCCAGACCCCACAACTCGGGCCACTACACCATCGACGCCTGTGTCACCAACCAGTTCGAGGCCCATGTGCGCGCGGTGGCCGGGTTGCCCATGCCACACGGTTTCACCAACTTGGCCACCAGCAACACGCACGCGATCATGCTCAATGTTCTCGGCGACGAGTCGGAAAAGTCCGCCGAGTTGGCCATATGCCGCCGCGCGTTGCAGACGCCCAATGCCTCGGTGTATCTCTACGGCAAGGAGTCGAAACCCAAGCGCAAGATGGGCCACATCAACATCGTGCTGGCGAGCCGTGCCGAGGCCGAGGCGAAGTTGCGGTACATCGAGACGGGCGAACGTGCTGGTGCCGACGAGTCTGCTGGTGCTGGTGCTGGTGCTGGCGATTCTGGCCCTGGCCAGCTGCCTCGTCCTCTCGTCTCCATCATCATGGGCTCTGACTCCGATCTCCCTGTGATGGCCGTTGGCGCCAACATCCTCAAGAAATTCGGCGTCCCCTTCGAGCTCACCATCGTCTCTGCTCACAGAACTCCCCACCGTATGACCAAGTTTGCAGTGGAAGCGGCTGGCCGCGGCGTCAAGGCAATTATCGCGGGAGCTGGCGGTGCGGCGCATTTGCCTGGAATGGTGGCTGCCATGACGCCGTTACCGGTGATTGGTGTGCCGGTGAAGGGCTCGACTTTGGATGGTGTGGACTCGCTTCATTCCATTGTGCAGATGCCCCGGGGCATCCCGGTGGCCACGGTGGCCATCAACAATGCCACTAACGCTGCGTTGTTGGCAATTCGTATATTGGGCACCCTGGACTACAAGTGGCTTGACAAGATGGCGGCCTACATGGCGTCGATGGAAGAGGAGGTTTTGGGTAAGGCCGAGAGACTAGAAAGCGTGGGGTACGAGAAGTACTGAGCAAGTTTGTAAGAATGATACGGAAGGAACCAGATGCTGGGTGTAGTGAGGGAATCGGTGGCTGTGGGCAGACACAGTGTGTAGCTAGCGTGTGCTCTTTGTTGAATTGTGCTGGTGTGTTGATGCTGGGTCCGAAGTCTGGGTGGTGTGTTGAGGAGACGCGAGGGCTGAAGGGTGTTTCGCTAGAGTGCCTTCAGGTCGAAGTCGTGACATGTACCAGAGTGTCTCGGAAGCACTGCCCAGAAGCGTGCTAGAGTCTATTTCAGAGTATTCAAAGTTTTGGGAGTGCGGATGTGTCTTTAGGTGTCTGGTGGGCTTATGTATTCGTGGTATCTTGAAGTACTTGCGTATGCTGATGGGCTGACCTGTTCTGTATTCCTCGAAGGAGTTGATGTATTCATAATTATCTTGAGATGCTGAAGAGTTCTGAGATGCCTCTAAAGCTCCGAAATGCACTGAAATATCCGGAAAGCTCCGATGTATGCTCAAGTGCCTTGGGCATCTCGAGGCAATGACATGTAATAGATTATATAAACAGTGAGTGTGTCGTGGGTTATTTGGAAGTAGCCGGACTCTTATGAAAAGGTTTAAAGGAATCGAATTGTCCTGGTGTGTCTGGTGTGTCTGGTGTGTCTGGTAAGGTACTCATGATGCCAGTTGTTATGGTACTAGTTTCTGAAGTTGAAATTCCTGAAGGGCTGAAGTATGCCAACAGACTGGAGAGATTTAGATCTAAAGCACACTCTTGCCGAACTAATGCATTAAGGGGGGAGTCAAACTACCGGTCTCGACACCGCGTCATGCTTAAATTCTCATATTCCATCACAATGCATTCGGGTTCACCTCTATCATCTGATCCAGACCTTCCATCCTGAAATCACCTTGCAGTCTCGGGAGCAATTCATTGCATCATCGTCACTTTCTTCTTTTGGTGTATTCCCTTGATCCGATGCTCGTAAATCCGACGCCCGTTTCAAAGGGTGAAATATTGTCGCACCAATTTCGTCGCCTTGCTTTCTTCTCAAAAAGCTAATTCCTTGCTCTAAACGTTTTCATCTTCATATGTGTATTGTTAGCTTCCGAACACCTCGTTTTTTTTTTGCCTGCCATGCTCACAAGACAAGATCGGAAGCTGCGCAATACACACACAAGGCCTAAACCCCGCGTGCAGAAAAAAATGGACCAATCACCTCTACATTCGAAATCCCTACTTTCCGTATCTTTCAGCCTGAACTCGTCGGCGACTTTGCAGAGACTGCCACAATTTGGTATGTGTTCGAAACGAATGCGCAGCCACGAAACTTAGGCAGGTCGGACCGCAATGTGTCTGCAAATGCGTAAATCTTGTCTACTAATGGTGCCGGAATTATTGGCCTGTACCTCTGCCAAATTGCATCTGCGTCTGCATATCGAACACAGGTCGTACTTTTTGACTCTGCGGTGCGTGATTTTGTTCAGGCTCTTAAGTTGCTTTGAAGCAGGAGCGCCATTACAGCGTCTAATATGCGCAATGCTGCTTAACGGGGTTCAATCGAGATAGCTAATAAACTTTACAATTCAACTAGCCTCGTGTTCTTTGTGTGACGTATTGACTTCCTTAAGCATTTTTAGTTGGTGTTTCCCAAAAGGTTCTTGTCAAGATAGCTCTTTGCAAGATGGTCCCTCAAGCAGTCTCTACGGTAATGCGTTTTAAGCGTTGAGGACTCCTTGACTCGTCGTGGAAAGTGCTCATCATCTAGAGTAGTAGCCCCGGGTCTGCAACGGAATCTACCACTGCATCTCGTCTTCCCCGCGATCAGTTATAATCCACGTTGTGGAAGGCTACCACAGCGGGAATTGGTTTGCAGTGTCTTTGGTGAATTGTAATACGTCAGACGTTCAAGGGCTTAGCCGACATTGAAAAGCCACGATGTCACATCAGTAGATCGCCGTTGGCTTTGCAGCTGATCCTGCGTGATTCTTGACACACCGGAATAAGCAGAATCGCATGATGCTTGACCCCTCAGCTTGCATGATTATCGGTGGTTGCCGGCCGGTACTCTTTGCTTGCGCAAATATGCAAACAGCTTGGCCAAATGGAGAAGTGCGCAACGCATTGAAGCTGACGTTTTGGGGAACTATTGATAAGTCACGTAATTTATGCGCAATGCGCCTTCAAGATCTCTCCACTACATAGTCTCCTATCTTGTTGAAAATCAATGGCTTCGAATTTCCTGGCTTGCAATTGCGTTATGCATGGGAATTTTTGCCTAATTCCTCCACCTCGCTCTTTTCCTGGCCGCGAGCGGACTGCTCCCCTGATGCGGTCCCCTCTCCAACGCGCGCTGCGGGCACGGGCACGCAACCAGGCGATTTTCACATGATCTACTCAGCCTTGATATGCTGCAGGTACCGGCCTCATACCTCCACCGACTGGCCTGGTCTACAAGGAACCGGAATTGCGTTAAAAATTTCGGGTGAGCGTCTATTGGCAGCGATAGCTGAAGGCTATCGCTAAAACTCGAGGTGAAAAAAATTGTCTCTTCAAGGAAAGTAGTTCCCTCCGTAAAACTCCTCCGGTACGTTGTTCTTGACAGTCAAGAGATCCACATTCGCCAGTGGATGAAGATGCGCCAAACTCCCAGGAACACTGGGCAAGACCTGGTCTGCTGGTGCAGAAAAGTAGGATGGAGTCTGTCCATTGTAGTCAAACGAAAAATCCTGGTATGTTGATGTAGATTGTGGTGGCTCCCGAAACTCGGAAGCTAGATGCAGTGCTGGGTGGACAGGATGGTTAGAATGAAAGTCAGAGGCTAAGCTTCCGACGTCGCCGTAAATTGTCCTGCTGGCCAGCAGAGGGGCAGAGTACGGGAAGTCTGGCGGCCGTGCGAATGCGGGGATCGACGTTTTCGAAGATGAGTAGGGCCACGATGAGATGGTGTTGTAGCCCAACAACGGAGGAAGGAAAATGCGGCTTGTGGAGGACACGGCCTCCTGTGGCGTATCGACCTTGGCAAACTCCCAGAGTAACACGGCCCTGATCTTGTTTTTGGAAACCGCGGAGGTGTCAGACAGGTCGTGTATCACCTGAGTGATGGTCATGCCCTTGAAGGCGGCATCAAGCGAGGTGGGCAGGCTGAGGATCTGGAGATAGAAGCACTTCCAGAACTTGAGCAAAAACGGCTGGTTTTCGTTGACAGCAAAGTCGTCCTCGTTGACTTTGAGCACCTCGTTGCCGAACGAGTACACGGTGGTAAACGACAGCAACCGATTCGCGGGACCAGAAAACTCAAGGCTGTAGTTTGTTCTGAGTCCCTTGTCTATGGAAAGCGAATCGGGGAGCTGTGCTGGAGTGTAGAGTTTCACCATGTTGTGAAGAACGGGAACTTGGAGGTTGGAGAACTCCTCCAAGCCGGGGAAGCGGTTCAGAATCGCAGCGTTTTCCTTCACCGTAAGCGACTGGGGAATTCCCAGTTCACGCTGCGACGTGAGCACCAACTCCGGCATGTTTTTGTTCTCGTTGGCGATTGTGAAGCTGATGCCACGAACACCAACAAAAAACGCAGGCAGTCTTCTGCGTTTGGGGGCCAGCGCAAGCGAAGACAGAGAATGGCGTCTCACCTGGCCCTCCGAACTGCCTCCATGGAGCATCAGACTCAGTGTTGGAACCAGAGCCGAACCTGCTCTGACGGCATTAATACCCAACGAGCGGTTGACGTTGATCTGCGAGAAAATCTCCTCAAAGTGTTGAATATTCTTCTGAGCCTCGGCCTCCAGCGCAAACTGGGGCCCGTCGTTGATGAGACGAATAAGGGTCTGGTTCTGGCCCATGTTCTTGATCACCTGGATGTGGCTCAGCACCTGTTTGCGGGAGCGAAACTTGTTTGTTTTGGCAAGAATATAGTCGCTAATAAGCTCGTTGCGCCCACAACACCGGCCGGCGATTTTGATCTTGTTGAGTCCCTTCTTGGGCACCATGGCCAAAATCTCCTCGAAGGCGTCCTGAACGTCGGAACTCCAGATATTGTCGTCATTTCCAGATGAACTGGTGGCGCTTGTCGGCGTCGAAACCGAGGATGTCCTCGAGTTGCTGCCGGGATCGCCCACTCTGCTGTCGAACATATCGGGTAACAGCATCAGCAGCTCGTTAGGCTCCAACTTCACACGACAACCCACCGGTGGGTCTGCGGTGGTCGGCAGAAGAGGCCCGGCGCTATGTTCGCCGTGTGGGGCAAGCGCAAACTCCATGCTGGAAAACTGCACTGGTTCCTTGGCGTTGTTGCCCAAGCGATCCCTGATCTGGTAAAGATTACGCCCACTGGCATCGAGGGCGACATCCACAATCATGGGAAGCTTTCTCATCGACGTCATTTTGTGCTCTGCAATTTCTCGATGTTGTTGCTGTTGATGTAGTTGTTGGAATTGTTGTTGTTCTCGGGTTCCTGGTAGGTGCATTGACACTCGTAGTCAGGCAATAACAACTCACTTAGGCGGCACGAATTCTGTTATGATCCCGGGTTTATCGAGAGATACGAACCAAAAGTACTTTCTGAGTTTTCTCCCGTTCGTCAAAACGTCACGGAGGTGTATGAATGTTGCGGTTTGTTTTAAGATAGGGCCAGAGCAGAACGAGCCACTGCTGCCGGCAATTGGAAGCTAAAAGGGATCGAAATACGGGCTGAACGCGGGAGCCAGATGAAATGGACTGGCGTTTGTCGAAAAGAGGGAAAGAGGCCCTGAGCAAAAATGATGATGATGCACTAGTGAGTGGGACTTGATGGCTATAAAAGCTATCGTGCGTACCTCAGTCGCGCACTGCAGCTGCCGGAATGAATGCTGGATCTAACTTTGAGGTCAGCATTGCCGTATATAGAGGACCGGAAAAAAAAACGGAAAGTAGAAAAGGCGACGCATGCCAGAATAAAAAAAATAAAAGCATGAATGAACAAGCGAGTTGCATTTTTCAGGACATGGATCTGCACGTCAAGGCAGCACAAAGTCGTCTTGCACAAGAAACCCACCGTAAGCAGGCTCCATATAGTCTCTGAATATTTTAAAATCTCTCAACCATGCGTAGCGGTGCTTACGTCGCAGGTGCAACGTCACTGAGTAGTTGATCGAAACAAGAGGCTGTACCTGCGCCTAGGCAGGGGGGCCGCACTTTGCATTAAGCTACATGCAGGCACTATGGTCGAACGTATGCAGATAACTGTGCATGGCGCGTCTCCTCGTCCAGTTGCGGAAAATGCACGACTGCATTGGAGCGGAACATTCCTGCAGGTGCCGGCCCTACTCCTCTGGCTGCATCTTGCGGAGATGTTCATAATTCGTCAATCTCTCTTGTCATGCTCAGGTCCCATCCGCATGTTGATGCGGTTTATCCGACATGGCAGGCGGCTCGATGTGTGCGTGACCCTCATATGCCCCCTCAAAGAAAGTCCCACCTTAACGAAAAACAGCCTACGCGATCCGGGCTATGCACTGTATCGCTACTACCGTTTAGGAAGCTTCAGAACAGGCACCTCCCAGTCAAAGTGGGGGAGTCAATCCAAAGACGGAATGGGCCAGACACACCCTCTAAACACAAACTGCCTGCATCCAGATGCCGCCACAGAACCGGGAGAACGTTGTCCTTCATAATTTCTCTGTTTCCGCCGCAAGTAGTTGGACACTCTGCTGCAACACCAGACAAGTAATTCTTGGTAACCTTATAATGTTTCGCGATCCGGCAGTGCCAAACGCAGCTATTTCCAGTGTGTAGCCTGCTGCCCCACCTGGTCCCCCTCGTAAGTAGCGGAACCTATCGTAGTGCATTCCTCACATTGGCGCCTCTTTCAGGTTTTCCATCTCTATCTTTCTGTGCATCACTGTCGGATGCTGTCAGCTACCCTGTATCTCTGATGCCAATGCGATGCCAGGCACCAGGGTGTATAAGCATGTGCGCAGTGCATATATTTCCGCCCAATTTGCGTGGTGCGTCAATTGCAGCCACTGAGTGCATTCTCAAGAAATTGCGATGTAGGCAAAACGGAGTTGCTTTTAGGGCCCGCGGCTAGGTGGGACGCAAGATGCGGCCATGCCTGCAGCACGATTGCACAAACTCAAATGGCGTAAAGGTTTTTACGCTTACTCTGCCCTGTTATCATCGCCAACCTCGCAGAACCAGCCCGTAGAAGACTGCATTCCTCATTCTCGCGCGATCACAATGGTAGTAATATTATTCCGCAACATTTGCGCCAAACATTTCGACTGCGAGACTGCAGCAAGGCAAACGCGCCGGGGGCTATCTGGCGGATCTAAGATAGGCAATTAAGGATGCTTCCTTCAATCCTGTGACAACAGCAGTCGGAAAGTTGGAAAAGAAATGAAAAAAACCCCTTTCCAGTAAAATTCCCCTGTTTACCTGTCAGCAGTGCATCCTCCGTATTTGCATGCATGGGGATTCCGAGTTATGTGGCCGATTCAGGGTCGTCTTCGTGCTCAGAAAGGCCGCATTCCTCAAGCCGTTCTTGATATCGGTAACGTTTAAAGTTTAGGTCTAGTCCGTGCGCCTGTGTGAAAGGAGCAGCTGTTGCCGCATGTTCAAATACAGCCGCCATCTGCCGACACCCTTCTTCACGCCAAAACTTCCCCCATTTCACTGCAGTCCGACCAATGGTGGAAGTGGACTTATGCACCCGCCGTATATTGTCAACGAGCCGCACAACATCGGCAAAAAGCGCCTCCAAACTAACGTATTCCAGCCGTTCCGCACGCAGAACAATTTCTGGAATGCTGGCGCCGCTCTCGTCCGTCCCAACCAGGGCTGCAGGACGATATTTCCCAACTAAGCCGTTGGGGTCAGCAGCAATCTGCGCTAGGCGCAATACTCGGACAAGACCGGCCGCCACAGGAAAATATGACACTTGTGCCATGGAGAATACAATATTTGCTCGCTGCTCGAGCGCCTGTTGGCGATCTCGCGTGACACAGGCCAAATCAAGCACCCGCAGGAGATCGGCTGTCAACATCTGACCAAACCGGATCTTCTCTGCAAGCTGCTCGCGAGCCTGTAGATTGGCAGACGCTCCTGCCGCCGCTGCATCGTGGACAGAGACCGCCAGAGCCAATACCGCCGACGATGCCACGGGGCGAACAAGCGGAGCGCCGCGGCGGGCCTCTCGTTTCAAGCACCAGTATCTGCAAATTGCCGCAGCAGCATCTCGAATCGGTTTGAGCGATTCAGGCGCCTCGGGCAATCTGGCACGCCGTCTAGGAGGCACGGGTGCGACGCCAACTACCTGGCCAAGCACCCGCTCCACCACATCCACAAAAACCGCGGGAGCAATGGGCGTGTTGGTGTCGGTGCGCCACTTGAGCGCCGTGGCCCTCTGTCGGCGCTGTGCGATCTCGTTGCGCTGCACCACAAGTCGGGTGTCGCGGTAGTACCTTCTGGTTCTGGAAACGCCATCGACAACGGCGTCACGGGGCCAGTCCGGCGGACAGTGGCGGTCACAGTAGGACCGGAGCGTCCGTGTCAGCCGCAACGCCCCTGCCACGCCCTCTCGCATCTCCATGTAGAGCCCCAGCCGTTTGGCACAGGTCACGTGGTAGGCCACGAAACACGAGCTCCGGCAACACTGGACGCAGGCGCCGGTGCGCTGTCTGCAAATGTAGCAAACGAGCTTCCAGCGGGTGCGTGGCACGAGGTCAATGCCCTCGATCGGCTCCATGTACACCGAGTTGGCGAAGTACACCTCGTGGATCCAGAGCGCACACACCACGTGACTCCAGAGTCCGTTGTCGAGCTGCTTAAATGCGCCGGTGGTGCTCGGACAGAAGGTGCACTGCACGCTGCGCCCGCCGCCCACCATACATCGTCTACAGAACCACTGGCCCTCGGGAATAAACGCAATTCCGTAGCATTCTTGATGCACGGCAATGTTGCAGCCGTCGCAATACACGATGGCGTTGCTGCTGTCGCACTCCAGGTCGTTGCACACCGCACACCGCTGGTCTGCGATGGGGCCGTTTCCCACGGTGCCGTCGTCCAGGCCGTACTTGTCGGCGGAGGCCTCGAGCGTCACGGTGTCACGTGAATCACCTCCCGAGCCGCCCGCGGCCGTCATGCGCACTTCGAGCTGCAGCCACTCGTGTTCTAGTGTAGAGATAGCCACCTCGACGGCCTCGGGCGAAACCGCGAGGTGTTTCTGGGCGAGCCACGCAACAAACCGCATGTCCTGGGCATCCAAGTCGTACTGCGCCTGCACAGGTGCCTCGGGGCTCGTTTTGGCCGAGTGCGGCCGCTGGTAGGTTGATGTGGGGGATCTATGGGGGGTCGGGATGCGGAATCCGTGGGGAACCAAGGATTTGGCGATCTTTCGGGGCCGCCGCAGATGATGAGCCACGCGTGTGAACACGGCGCTGTTGAGTTTGAGGTCGGCCTGGGGCTGGGGCGCGAGATCCGGCGCCGCCAGCGTGGTGGTGACCGGAAGTGGCTGGCTGGCGTCGAGATCCGGGTATATTTCCCGCAAGTCGCGCTCCTCGCGGTGCCGCGCGTCTGTGCTGGCCACAACCATCGATTTTTTTTAGCGGCGCTGGCGTTGTCTGACTAGCCCGCGATGGTGGAGGTGGTTCTAGGCAGATGAGTCGGGCTGTGTGCAGGCACAATCACAACACCTCCACTGCGCAGTCGCGACGGAGGAAAAAGAACTCCGGTGTTTCAGAATACGCGGGCTGCCGCCTCGCTAACCGCGCGTGGCCCCCGAGGCTGCGGTGTCCTGCGGGCGAGCCCGATTCGTGTGGTGCTGTCTATGCAAGAAGAAGCAGGGCGTTCTCGTCTGTCATCCACCCGACAAAACATCCGTACCTCTCCGATCATCGACTCTTCGACTTTGACTTCGATGGCGGTTTCAATTTCAATTTCGTTTCGATGAGGGGCAGAGCCGAACCGCGACTAAACACCTGTACCTCTCTGCTCGCTCGCTCTCTCGCTCTCTTTATCTCTCTTTCTCGCATGCTTGCCAATTCTGCCATGAAACCAACGCCCCGATCCCGCCGCGGCCGCTGCATTCATGTGACAGGGGCAATCGTGAGTCGCAAGACGGGCGATGCATACTGCAGCAGCCAACGCCGACCCGGCGGTTCATCTTGCTTGCAGAGATCCTGCGGATTTAATGAAGTTGCAGGTTCCCATCACCACGATCTGGATCCTGCGAAGGCGCCTCCTATCTGATCTGAGATAGCAAAGTTGTCCAGATCGGGATGCGTAGTCTACGGCAGACCTTGCAATCTTCAGTTTTTGCGGTGCTTCTCGCTTTGTCGTCTCGACTTCTCGAAACCTCCCCCACCTGCTCTTTCGGGCCCCAAACTCCATCCCTATGGCGCCTCGAAAACACGAAGCCACCAAAACACGCCACCTCTTTTTCTTCACACTGAGCTTCTGCTTTCGTCCACAAAGCCAAGCCGCCTGTCCCTGTTTTACCAGCCTCCCTCTGTTGCTGTTTGCAGCGAACAATCGCCTCTGGTCTTGCAGCCACGCCGCAACTCAAAAACTGCCAGCCGTGTTTTAAACTCTAAATTAACTCAGCCTTTTTTTGGCTTTCTGTATCTTGTCGGCTTTATTTGAACCAGCAACTTCTGGCGGGCTTCGCAGCATGTTCAGGGTTTCATGCACCGGATTCTTGTAACCTTTGCATTCCCGGTGCGTTCGATACGGCGAGAGCCAAGTCTGGCAGCGAAGAAGAAGAAAACGTGCCTCAAATGCGTCACAAAAAGCCATGACCTGTAAAATCCAAGCCCCGGATGTCGAATCCTGGTGTTGTAGTCGCACTGGCTCAACCTAATGCACCAGCACGCTCAGATGTTTACTCCAGACGCCAAAACTCGCAAATTCCCAGCTCACCGCATGCCCAAATGGGCCAAACCCACAAACGCACATTTCAGGAATTGCAAATACGTAAAATTTACTACGAACCTCGCAAGGCTAGAATGCACAAAAGTGCATGCTGAGCCTCCTAGCAATTAGAGTTTGGCCCGTAACATGCGCCGCGGCATGCCTAGGCGGCCTGACAGAATTTGGCTTTACGCAGCTGGCGAGTGAAGCTGCGAAACAAAATAATGCGTTCGCTGCCGCCTTGGTTTGTTGTCGGCTTTACCGGTATTCCGTTCTGCTCAGACCCCAACACCCGTGCCTCCTGGAAGTCCGTCTATAGTGCTGGCGGGAAGCGACTCGGCAACCACAGATTGATGGAGAAAAATGGACCGAATGCGGCGCCAACGGTGAAGTTTGTGGATCTGGGTCCTCCAGTAACGAATTCCAAGATTTTCGCACAAAACATTTCCTGTCATGTTCGTCTTCGCTACTCGGTGTGCTCCACCATCAGACGCTCCCCCCGGTCCTGCACCGCACCAGTTGCTACTACTCTCTTCCTGGCACCCCACCATGGGAAACAACACGTCTCTGACCCGAAAGCTGACCGCTTCTCGACATGATACATACCGCAAATCGTCCCATTCTCACACCCACAACCCCAACAACTTGGAGGAGGAGTTTAGCGACCTCATTTTGCACGAGGTCAAGAAGCAGGAAAACTCCACCCCTGAGCCGGGGCAGAACCGCATAGCCAGCGTCAATCTCGAGGACATGTACAACGAAGTGAATGACGGCACTGTTGCCACCGACAACACCGACGATGTGCTGCGTAATTTTCTCCCGGTTCACCCCGAGGAAGAAGGAGAAGGCATGCAAGTGGATTCCGCCGGCGGCTCCCGCACAGACACTCCTGAACACGACTGGAAAAACGTAGACTTCACCTCAGCTGCGCCGCTGGCGTTGGCCCGTAACAATGCGCTGATGAGCCTGGTGGCATCAAGACTGCCGGCCCCGGCAGCTAACCCGAGCCCAGCCACAGACCTAGTGCCGGTGGAAATCAAGTGGGTGAACACAAACAGAGAGCCGATTGCACGAATTGCCATCATCGGGTCGTTTTCGCAGTGGCGTGACGTCATCAAGCTTCGCCGCTCGCTGTCTCACCCCAACGAGTACAGCACCACGGTGAAACTCCCGCTTGGCGTGCACAAACTTCTCTACATTGTGAACTCTGAGTACCGCGTCAGCGAGCAGCTTCCCACCGCCACCGACCGCGAGGGCATCTTCTTCAACTGGTTCGAGGTTCTTGATCCCCACCGGCTCTTCAATCACCTGGCCAACCAGCAGACTCACCAGGACGCCACCACACCGTTTGACGCAAACATCATTCAGTTGGCTGGCCAGCATGACGCGCTGCTCATTCAGGAAAAGCTGAATCTGCATTTAATGAGAGTCAGCAAGGAAAATGCCGCCGACCACGAGCACGTGGAGAATCTGGCTGGTGGGGCTTACACAACGTACCACGCCCCGCTCTCGCTGTCTTTTCTCAATTCTCCGACTCAACCTCAGGAAGGATACTCGTCGGAGATCCCCGAGATGTTCGTCAACTATGACTACTTCAAGAACAAGCCCGAGCACCACGAACTTGCTGAACCGCCCCTGTTGCCTGCTCATTTGAACAACGTATTGCTCAACAAGATGCTGGGAAACAACTCGCTGCTGGCCGATCATTTCCTGCTTGGTCATGACCTGGTAGGTCCATCGCCAGCCGCTCCGAAACGGCCCACCCTTCGCCGCGCCGACAGTTCCTACTATGCGTCTGAGGGCAAGGCGTACCATCTCCTGGTGCCTAACCACGTCATTTTGAACCATCTCATGACGACATCCATCCGAAACGACATTTTGACAGTGGCGTGCATTACGAGGTACCTGGGCAAGTTTGTCACACAGATCATGCACTCTCCTGCCGACACCTTGAGTGCCGACGCAAGGTAGGTCATAAACCCAGCTATATGATTTTGAAGCGAGTTCGGTTCGCTGCAACGACTTCTGCGCTGCCACTGTGAGAACTGAGTATGCGTCTCTTCAGTGGGAAGCCTCCGGCTCTTTCCCAAGAGAGTCAATCTCGTGTTCGGTACCTTTTGTTACCGCCACAAAAAGGCTCCGTGTTCCTAGCTAACCGCTACGTCGGCGCTTTACATGAACTTATCCAAGGTTTCGTGTGCACGATTCTGGGGCCAGGCTCTATCTTTAGAGCTGCCTCAGCCGATTCAGAAAACGTTGTTACGTCTCAAGGGCAACACCCGCTAATCCTCTCACTATTAATGCTGCCTCCGGCCCGCATCCTGCAGGCGGTTGGGCGGGTGAAACGGATGCGAACCACTTCACAAATACATTCCACCTTCATTTCCCTACGCAACCTTTTCTTGACATTTTCTTTTACTTAATCACCATCTCATGTCGTGGACAGGCTTGAAAAAAGCTATCAATCGTGCGGGCCAGCAGGTGATGCTAAAGTCCGGTCAAATCAAGGAGTCTGCTGATCTAGAATTTGACTATAACGAAAAGCGCTATCGGGCATTGGAAAAGGGTACCAACAGACTAACTAAGGAGCTTCGACACTATAAGGAATCTCTCAGGTTGCTCACTAATGCACAGGCGTCTATCAGTGATGTATTGGCGGGATTTTACGGTGCCGAGGAATCCTCAATCGCAAAGGTGTACCAGGAGGCAATGAAGGATATTGTGCAGAAAGGAATCGTCGATCTAGAGGAGCCGTATCTTCAGACTGTACTCAATCCCGTGGAGAGGTTCAATTCCTACTACGTGGATGTGAACGAGGCTATCAAGAAGAGAAACCGCAAAAAGCTCGACTACGATCTGCTCAAAACCAAAATGGCCAAACTTCAGGAGTCTGACCCGACAAATCCCGCATACGAGAAGAAAGTCCAAGACACCCAGGAGCAGTTGGGCGAGGCCCAGGAGAAGTACACAGAGATCAACACGCAATTGAAGGACGAGCTCCCAAAACTCGTCGACTTGCGAATCCCATACTTGAACCCATCATTTGAAGCGTTTGTTAAGATTCAACTTCGGTTTTTTAGCGAGAATTACGGTCGCCTCAACGAGGTGCAAAAGAAACTAGATGCCAGCACCAGGGAAGATTACGCATCAGGGCAGATGGAGAAGCGGCTAGATCTGATTTTGGATAAAATCAGGGAACTCAACGTTGGCCTGTGAAGCGCTCGCTTATCAAAAAAACTCATATCGGCTGTCCATTGTGTCTAAGGCATCCGAGCCACAAGTCTCGGCTGCCGCCTGGAGCGCGATAATGCAAATTTGGGAAGGAAATCGGATAAAAGCTCCATAATCTGGTGACCAGTATCTGTTGATGTTGCCAGAATCTTTTTCTTTTTTCTTTATCTTCATTTCCGCCCAACAACTAACGTTCCTGGCTCGCCTCTGTTCCTGCATCCACCCCAGATTCTCCCAATCTTACACTCCATGTTTCGAAAGCGTGTCCACCAGTGGGTTATCGGAGACGAGACTGGAGATCCTCCCTCTGCCTTTAGCGAGCCATTTTGGCAGCATTATGTGGACTCCCTTCTGAAACCCGTGACTCCCTCAACCTGTCTCCAGCCAGACAGTCACAAGTACTCCTCGGTATCACAAAGAGTGGCCAAATTAAAGGGTTACTTGAAGCCATTCGATGATTTGGTGTCTACACCTATGGGAATAGCACTTCTCAAGTCGCCGTTCTCGCAGGGCGACCCAACTCGAGCTTATCATCTTGCCCGCTTCTTCCAACTTAGTGAGGCAGGCTTATTCATCACCAACGACGGTCACGACCGCAAAGGTGCGCCCATTGCATTCCAGGGTGCTGAAAACTGGGAAAACGTCATGTGCTACATGGATGCGTTGTTGTTCTCCATGTTTGCCAATCTCGAGTCTTTTGAGCCCATTCTTTTTATCCTGAATCAGCATACCAATCCGTTGGTTTATCAGCTTCTGGCACTATTGAGACTCTATGTAAATCTCATGAGATCGGGGAACCTCATTACCACCGACCTTACCCAGCGCATATGTGAGTGTTTATACAAACTTGGCAGCGAGGAAGCATTGAGTCATCGGCAGCATGATCCAGCTCCAGTGTTTGAGTTTCTCACTCAGACTCTTCTGATGCCTTTGCTTACGTTTCGTGTCGAAATCCAGCACCGCGGCAAGGTTGACGATGACGATACCAAGTACTCCAACGAGCGAATCCTCTTCGTGTCTATTCCAGATGATGAGAGGGACGAAGATAGTGAATTGGCACTTCCGTCCAGCGGAGCCAGTAAGTCAGTGGAGACCAACGCCGCATCTGACCCGCCGGCGATTCTTCTCGAAGAGTGTCTCGAAGACTACTTCAACAACTCCATTCTGGTGCGGCGCGAGCTCCAACGGCGCGCAACGCTTGAGTCGCAGAAGGCTGACGAGCCAATTCTTCGGCCCAGTCACAAATCGGATACCTCGCTTTCCAGCAGAAAGTCCACATCGTCGACCCCTCGCACGAGATCATCTACGCTCTCTATGTGGTCCAGCGATGATTCCAAGCCCAACGAAGTCTCCCTTCCTGCGTGGATGTTGTTGCGGCTCCTCCCATTCTATACCGATGATAATGACATCGACCACGCCAACAACAGCGTGGCGAAGAACTCCCGGGAGTTCGCCAATCGCCGGCCGGTGCTCCCCATTTGCTTGAAGCGTTACAGTTTCTCTTCGTCCGATCTGAAGGCGTCGCGGTCTCGCACCCGAGTGATCATTCCACCCGTAATTGACTTGCCGAAGTTTGTTGCAGATGACGAGGGCGAGGATTGCTCGCACACCTATCGGCTTATTCTTGAGAGCGCAGTGTGCCACCGCGGCACCAGCATCAACTCAGGCCATTTCGTATCGGCTGTTCGGAAAAACACACACCTGGAGGATGAAGAGATTAATGCTGCCTTGGACGCCGAGTGGTATCTCTACGATGACCTCAAGAAAACCCGAGTGGAAGTGAAAACGTTCCGCGAGATCTTTGACACCGAATGGCCGTATTTCTTGTTCTACCGCTTGGTAGTTTCCGAGCGCAAATCCGCCCCGCAAACCCCATTTGTGCCTCCTGTTGGCCATAGAGCGAAGTACTGGGCCGATTCCCAGCTCACGCCGATCGTGTCGAGAAGTGAACTTGATCTGGTTATCACTTTGGACAACCGCACAGGGCACACCTCCGGCACATTGGAGCCTGCTACCGACGGCACGTCTGTAGATTCGAAAAATGGGAGGCAAGCAGATGGCACGGATGCGAGAGAGAGTCCGCTTAAATCTCCGAAAGATAAGGATATCAATACGAAGGATGCGGATGACGAGAGGGGCCGACACTCTATTGCCATTCGTGCCAGCGAGCCTATTCCTGACTGCGCTCCTGACTCTGGCGATTTCATTGACATCCGCCGCCGTTATCTCTGGTACGTGACCGACAAGGAGATGAATTACTACAAGGAATCAGCATCGCAGTCAAAGTCGGGTAGCCACAACTGGAGTATCAGCCTCACGCCGCATTACCGGCGAAACAGCCAGTGGAGCGAAACCTCAAACATAAGTGGTCTAGCCCTTGAACCAGAGGCTCTTACTGAAGCTTTGGGTGCTGTTCTGGTGGGGAGCCTGCGTAAAGGTGCGTCCAAGAATGGAAGTCTTGACCCTGGCAGCATGAGCGGAAGTGAGAGTCCAAAGGTTGAGCCCAACGCGGGGAAACCGGAGTCGAAGTCCAAAAAACCCGATTCAAAGGCTGGAGAGCGAGATCCCAAGTCTGACAGACCAGATCAAAAGGAAGACCGAAAGCACCATCTCCACCGTAAGGTCGTAAGTGAGGTCCGGGACGAGCCGCAGGCGGCTCCCAAGAAGCACCATTTTCGGCACCGCAATGAGTACCGGCGGGAGAAATGCACCATCACCTAATGTCGTCGGACGATGCTTACTCATAGAGAATTGCGGTTCATGGAGCATACTGCTCTGCATTCTAGTCAAAATTTGCATAGAATATGTATAGATTTTCCACTGTTTCCAATTCTTTTGCACCCAGTTAAACTTCCCTGCAGGACTTGGGCCTCATCTCGATCCAATGAGCAAGAGAAGAGCCGACGAAGACGACGCCTCGGACATCGACGTCAGTTCTACTGACGAATCTGATGCACAAGTTTCTGATGACGACATGGAGGAAGTCATCGACGTGGACTTTGACTACTTTGACCTCAACCCGCAAGTTGATTTCCATGCCACCAAGACATTTCTCACTCAGCTCTTTGGAGACGATGCCATAAACTTTGATATTTCGGGTCTTGCCGATTTGGTGCTCAACGAGAATGTGGGAACCACCATCAAGACTGAAGGCAAGGAGTCGGATCCGTTCGCTATCCTCTCGGTCATCAACATTACAGACAACATCAAGACGCCGTGCGTGAAGCAGGTGGTTGACTATATATTGCAGAAAACACAGCCAGATACGCAATTTAACATGATCTTGTCGAAATTGCTCACTCCTGGCGCAGACGCAAAGAAACTCAAAGTTGGTCTCGTGGTTAGCGAACGTATGATCAACATGCCTGTCGAGGTTGTGCCTCCTATGTACAGAATGTTGACTGAGGAAATGGAAAAGGCCGAAGACTCGCACGAGAAGTACGAGTTCGACTGGTTCGTGGTTTTGTCGAAGATCTACAAGATGGTGGGTTCCACTGTGGATGAGGACGAGGAGCAGCAGAGCAAAAAGAAGAAGAAGGCCACCAAGAGCGAAGAGTTCGACTATTTCCATTACGAGGATCTTGTGTTGGAGGAAAACGCCAAGTACCACAGACACTATGCCTACACCAATCAGAGACAGGAGACGGATTCACGGCGAGTGTTCACAGAATACGGCATTGACCCCCGTTTGAGTCTTCTTTTGTTGGACAAGAAGGGGTTGGCCAAGTCTGTAGGGGAGATGGCAGACAAGTTTCCCCCATTCTAGACAGACGAGGTGAAAGCAATGAAGTAGTTTTTGGAAAAGCGGCATTTGCAGAGGCTTACTAAATAGGACCAACTCTGAAGTTCTGGCAGAGTGCAGAGAGTAGAATTAATCCCACTGAAACTAGACCCTGTACAATCTTAAACGAGCATTCGGTAGGACCCGTTCTTCACCCAATTTCAGAAACAAATTTGATTTTGTTCATGTCGATATATATTTTTTGATTTACAAGCTTAAAAGTTTTCAGCTCGAATGTCACCATCACAGTTCCCAATTTTCATCCAGTATGGCGCATCAGACTTCAAACGCAAACACTTCGAACTTTAAAAAAGCACACACGCCCAAAGAGCCTTACAAAGAAAACACGACTAGCATTCCAGGCTCCAAGATTCCGTAACGTATTCTAACTCCATATTTTCACTTTTGGCATGCCTCGAAGCCCAACCTTCCATCACTGTCCTTCTCTCTCCAGTACACCTCCTACGCTCTAAACATCTCCAGCACCCGAATCCCTCTCTCAAATTCTTCTGAACTTCTCTATTTCCATATATACAACAATTTGACCCCGCCAGATAAACACCCTTTTTCCGGATTTCTGCTCTGGCACCTGCACACGACCTGAAAATTTTGTCTGATTTGATTCTCACAAACCAACTCCAACACCTGGTCCCCCCTTCAAATGCCGCCAGCACACAAGAACCAGGCATTTCGCCCTGAGAATGTTCTCAAGCGTGCCGAGGACCTCATCGGTGTGGGTCAGCGTGATGCTGCCCTCGAGACTTTGTACGAAATGGTCACCTCCAAGAGAACCAGATACTTGGCTGTCGAGGATTTGGAGCCCATTGGACTTTTGCTCATTGAATTGGCTGTGGACTTGAGAAAAGGCAAGGTTGCCAAGGATGCCCTTCACCAGTATAAGAAAAACGTGCAGTTGTCTGAAAACGGATTGGAGTCTGTTCAGGTTGTGGTGAGAAAATTCATCAACTTGGCGGAGAAAAAGCTCGAAGAGGCTCAGGCCAAGGCCGACACCAAAATCGGCCAGGACCAGAACGATGAAGACGACTTGGAGACCGCGCAGTCGCCCGAGTCCATCTTGTTGTCTGCCGTCTCAAACACCGATTCTGCTGACCGTACGGAGCGTGAGTTGGTGACCCCATGGTTGAGATTCTTGTGGGAGGCTTTCAGAGCCGTTTTAGACATCTTGCGTAACAACTCCAAGATGGAGGTGTCGTACTCGGCCATCGTAAACCAGGCTTTCCAGTTCTGCTTGAAGTACAACAGAAAGGCAGAGTTCAGAAGATTGTGTGAGCTTTTGAGAGCGCACATGCAGACTGTGACGACCCTGGCCCAGCCCAAGACTGGTGCTGCCCCCGGTGCACCAGCCGGTGCACCAGCTTCTGGCCAATTCAGACCTGTTGCTCCCAACACTAATGCCATCGACTTGAGCGACTCCGAAACTGTTCAGAGATACTTGGACCAGCGTTTCGCACAGCTTAACATCGCTGTCAAGTTGGAATTGTGGCAGGAATCGTTCCGCTCGGTGGACGACGTGCACACCTTGATTACGGCGTCCAAAAAGGCGCCCAGACCAGTGATGATGGCCAACTACTACGAGAACTTGGCGAGAATCTTTGCTGTTTCTGACAACACGTTGTTCCACGCTGCGGCCTGGAACAAGTTCTTCAACCTCTTCTCGCAGAGCCCTAATGCCACCGAGAAGGAGTTGTCTCGCTACGCTTCGGTGCTTGTCTTGTCGACGTTGTCGATTCCTACGAAGTCGTTGACTGTGAATGAGACTGTGGTCGACGATCAGAGGGCCAAGAACGCCAAGTTGACTTCTTTGTTGAACTTAAACCAGGTGCCTACCCGTGACTCGTTGATTGCCCAGATAGAGGACCGTTCCATCCTCACGTTTGCCGAGGCTCCTGTTAAGGAGTTGTTCGAGATCTTGCGCGATGAAGAGTTCCATCCCTTGACGGCCAAGACCAGAATCGCCAAGGTGTTCAAGGAGATTGAGAGCGACACCTCTTACAAGAAATACATTCCTACATTGACCGAGGTTGTGTTGATCAGATCTTTCCAGCAGGTGTCACAGATCTACGAGGCCGTCAAGTTGGACTTTTTGGTCTCGCTCGGAATCATCGAGGGTACCCCCTTCACTCTCACCGAGATGGAGGTGGAGGACTTGATTGTCAACTCGCTGAAAAACGGACATCTCAGCTTGACCATCGACCACGAGGCTCAGGTTGTTACCTTCAAGTCGAACCCATTCGAAGACTCCTTGACCGACTCGTTGACTTCCAAATTGCAGTCCTCTCCTGCCGAATTGGTGAGAACGCAGTTGTCGAAGTTGGCACACGTGTTGGCTTCTTCGCGCAGCACCATCGATCCCTCCGTGGAGGAGCGTCGTAAGCTCATGCGTGAGGCTGCATTGCTGAAGGCCATGTCTGGTCTCGTTGAAGAACAGAAGGAACTTGCCTCTCGTGTTCAGATCTTGGAGGAGCGCAAGAAACTCGCCGAAATCGCTAAGAGAGAACAAGAGGAAGCCGCCGCCAAAGCCAGACAGGAGAAGATTGCTGCTGACCAGAGAGCCGAGCAAGAGAGATTGGCCAAGGAGGAGGAGAGAAAGAACGCCGAGCGCTTGGAGAGAGAAAAGAAGGCCATCATAGAGAAGGAAAAGAGAAAGATCGCCGAGGAGATCAACGCCAAGGGCATCATCAAAATCGACCTCAGCAACTTGGACGACCTCAACACCGACAAGTTGCGTGCCATGCAGGTTGAGCAGTTGAACAAGGACAAGAAGGACTTGGAGGAGAAGATGAAGCAGGTTGTCAAGCGCTACGACCACTTGGAGCGTGCTCATCGTAAGCACGAGTTGAGTCTCTTGGCCAAGGATGCCGAGTTGCAGAAGTCCCGCGATGTCGAGGCCTATGAGCTGTTCAGAAAGACCAAGCTTGAGAAGGCTAAGCGTGACTTTGAGGAGGCCAAGAGCGCCAAGCAGCGCTTGGCTCGTGTCTTGCCTGACTTCACGCAATACAGAAAGACGATCGATGAAGTCAACGCCTCCAAGATCGCCGAGTTGAAGGCCCAGGCTGCGGCTGCTCTCGAGAGAGCCAAGCAGGAGCGCATTGCTCGTGTCAAGGAGCAGCGCATGGAAGACTTGCGCAACGAAAAGGAGAGAGAAAGACTTGCCGCTGAGGATGCTGCGCGCAAGAAGGCCAAGGCCGAAGAGATGGAGAAGTTCAAGGAGGAGATGAGGCTCCAGAAGGAGAAGGACGAAGAGTTGGCACGTCGTAGAGCTGCCATGGAGGCCGAGTACCAGGCGAAAGCGGGTGCTTCCCGTCCTGCGGCTGCTTCGCCAGTTGCACCTGCCACTCCAGCACCTGCTCCTAGGGCGGCTCCTAGAGCGGCTCCAGCACCTGCACCAGCTGCAGAGGCACCAGCTGCAGGCAAGACTCTCTCGTTTGCCGAGAAGATGCGTTTGAAGAGATTGGGCAAGCTCCCATGAGATAGAGGCACGATAGAAGATTGAGGTGCACGATAGAAGAATCAAGTGGATAATATTGAAGTCATTGAAAGCGATTGAGTGTAGTCGATATGAAGTGGGAATTTTGAAGGGTCATTGAAGACAGGTAGACATGAATTTAGGCGCATAAACCAGTTGACGATTGTGACATCAGAGCTGACGGTTGCCTTTATACCGCATCTAAATATGTAACTCATCTAGAAACTACGACAAAATTTACGGTCAATTTCTTCCCGTGGCATTCTCCTAGTTCCTTTCTTATCAAACATTTCTTCTCCTTTCACATCTTGCTCTCCAGCGGTTCTCGCACATCTTACCCCACATGATCACCGTCATTGGATCGCTCAACTACGACCTAGTCACATACACAGACAAGGTGCCTGAGGGTGGAGAAACGTTCCACGCCAATTCATTCGAAAACCACCATGGAGGCAAGGGACTCAACGAAGCGCTAGCTGTGGCCCGCCTAAGAAGTTCAGACTCCACCACTGTTCAGATGGTGGGGAAAGTTGGCGATGACTCATTTGGGAAAGAGCTTAGAGAGACACTAGAGATCGCCAACGTGGACACCACCCACGTGAAAACCGTGGAGGGCATCTCCAGCGGTGTAGCGGTTATCCTAGTGGAGACGGATGGAGAAAACAGAATTCTTATAACATCTGGAGCCAACGGCGAGTTGAAACCTACAGCAGATGAATACCAAGAGATTTTCAGAAACTCCAAACCTGGCGAATTTGTGGTGCTCCAGAACGAATACCCTGACACAGTCAAGCTGGTGGAATGGTTAAGAGAGAACAAACCGGATATAAATATCGCCTACAACCCATCGCCTTATCGGCCCGAGCTTGGAACGACAGAGTTCCTCAAAAAAATCGATTTGCTTATAGTCAACGAGGGCGAGGCCTTGGATATTGCGGCGAGCTTGTTGCTGGCCACCACCCTCGCAGACTTCAAGAAGGAGATCCGCGAAAATAAGGTCAACGGCTTCCAGAGTCTTGCCACCAAAATTCGGGCGCTTCTCAATCCCAACAATATCAACACCGTAATCATCACCATGGGCTCAAAGGGCAGTGTGCACTGTTCCAAAGAGCAGGAAGGTAAATTCACTGAGTCTCGGAAAATCAACACGGTTGTGGATACTACAGGTGCCGGAGACACATTCTTTGGAGGTGTTGTCGTGCGGCTTAGCGAGGGTGCCTCTTTGGCTCAGGCTGTGGACTTTGCTACGGCGGCCAGTGCGTTGGCGATCCAGAAAAAGGGCGCTGCCGAGAGCATCCCGTTTTATAGAGAGGTGAATTAGTTCGCGTATTTCCCAGTAGGAGCAGAGGGTGCACGAGCACATTGGCGTTGTAGGCCGAGGGACAGAAGTTGTGTATGTTCAACTTCGTAACTGAAATTCCCGAAGGACCAAACATGCTACAATCGATCATGATGCCAGGAGAAGGAGAATAAAAGCATCGCCAATGCCCTGCCAGGAGACAGTGCACCAGCGATGCAAACGGAGATAGCACACCGGCAGCTTACCAAGATTACTCGCCAGTTCACTAAGTCGCATATTAAAATTGTCTGGGGTCTAACTAGTTTCTCTTTCTGAGAGTCTCGGGCGCAGGCGAATCGCTCTTTCCCGAGGCGTGAACATACTCATTCACCTGGGCAGCCACTCCTCCCTTCACAGCCTTCACTTTCTGGGCCTTCTTGCCCTTTCTCTTGTACACCTCAATGTAGAAGGCAATGAACAAGACAAGGTAGGACGACAAAATGCCACAGCCTGCGTACGCAGCCACCATGCTGCCCGCACAGTCTCCGCACACATAGAGCTTGTCAACATGCTCATACAAGAAGGTGTAGACAACCTTCTGGTAAGTTGCAAAATAGACGAAACCAAGGTCCAAGACAAACTGGATGATTTGGAAGCGAGTCACCCACTCCTTCCACCACACTCTAATGCCGCGTGCAGCCAAGAAGTAGTACCAGTACATCACCACATGGACACCCAAGTTCAAGGTGATGGGCACCCAGGAAATTGGCGTGATTCCGACAAGCTGCGTGTAGCACAACAACGCAGTGGCGCCGTGGTGGTACGTGTGCAAGAACGTCAACTTTTTCTGCTTCACCACCAAGAATACCGTGTCGATGAACTCGGCGTATTTGGTGATGTAGTTGAGGAAGTAGAGCGTCTCAAGCGGCTGTGTCCACGCTTTTTCGTTGCAAATCGCGTAGAACAAGCCGTGGTGGTAAATCATGGGCACGAGCTGCTCCATCATCAACACCAACAACGTGAACGATACCGAGGTGAGGAGCAAGTTGTGCACCTGGAACGGTCCATTGAGAACCAACGGCGTGAGTTTGAATTTCTTGAACACGAAGTTGCCGCCGAAAATCACAAGGTAGTACACCAGAATAGCAACTGCCACCACAGGGAGGGTGCTCAACGGAGATTCTTCGGCGACAAAGTGGAATTTGGAGGGCACAAAACGGCCCTGGGTGGCACACGTGACCACCTTGTCGAAAATCGGCCACAAGGGCACCAAAAACGGAGTATCTATGGAGTAGAAGGACATGTCGTTTAGGGGAAGAGCGTGTCGCCGACTATTTATTTTCCGCCGCAGAGCGTGTCGCGCAAGTCAGAATGCTATGTAAAGAGAGGGGAAAAAGGAGAAACGCAAGACGGAGTTGGCAAATGGGACAAGGGGAAATTCTTTGGCTTTCGGGGTTTGCTACGTCTCTTTTTTTTTCTTCTGAGCCTTGTGTGTGCAACGCCGCCGTTGGACTAGTGAACCTCAGCACATGCAGGGTGCAGCTGACGTCCTCGGTGCAAAAATAATAGGTGAGAAATGAAGCCGGGCCATCCAGGCAAGGTGGGGAAAAACGAAGTTCGACTGGAAGAAGAGGAAAAAGGCTGAAATTTATGCAACACAGTTTTTTCCCCTTAGCAGAATCGCCTCGGGCCCTCAACCGCCTTGCTTCCTGACCCGTACCTCCCAGCCTTATTTTCCATGTCTCTACCACCTCTAGTACCTCTGCTTGGGCCGTTTCTCGCCAGCTACCTCCCCAGAAATGGCTTTCACGTGACCTTGACGTGGGCACAGCTGTTAGATGCACGTATTGCTGCCGAGCCTGGAATCCAAACGAAAATCTCCCATGTGGAGACCAAAACTATGACCCATTACCTCCGGTCCCAGCATGACGCCATTCTCGTGGGGGTTGGAACGGTTTTGGCCGACGACCCCAAACTCAATTGTAGGTATTCTTCTCACCAGATACGACCCGTGGTGGTGGATCCTCATCAGAAGTGGAATTATGCTGCCTCTACGTTGTGCCAGTTGGTGGAGAAGGGTGAGGGTCTTGCGCCGTATATTTTGGTGAACAGCGACGTCGATACGAAGGCGCCGACCCGAGGTGAACGCTACATTAAATTTGAGCCCGGTCTGGATTCGTGGCGTCTGATTTTCCGCGCCCTTCAGCTCGAGGGAATAGCGTCCGTGATGGTGGAGGGCGGGGCGCACGTGATCAGCGGTCTTTTGGCCACAGACTTAGTAGATTCGGTGGTCATCACCATAGGCCCGGTTTTTCTCGGCAAAGACGGCGTGGAGGTGACTTCTGCTGGTCCAGAAGCACTCGATGACGTGAGTTGGTGGACCGGCACCCAGGACGTGGTGATGGCAGGAAGATTGAGAAAATGAGAACGTGTACTTAGCCGCCGCTTAAAAATAGAAACGAAGTTGGCCTCATGTCGTACGACAACAAAGCTTGGTCGTCCGTGAGGCACTTCAGCGTGAAATCCACTACCACTGCGCAGGTCGCTTTCTCTTCTTTTTATTCTATATTACATGAATCACAAGCAGATTCTGTAGGATGCATACCGGCCCGACGTCTCCGAGCGACGGATGATCTTGACCACATCACCACGCTTCAAGCCCAAATACCGGGCCACAGGGTCCTCACGCTGGATACGTGGCAACTGCGATTCCTTCAACCGGTAACGGTCCAAAAGTTCCTTTTTTTCTGGTTTCGACAACCGTATGTGCTTGGGCACCAACTCGTGGTGCGTGATGTTGACCACCAACTCGCTCTCCTGGAACACCTCAATGGAGGCAGGCGCCACGGTGGGAATCAACTTGTTGGCACTGGGAGTGATAGAATTCTGGTAGATAAAGATTCCTGTGCTGAAGTTCTTCTCCGTGATGTGGATGCAGAAGTTTCTCATCGTCTTGATGCCCACCGATGCCTCATCACAGAACTCCACCCATAGAGAGCCCAACTCGGGAAATCTTTCTGCCGCTTCAGGCGTGGGCTGTGCCTGGAAACACATCAACTTGCGCTGTGGTTCGCCCATTGGACAGATCTTGCCCTTGAACTCATCGAGCGACATGTTGACTTCCTCGTCGGTGATGAAGTAGCCTTTATCACGCACCATTTCCTTGACGGTTCTGAACGTTCTCCACAAACGGGATACCGCTCTTTCTGAGTCCTCCATGTCGATTTTGTGAGAGCTTAGTTGAAGGGCACCAGCTGGTGAGGAGTATTTCGCACTAGGATTCGCATCGAAAATTTTTGTGCGCGGCACGATGCTGAGCCAACCGTAACCAGATAATTACCTGTCAGGGAAAATTAGCACTTCAATCTCTCTTGAAATACCCAAATTTGAACCCAGAATGGACTAGTTAATTCGGCTTCTCTTTTCTTTCTTTTTTTTTTTTTTGCAGTCTGGTTTTCTGAAACTCTTGATGTTTGGTCGGAGGGGTTAGGAATCAAACTTTCTGCGGAACCTCAACTCAATGTCCGTGCTGGACTTCCAGATCTTCGTTTTGATTGTCTGCAATGTCATGTTGGGCTCGAGCTCTCTGCCCTTGCATTCGAGTACAAGCCACGAACGAGGCAGCTTCTTGTCTTTCATCTCGCTGGTCCTCAGCTCGAATTTCTCGGTCAAATACACCAAAATCTTGTTCACACGGAGCATGCTCTGAGATGTGAGTTTGATAGAACTCTCAAGAGAAGGAAGTTTCTTGATCTTGCGCTGGACCTTGCCTCCTATTTTCCTGTCTGCGGGAAGGGTGCTGTAGTCACACTCTTGGAGCTGGAAAGCAATCTTAGGCATCTCCTTGGTGGGGAATTTGTCGAAGAGAATAGCCAGACCCACCCACTTAGGAAGGTTGTTGCGAAGCAGCTCGATCAAGTGTGTTTTGGCCAGGCTGGCTTGGGCCAGACCAGAACCGAGGCTGTTGAGATCCTCCAAGTGGAAGCTGAAGACGTCTCTGTAATTACCCAACTCTGGCGAAGTCTCGAACACAATCACAAGAAGATTTCCTGGAAGCTCCGAATATGGTATGAGCGGCTTGTACGTTTCGGGGTCGTTTTTGGCGGAAGAGTAGTTCACCTCATTAGTGTATAAGGTATAAAGAGTGTCGAGAGATCTCCTCGAACCAATTGCTGCTGTCTTCTCGGAATAGGCATTGGCAGCCTGCTCGAGCATTCTTGAAATACTGTCGTCAGGCGTCATGGAAGAGGCAAGAGAGGCTTCCTCGGCGCTTTTCAAGGACGTAGTGGACGCGGCAGAATTCTGCAACGGTTTGGCGGTCGTCACACTTGCACGAGATGATTTTCTAGAGAAGAGCTTTTTTCGAGGCGACGCTTCCTCCACACTCGCTAACGAAGCTCGCTCTGAATCGTAGGACGCCTGCGTGTTTCCTCTGGACGAGATGCGTTCTCTAACGCGACGATCCTGGTCGTACTCGAACCGGGAGTACTGTTGGAAAATCGAGTTGATAAGGATCTTGGCAAGAACAAAGCGGTCATCAGAGGTGGCTACCACTTTGGAGGTTTTGGGTACAAGCGAGCTGCTGTGGTCGTAAGCCAAAAACGGATACTCCTTGACCAAGTCGTCATAGTAGATTTCCACATTGTTGATAATTGAGTCCCGGATGGTTACAAGTAAACGGCCCAGGCGAATTTCAACTTCACACCAGTTGCTCAAGGTGTCCATGGTCTCAAACTTCTGGAAAAGCCTATCCATTTCTTTGAGCCGCTCCACTAGCCCTTCCGCACTTAAAGGGCTCAGGGCGTCGTCCGAGTGAGGGAACGACTTGATTTCGCGACAGATGAACACGTCCCAGATCTTGATTTCTCCATTAAGATATAGCGTGAGCATCCATCTCTTGTTGTTGAACATTTTCTTAGCCACGATGGCCTTGGGACTCACCTGCACCAGCAGAAACGGCCGCTTGTTGTATGGAATGGGAATAATCAGGCTGGACAACACAGGGCTGAGAAGAATCTCCACCGGAGTCTTATCTACGGTACCCTCTCCAGGCAGAACAGTCCCAGGACTGCCATTGCCGTCTTTATACGCATTGACAAACATGCTGGAGACGCCGTCTTCAGTGCTAAGAAAGATTGACCGATAAACATCATCAGGCAGCGCATCATCGGCACCGTCACCTTCAAGGGCCGGAAGAGCAGCCTTGAAGGCAGACAATGTCGACTGAAGGTCGTTTCCTGTATCCATAGACAAGTGCGAGACGATATCGAAGAAGTCTGAATCTAGCTCGGAATTTTCGGCAACTGAGCCCTCAAGCATGCCGTCCTCATTGAGCTGGCCCTCAAGAACTGCGGCAAAGTCCACGCTGGAGCGAAGATACTGGTATTCAGCCACTCCACTCGTATCTGGAATATGATACCTCTCCAACGCAGTGTAGGTGGATGCAAACAACGAGTCGTCGTCGCCCTCCACACATAGCGCAACTACGGGCGAGGTTGTGCGTGCGACGGTGGTGCTGATGCCGATTTTTTCGCCAAGCACCTCGAGCTCGGCTTCGTTGAATATGGCGGCCAGATCGGCATTGCCAAAAGCCGCCAGATTGCGGCCCACAGTATGAAGATACGAGAGATCTGTTTTTACAATGTGGCCCGCCTTGTCGCCCGAGAAAAACGTCGAAAAGTCAGTTGCGTCCTCTTTGGCGGCCAAACTCCACACGGCGTCATCATGGAGCTCGAAATTGCGCAGTACCTTGTAGTTGCGCATATCCCAGAGCTTCACGGTGGTATCAGACAGGCCACTGAGCACGTGCAGCGCATTCATGAGAAGGCACCGTACGTTGTCTTGATGCCCCACCAACACCCTCACAAGGTTGGCGCGTCCATCAGCCGTCAGCCGTGTGTCGTAGATATTAATAGCATTGTTTGGACCTCCAGCAGCCACGAGATGTGCCTGGTTATTTGAGAGCGAGTAAACGGAATTCTGCGCCCCATTAGCACCCGAAGCATGGTTGGTGAAATGCTGGATGGGACGCAAGGTGGCCAAATCCCACATTACAATATTGCCGTCTAGACCACCACTAATGAGTCGTCCCTGTGCCGAGTTTGGCGAGATTTTCTTGATGTAATCCGTGTGCCAATCGGCAAACTTGTGAACGTCACCGTCCTCGCTGTCGAGATCGATGAGTTTGATAGAAAGATCGGCCAGCGCAGTGGCCACATGGCGGTCCTGGTTGACCAACTTGACGTCGTTGATCCAGTCGAAATGGACGTTGTAGTTGCGGATGGTGCTGGAGGTGTAGGAAGTGAGGGCTGGTTTGCAAGGGAGGCTATTGGAGGAAATGGCGGTTTCAAGTTTCAAAAGACGTTCGTCGATGTCAGCCATCGGATTCGGAGAATCTTTCGACGAGCTGGTGACGAAGTTGGTGTTTGTTGAAGAACCTGAGGCACTCCACGATTTAACGACACCGTCTCGGCCTCCAGTTAGAAGAACACCGCGAGTGCGGCTATGTTGCATGGCATTGATGGGGAGGATATGATTTTCGTTGGCACTGGTGTCGCCTAAGACGTAGGAGAGTCCCTTTTTGACGGACCCCATCAAGTGAGATTGAAGTATTTAGGGGCACGGGTGCGGAAGTGGAGAGAGTGTGGGGGAGCGACGGATTTAAGCGGGAATAAGAATGGTGGGTTTTGCGAGTTCACGAGCAATATATCCGGAAGTTACGGAGGCAGTAGCGGTGCTGCTGTAGAGAGCCCAATATTTTGATTGGTGGTGGCTGAGATTCGGTGGAGATTCGAGAGCGATAAGAATGCCGCGACCAGTAGATGCAATGGAAAATCAGCAAAATACGAGGGGAGGAAATACGGAGATAACAGGAGCAATTAGAATCAATTCGAATTGAGCAAGATGCACCGCCGGCGGTTTGCTGTATTTAGTGGGTTCGGTGCAGATTGGCCCAAATGGATGATGGATAAGTACGGCGACAAATCGGCGCCGCTGACGAGCCGGAAACCCCCGAAAACCAGACCTGAAGCCGACGAGCCGACTGCGTTCGCAATTGACGTTTCGGCCGACATGTGACGTCATATGCCCGAACGTGGCTCACGTCACCGATAACCGAGAACGCTCCGACAGAAAGCGCCGCCCGAAGGCCGAGAAGGAGAACCCAACGGAGTGGAAACATCATTGAAAATGCCCACAGAATGACATCGATAGAACGGACGCGAAGGTACCATCCACCCTTAACATTCAGCCACTACACCTCACTTGGTCAAGCTCCTCTCGTAATCCTGCAACGCTTTGGTCAACACGTCGTTTTTCCGCGTCACCATGTAGACATCAGACGTGTTGATGGCCGTTCGCCCAGCATGGTCGGCGAAAAGTTCCAAATCTTCTCCAAGTGTTACCACCTGGTTATACACTAGTTCAACAAGAGAGGCCACAAATGACGGGCTGGCGGTGACACCCAACTGAGACGTCTGTTTTTCGATCATTTTGGCAACATTGAGGTAGATGGCCGCCTTGAGTTGTGCTTCGGTGTCTGGCATCTGGAAAGAAGCCGCACTTGGTAAGTCAGCTTTTGACAGGTGGAATGAGCCGGACGAAACCAAATACGGCTATTTCAAAAAGTACACCGCCAAAACACACAAGAGAGAATTTCTCCACCGTTCTTTTCAAGGAAATGAAAAATACCGGGAAATTTGTCTTTTTTTTGACGTCTGTCCCTTTTCGGGTCCCCCTGCTCTGCGCGACGCGACTCATCACAATTCCTAATTAGGCGGAACGCGCTTCTGGCTCCTTCATCGCGACAATGCAGGCGGCTGGAACGAGAATTCCACTCCTACAACTCTTCTGCTCGCCAGAATTGTCAACTGCTCCTTTTGTCACTCGTTCCAATTTCACCACTTTCTCCCTCGCATCCGACATCTGCCCCAAACCACCCTCCACACCATGAAGAGAACATCCCAACCAGATGGCCCCGAACCCAAAAGAAGAGCACTTGGTCAGCTCGCCACGCCACCAACCTCACCCGAGAAGAATTCTGTGATTGATATATCGGCGCAGATCACCGGCCACGGCAAGAAATTGGCACTTTCAGACTCGGTATACTCGAAAGCAAAGGCGCTTTTCCAGCGTGGAGCCAACGCCAGCGAATCCGCGTCCAGAATTCTCGTGGGTCGTGAAACCGAGGCAGCCAAGTTCGAAAAGTTCCTTGAGTCATCTATTCGCAGCAAATCCTGCGCCAGTCTCTACATTTCTGGTCCTCCAGGAACTGGCAAAACCGCCCAAGTCAACACGACGCTAGATCACCTTAGCAACCGGAAACAGGGCCATTTCTCTGAGATCTTCAACTCTCGTGTTCAGATCATGAGGGTCAATTGCATGGCGATCGCCAGCCCAGAGAACATCTTCCACGAAATCTGCTGCTTTGTGGGTGACCACCAGGGAAGGAAAAAGTCGTTCGACGACTTGTACAGCCACCTCCTGACGGCCACCGATGCCGACGTTTTGGTAGTAGTTTTGGACGAAATGGACCGCTTGATCACCAAAGACCAGCAGGTGCTTTTCCAGCTTTTCCACTGTGCATCGCAAGCCAAAACTTCGATCTTCCTGAAGAAATTGGTTCTCATCGGTATTGCCAATGCCCTTGATCTCACAGACAAGTTTCTTCCCCGGCTTCGGAGCAACGGCTTCAACCCAGATGCCATGAATTTCACACCGTACTCCGCCGACCAGATCAAGCTAGTCATCACAAGCAAGCTCCTGAAGTTGGCAGAGAACGAGAAGGAAAACGCGTTCTCAGGCCCCATCATGCATCCTAGCGCCATTCAACTATGCTGCAGGAAATGTGCCTCAGTTACTGGAGATCTCCGCAAGGCTTTCGACATCTGCTACAAGAGCATTGAGTTGGTGGAGCAGAGAGCCCAGGCAACGCAAAAAACACCACAAGTGCTGATCGGAGACGTCGCAAAGGTGTGCTCGCAGACTTTCGGCGACAACTTTCTCTCGCGGGTCAAGGGTCTCAATCTTCTCCAGAAGGCAGTCTTGTGCTGCCTCTACAACCACGAAAAGAACAACCGTGGGCCGCCACTGACGGTGAATGAGCTTTTTGTGTTTTACCTCAAGCACACGGCATATGTTCTCGACAACCTTTTCGGCAAGCTTCGCAAGGGCGAGTTCCTTGAAATTGTATCTGCATTGGAATCGGCATCCACCATCGTTCTCTCAGCGCAATCAAAAGCATGCACTTCATATGTGGATGTGGGCAACAAAGGCATCCGTCTTAATGTCCTGGAAGATGATATTCTGAAAGGAATTGACGATAATTCTGCCTTGAGGCGCTTGATGCGCAACTCCTCACCATGACACCGCAGGCTGGTGTCCGTATAGAATTAATAGATAGAGAAATCGAAAAAGGGGCTCAGAATCGTGTCCCGAGAATAGAATCGAGAAGTGCTACGTACAGCAGCCGTAACCGAGGTTGTTTCAAGAAGTAAGCCGTGCAGTGTAGTCGTCAGAGGCCGAGAATGCACAAAAGTCTAGTTGAAAGTAACAGAAACTCCCTCAAAGCCCCGGCTTGCTCTCTGCACTCACCAAGTCTCACAGCGGGTCCTGCTTGAGGAATTGATGATGGAGGTGCTGGCTGGTGCACGGGTGCGAACTCTCCCAAAAAAACTTCCTTGTACCTCCCCTGTATTTCCTGCCATCCCTTCAATGGCGTACAGCCTATAATTTATTGAATCCTTGCTTTGCGTTCTGGTATAAACTTCAGAATCCTTACTTCCACCTGCCCCCCTTCAATTTCACGACCACCTCACATCGTACCACGAGCACCCCTTCAAGAGTCACACTTCACTACCGAATTGGCGCATCCTATCAATAATGTCATCAGGACCACGAGGCGGTCCTCCTTCTGGTCGTTACGGCAGTGGTAATGATTACGAGTACAACAAAAGACGAAGGGTGCACTATCCGGCCTCTACACGGCGAGATTTCAAGAGCGGGGCCTCATCAGCGGGCCCGGGCTCTTCCTCTCTATCAAGTTACAAACCCAAGCGTTCAGACCGACCGGAGAACTCGTTTTCGTCTGATAACGGCTACGGTGCTGATTATGGCAGATCGCGCTATAATTCAGAACTGAAGACTCCCCCAGGTTCCAGGTCGAACTCCTACACCAAAGATGCCCGCTACAGCGCTTATAGCGGAAACAAGCCCAAATCTTTTGGAAACTACTACCTGGATAGAAAACCGTCCGGCGGAAGCAGCAGCTCCTCCGGTTATCACAAGCGTGAGCCTGAGGGATACCTATCATATAATGCGGCGCTGCGAGAGTCTGAGCCTGCTTATACGCGCGAGAGCTGGCGCTCTGAGCGTCCTCTGACGTTTAATGGCTTCCCACCCTCTAGAAATAATCCCAATAACATACCCGTGAGAGGTTCCAGCAGCCTATCTCACTCTGGTCCTGGCGACGCGAGACCCGAATTCGACAGGGAATACTCTGGTGGGCGAAGAAATCACAATAATTCGGACTACGGGCAGCGGCCTTTGGGCAGCTTTCCCACAAAAGATAAGAGCAGGGGATCTGCTTTGACAAATAGCGTCCGAAGCGAAACGTCGCCCGAGCCTGTAAGCGACGACCATGGACATCCGAACTCCCATTACTCTCGAGAAGACGGTCACAATTACGATACTCGGAATTCGCCGCGCAGTACTTCCCAGCCCCCAGACGACAGTCAATATGATGATAGCGCTATGTATCCGGACGACACTGATGATGTGGAGACACCGGTTCAGAATAGCGTTCCTGTGAGTCGCCTGGAGTCCCCTCAGTATGAATTGAAGCCTACGGCAGTTGAAGACGAAGATGAGGGCGACAATTACGAGCCTGAAGTCGCGCTTGAAATCAAGCTGCCAACTTACAGACAGTTGGAACCTGAGGATAACATCGAGGCAGCCGGCTCAGACGGTTTCGCGGAAGTTCCATCAGGCACACATGGTTGCGTTTTCCCAATGACTAAACTAGAGCACGATCTTTTGTTGCTTCAAACGGAGCTTCTGGCCGTGAAGGACAAGAACCTGCACATTAAAGAAGTCAAGCCAACGGGCAACTTGGAGCAGTATGACTTCTATGCCTCCAACTTGATCAGGTTTGCTCGCTCGTTCGAGCAACTTTTAGCCAAGTGCAAGAGTGATCTCAAGCAGACTAAGAGAAAGAAGCTCGCCCTTTGGGTAGAGTACCGTGGCGGCCTTGAGCAGCTCGAAAAGTTTGACAGATTTGCCTCTGAGCAGTTGAAGGTTATTCGTACGCCGGACGATGAATTTAACCAAGAGCTCGAGTCCATCGATGTCAGGGTGAAAAACGAGGATCCCCAACTTGTCGCCCAGTCGCCAGATGGTCTTCCTTCAGTACCCACAGGAAGAAGAGGCCGCCATCACGGCGATCTTGTAACTACAGAAGCCGAGTTTCAAGAGATCTTGAAGCGCTTAGAGGATCAGCAAAATGACGATCCAATGGCCAAAGCTGTTAGGGTTTCGGCGGCTATTCCTGACCAGATCTTGGACCCCATCGAGGAAGAACAATATAAGTTTGCAGACTCCAACAACATCGTGGCGAACAAGCAACTATGGGTTTCACGCATCAAAAGCGACTTCTGGGACACTTTCACGGAGGACGAGCACGAACACTTTTGCGACGCATTTTGCCGAGCACCCAAGAGGTTTGGCGAAATATCGAAAGAGATGGGTGGCATGCGGTCCTCAGAGGAGTGTGTTGTTCATTATTACATGACCAAGAAGGCGGTCAACTACAAGAATTTGGTGGCACAATACAAGAAAAAGGTGGCCAAAAAAGTGACGCGCCGGAAATCGTCCAAAGTCAAACCACTGGTGAGTTCAGCAAGTACTTCGGATCCTAATTCGGCGTCGGAACTTGCAGAGCCCCATCTTGATATTGCCGCAGCTGCTGTTGTGCAAACCAAGGAAGATAACACGGTTCCGGAATCTCAAGCTACTGAAGCCCCGGCCAGTCCTGATTTGGCTCGTTTTCCGGAACCACAAGTTGCAGCGCCAGTGCAGGCTGATATAACCTCTGTTTCTCAGGCTGCTGTCCTTCCTATGGCTGTTGCCAAGCATGAAAACTCCCCTCCTGACGAGAAGCGCAAGCTTATCTCGAGTTACTGGAGTATCACCGAGGTGAATGAGTTCCCACAACTTCTTGCCGCCTACGGGTCACGCTGGTCGCGCATTGCCGATCACTTGAGCACTAAGTCTGCTACCATGGTGCGAAATTTCTTTCAGCGCAACGCCGAGAAGCATGGGTGGAACGACTTGGTGGCCGCCGCAGACCACCGATTCAACCAGGAGTCTCACGGAGCTGGACTTAACACAGTGGATTCTACCATCGTTGTCAAGCCACAGAGAACCACTCAAGTGGACGTTTCACACCCGGGGGGATACGAGAAGGAGTTCGAGCGCCAAGAGCCCCTCCAGAAGCCCTCCGAGGCACAGACAGTGCAGTATGTGGTAGAGCAAGCCCCGCCAATTCAGATGGGAACCTTCCAGCACCTTGCACCCAAAGTTGAGACGACACCTCTGAGAGCGAGCGTGGGTCCTCTTCTTTCCACGCCGGCTTCGGAGCGTATTAGTTTTGCACCCCGTCCTGTTATAAAAGAAGGCACGAAACCCTCCATTATGAGTCTCTTGAACAGCGACCCAGCCACCTTCTCGCCGTACAGAGTTGAGCCAAAACGCTTGCCGTCACCACCACGACCACCACCTGCGCATTTTTCAAGGCCGAATGATTTAGCGGCGTTGCTAAATGCGCCTTCTTCACCTGCTCCAGTGGCTTCGGCAGCGCCTTCTCCATCCGAAAGAAGAAGTAGCATCAAGTCTTTGCTCCTGGACGAGACCTAGGTCCAGGTGTGAAGACCCCGGAACTGGACTACGACCGTTCCATGTACATTAGATTTAGAGAAGCCGAGCAAAACGCTCCGCATGTATTATATAATTCATTTAATGTGGACTAGGGTAATTGCTCTTTCAATTTCACTCCCCGGTCTCGTTGTAACCTGCACACAGCGCAGAACGAAAACTTTCAGGTGAGCTTTTCAGACCATGGACAGGCTACCTACAATGATCGCCAGAACACTGGTTGCGCCGGCGTCTCTTAGGAGACTCTGTACGCTGACCCGATTATTGCAGACAAACATAGTCGATTCTGAAAGACCCCCAGTCCCTGCCAAAGGCAAGAAAACCTTCTTTGGATATGCACCCTCATATATCCAGACTCATCAGATCAGAGACTACGAGATGGAAAGGTTGAGAATTATCCCAAAACTTCCCACATTCTATGGCGGAAATCCCAACCATGACGAGAACATGTTCAACTTGAATGCGTTGATCTCGAAGCACAGAAACTTGCCCACCCGGACAATCGACGAGAGAGACGCCAAAGAGTTCAAGTTCGTGTCATTCGAAGAATACAGGAAAAGATCGCAGTCCGGAACCAGACTCAAAATCGGCCATCATAAGGAGCTTATTGATGCCCTCAATCGCCTTCGGTCTATAGAGCACGAGTTGTTGCCCAGAGAGGTGATCGAAACCTTGAACGCATACTCGTCACGAATCGAGAACTCGCAAAAATCTGTCGAGAAGCAAGTCAAACAACTTGACGAGTTCGGTAGAGCCAACACTGAAGGCAAGAGAAAACGTGCAGTCGCCGAAATTTCCATGGTCAGAGGCGAGGGCGACATTCTTGTCAACGGAGTTCCTCTGACGGAATTTTTCGTCAGAGACATGGACAGAGAGAAGTTGTTGTACCCATTCAAGGTAGTGAGCCAGGAGGGCCAGTACAATGTTTTCATCACTACGAAGGGCGGAGGAATTAGTGGCCAGGCCGAGGCCGCCATGTACGGCATCTCCAAGGCGCTTGTTGTGTTCAACCCGTTGCTCAAACCGCGGTTGCGTCTTGCGGGACTCATGACCAGAGACGCCAGAAAAGTGGAGAGAAAGAAGCCAGGCAAGGTCAAGGCCAGAAAGTCCCCAACGTGGGTCAAGCGTTAGCCTTTGTATATATCAACCAGAACCAGCACCGATGGAGTTTTTTGTAGGGTACCCAGACGCACTAGCGATGAATCGTTTGGAGTTCTGCACCACTGTGGTTTGTAGGCCAAGTCTCTTTCTATTCATCAACAGAACTGCTCTAAAGTTTGTGCTGGCACGAATTCCATGGCAGTGCGCCGCATTCAGGACATGCTCAGCCCTGAGTGACAGCACTTCCATGGCTACTGGTCTCTCAGATTTTCAACAGTTCCATATACTTCATGAGTTGCTCGACCTCGCCCTTTTCGTATTTTGTCACCTTTGCCTGAAATGAGGCACCTTTGCCGCCGCCCTTGAGGTTTGCGACAAGGCTCTTAATCTGGTCCAGGATTTCTGGTGCCTGCGGTCCCATGATTTTCACCTGCCCCCCTAGCCCTGATTTGTAGTCACCGTTAATGTAGACGATGGTATTATTGTCAGTCAAGTTCACGCCAGTCTCCTTGTTCAGATTGACCAACGTCAAAAGTTCCTTCTGGAGAAGTTGCATGTAGGAGGAGTTGTCCTCGCGATAAGCGTAGGCGACAGCCTCTCCCAGCTTAAATTCTTCAAACAATGTCTTAGCTTGCAAAGTAGCAAGCTCTTTGAGCAAATTGTTCTCCCTTGAGAGTGCAGCTTTGTAGTTGGTGGTGAGCTCAGCCGCCTTGGAAGCCACCTCTTCGACCTGACATGAGAGCGTGCTGCCTGCGTCTTTGAGGACATTATGGTAGTTCTCGGTGAGTTTGGTAACACGCAATCCACATGCAAAGTGCAAACGAGAGTTTCCTCCGCGGATGTTGGCCTGGTGCAAGAGAGCTATTGCCTGGATCTGGCCAGTAGAGGTCAAGTGCGTTCCACAGCATGGATTGGCATCAATGTCACCGATTTTGACCACACGCACTACTCCCTTCGACAAATCGTAGTCATCAGGAATCTTAGATGCGTCGATTTCGCCGCCATGCTCGTCGGGTGTAGTGACTTTAATGGGGACATTCTGGGAGATCAACTCGTTCACTTTGCGAGAAACTTCATCCACAATGTCCTTCTCAACCTTCCTGGGCAATTCAATGTAGTTGATGGTCTCGCCCATTGACCAGCTGAGCGTCTCCAACTCGTAGGTGTCGAACACTGCTGAAAGCAAATGCTGGCCGGTATGCTGCTGCATAATGTCGAAACGACGATTCCAGTCGAGTTTGAGCGTTACTTCTGCTCCCTCTTGCATAGGTTCGCTGACCACGTGCACGGCGGTGAGTTTGTCACGAACCACCAGTTTGACGTCAACTTCTTTCAGATCACTGACTATGCTTCCTGTGTCAAATGGCTGACCACCGCCCTCAGGAAAGAGAATGGTGTCTTCTAACTCCACGGCAAAGAGCGTCTCCTGGGGCTTGGTAATTTCTTTTTTGGCGTTTTTGTTCTGCTTATCTTTCGACGTCATTATTGGTTCATACTCTTTGCACGAGACGACCCGGGTCTGAAACGATTTGAGGAATGAGTTACGCTGGCAAGCTAGCGCTCCAACAATTGTAGACTGAAGCACGGACATTCTTTCGTGTTTTCAACTTGGTTATTTTCTAAACTCGGTGTGGAGGTTTAACTTGTGGAGGTGCGCGCGGAACTTATCACTCTTCGATGAAATTCCAGATAACGCCGGAATTGGCCAATGTCATCAGGCAGTCCTCTGCACCAGAAACGGAAAAAAAGCGGCTTCTAGAAAAGGAGTCTTTCACCCGCTCCGAGATTCAGGACTTTTATCTGCAATGCCACCCCACACAGTCGCTACTAGACTTGCTTCGAACAACCAAACTCGTCATTCCTAATCTCAATGAGAAGAATGAAGACCGCGTGAAGACTAAAGAATTCCTCGATTCTATGGAGACTTTGCGGCTCCGAGCAAAAGAGCTGGAGTACCAGAAACTTCTCAACCCGAAACTGGACGTGAATTTCTTCCAACCGGACGACACCTTCGACCCCAAACGAGCTCTGAGAGAAGTTCGCAGTCACATTACGACGATCTTCAACATTCTACTCAGTGTTCTTAGCGTCAGCTACGGAATCTGGTACTGGACCGACACTTCATGGAGAATCAGAGACAGCTACCGAGTGTTGCTTTGCCTTTTCTTCGGAGGCTTGGTCCTTGTGGCCGAGATCGTGATGTACATTGGCTATCTCCGAAGATTGGACGAGGCTCGCGATCGCGAGCGTAACAAGAAGGAGATTCGGCGGGTTGTTCGGAGCATAAGGATATAGATCGAGTGCCACCAATGCGGCGCCTCATGCTCAAATACCTAATATTTCTCACCGTTTGGACACCTCGACAATTGTGGGAGGCCGGGGGAGTGAACCCAACGCGATGTTCTTTCGTCTGGGAGGCTTTTCTTCCGCCTCTAACGATTCACGAATTTCTCTCACTTTCACGTTGTAGGCATACGACACAAGTGCCTTAAGAAGCTCGAAGAATCCGAATTCTGGCCACAAAACATCGGCGAACCACATTTGGCACCGGTTGTTGCATTGCCACAACATGAAGTCGCTGAGCCTCTGGTGACCGCTTGTTCGAATGAGCAAGTCCAATGGCACCCCGTCTTTGCCGAAGTACAAGTTGTCGTTGACCAGCTGCTCTGTGATTTCGTCTCTGGAGATGGCGTTTGTCGCTCGCTGTTCTGCAATGCACCGAATCGAGTGCGCCATTTCGTCTCGGGAGGTGTAGGGAAAGCACACGTTCAAAACCTGGGTGGCGTCGGCAAAATTGGTAGATTCCTCGATAGTCTCGATGTCAGGCAATATATTTTCGGGAATCAAGGAGCGGTTTCCGATGATTCGGACGCGTATCCGGCGCTTCTTGACGAATCGCTCACGTGACCCCGAAAGCGCTTCGAGGCGGTCCTTCAAGAGATTGAAGAGCCCGTCCACCTCTTCCTTGGGGCGGTTAAAGTTCTCAATTGAAAACGCATATACCGTGATGTTTTCCACGCCTACAGCGAAGCTGGTGTCGAGCACCTGGCGTTAGCAGTTTGTGAAGTTGTGTGAACAGATGGAGAAATCGGAACAAAGTCTGCATACATCTGTCAATACGTACTTTCATGAGTGTACCGGCTCCGGCACGATGTCCGTGCACGACCTGGAGGCTTTTGGATTTCGCGTACCGCCTGTTCCCATCCATGATAATGCCCATATGCCGAGGAATGGGTCCGCCAGAGAGTAACCTTTTGAATATTGAGCAATTCAACTTCAGATGAAACCGAGGCACGTGCTCAAGAATTTTTGGAGGAATCAAACTTGCTAGGTTGTCAAACATGATGGAGTTAGATATGGTGGCTTTGGGTGCGAAACGTGGGTGCAAAAGGCATTGCAAGAAACCCAGACACCAGGGCGCTACAAGATGTGAAAACAAAGAACAAAGGAAAATCTCGAAATCCTTGGAACCTATTCCAAGCTCGCACCGGAGAATCCTTGGGGAGGTGTGGAGTGCGCTTTGGCTCGAAAATAGTGCCAGATCCTCGTCATCGATAGAAAAGAGACCACGACGAGAACGCCAATTTAGTAGCATAATGTTGCACATTCAAGGACCATGGTGCTAGTTCCTTTCAGCTCCTTTCGTCCCGCTCTACGCTCCGGGTCCCCATTCTCACCCCACAAGGTGAGTCCACTTTTTCGCACCAATTGTTCCACTCTATACACCTTTAAAACGCTGCTGAAAAGCGAACGAAACTGACGTAAATTCCCCAAAGCCATATATTCTGCCATGACTGCCATCGTTGTCGCACCCATGACTCCCGAATCTCAAAAAAGCACCCACTCTCATGGCGCCCGGTGGGCTGTCCTGCATGTGCCCTCTGTTTACCTGTTCAAGCGGCTTTCGAGAATCTCTGTTGATTCCTCAATCTCCCACACTCTGCCACTGAAATTCAAAAAAGGTGTTGTCAAAATTATGTCAGCATTCCGCAAATCTGTGCACGAGACGTCGTCGGGCGATTCCCGCAAAAGACAGTCCAAGAGAGACGACGCTATACGCAGACGGATCGAACATGATTTGGCCAAAAAACGGCCCCAGAACTCAAAAGCAACCAGAACACGCAAAGGGGCTCCTGGAACTGTCATGAGCCTAAGGCCCTCGGACCCCATATTGTGCAAGCCGCTGACCACTGTGTACGAGGCGGCCCAGTTGATGTCTGCGAGACGGGAAAACTGCATTTTGGTTGCAGACGATCAGGGCGACTTGGTGGGCATTTTCACTGCCAAAGATTTGGCATTTCGTATTGTGGGCGCCAGCTTGAATGCCAATTCCACCACCATTGATCTGATCATGACGCCCTCCCCACTCTGTGCCAATGCTAGCTCCCCGGCTTCTGATGCCCTTACTCTAATGGTGTCGAAGGGGTTCCGGCACTTGCCGGTTTTGGATGATGACAACCACATTGTAGGCGTATTGGACATCACCAAATCATATGCTCAGCAGATGGAGAAGTTGGAGCGTATGCAGAGTTCCTCCAAAAGACTCTCTGATGCTTTGGATTCGGTGCACCTGGAAATCAGCGGTGCGGCCCAGCCGGCGGAGTTTCTTGAGTACATTGAGGACTTGAAGTCCAAAATGAGCGGGCCCACTTTGGCCTCAGTATTGGACCACACCACCCAGCCCGTATACACGTCGGTCAAGTCATCGGTATATGAGGCAACTATCCTCATGAAGGAGAACAGAACTACTGCGGTTTTGGTTCGCGACAACCAGGGAGAAGTCACGGGAATTTTCACTTCGAAGGACGTCGTTTTGCGCGTGATTGCAGCGGGCTTGGACCCCAAGAAGTGCTCCATCGTAAGGGTCATGACTCCCCAGCCCGACGTTTCGCCTGCCAGCACGTCAATTCAGACGGCGCTCCGCCAGATGTTTGAGGGCCACTATTTGAACTTGCCTGTAGTGGATGAAGACCATGAAATCATTGGAATCGTTGACGTTTTGCGCTTGACTTACGTCACGTTGAACCAAATCCAGAAACTCGAGCTGGACGCATCGAAGCTGGATCCTGAGAAGCCTGCCGAAGGTCCGGCCTGGAACAATTTCTGGGTCGGCCTCGACAAGGATGACTCTGACTCGTTTCACTCGAGTTCTCACCTCAGTGGACCCAACGTGACTCCAAGCGAGTTTGAGCTGTTCAATCTTGATCAGAAGGAGATCCGTCCATCAGACTCTATTTCAGCTACTGGGGAGAGCTTCGCGCTGAGACCTGAAGTCGCCAGCATTCCGCTGATGATGAGAACAGAATCCTTTACGTTCAAGTTCAAATCTCCTGCAATTGCTGGCCGTGTCCATCGTGTTACGGTCAAAGAAGACACAGTGCTCAAAGATTTGCGCTCAGTCATTGACGAAAAGCTCCACCCGAAGGACATCGAAGTGCTTGGCTTGGTCGGCCAAGATGATGAAACTTACGCTGTCAGCTATGTGGACGATGAGGGTGACGTAGTCAGCATTACGTGCGATGACGACTTGCAAGATTGCATTCGTATTTATCAAGCAGCTGCGATGTCAAAGGCTGATCTTTATTTGCACCATCCACATAAGCACGCACCTGTGGAGGAGACAAAACGACAAGTTGGGAAGTCAAAAAATGCGGAGATCATTCCAGGCCTTGACAATGTTGCGTTGATTTCTGGAGTTGTAGGCGTCGTTTCGGCAATCGCCGCAGTCGCCTTCATCACCAATAGAAAGGCATAATCAGACGCCCAACATACCCTGCTAAATGAACCCCATTGCTTACCAGCTATATAGATAACGGATACCACGAGAGATTTGAGTCTCTCCAAAACTTGGAGAATACTACTCGGCATTTCAGCTTACCGGTTGTCTTGAATTATGCTATGTACATCGTCGCTAGGTGCCCTCTGCAGCCTTGACGGGTTCGGTGTCTTGTTTTTTGGCTTCCGCCAAAAGCTTGCGGAGTCTCTTCTGCTGCTCGCTCTCGGTGAGTTCGTTGTTCAAGTAGACGTTTCCCACGGAAGCAAAATCTTCTTTCTTGAGAACGATAGCATTAGGGTTTCTCTCGTTTGACCAGCGGCTGGCGACGGTTTTCTGTAATTCACCATACAAATATTCGACATCATGAGCACGGCTCAAGGTGTAGTCGCTGATGTCAAATCCCAACTTCTGTTGCAAAAGCTTTGCAAACTTGAAGCGAAATTCTAGGTCGGTCAAAGGTGTATCTTTATAAATCGTAGAGTTGATTGTTTTGCTGGTCAAGTCTTCGTAGGCGGAATTGATTTTTGACTCTAGAAGGTCTTTTGTGTAAATGGCGCTGACGTTGGAAAGTGGCACAATCTTCTCTTTCCACTGGTTGATTTTGAAGTCAGGCATGTCAGTGTCTCTGTTGAAGGGCTTGAAATCAGGCGAGTTGAGCTTGTTCAAGATCGTGATTTTCAGGGCAGGGTTGATCTCGTAATCGTTCTGTTCTGCGATAATTTCCTTTTTCTTGGCCTCTCGCGACCCAAAGAAGTTGTCTAAAAACGACCGTGGGGCCAGCGTCGACAACGTTCTGCGGACATTTGCGAGTCTGATCATGGTGGTGTCACACTAGATTGAAAAATGGTGAGCGAAAACTACATCGAGGGTATATGCAGTACGTACATTGAAGTGAAGTGAGGCCGGGGATGATTTAGGGTATTGCGGCGGCTCTTTTGCGTGAGTGGCGCCAAGTGCAGTAGCTCAAAAATGCCATGATAGCGACAATGCCTAGGGAAAGCTGCTCAATCTCGGCAGGGGCACCGATTGCAGCCGTGTGTGAAGATGGTGACCCAAAACCTTTTAAGATATGACCAGCATGTGGATTTGGTGTTTGTTGAACTTCGTTGTTGTTGATCTCAAGAGTGTAGTCTCGAATAGGGAAGCTCCTCTTCTGGTTTGGGTTAACAATACTCCCGGGAAGTGCCGATTCAGCAACCTGGGTAGTCAGCGTGGGAGAAGGTGCAGTGCTCGAGGTGGTTGTCAGGATAGAGACATCGCCGATTTCACACCAGCCATTGACAGGAATGCAATTGAAGTATTTGCACCACTCGCAGTGGAAAGACCCATCCAGCATGCCCTTGGAGTAGAGATTCTTGAAGAGTAGCACGAAGTATAGTATCGCAAGCACGAGGCACAACACCCGCACAGCAACCCACCAGTACACCCGTGAAGCCACTTTGTCAGCCCATGCATTCATGGGGTTCCAGTTTTGGAGAAAAAGAGCCCACGGTGTTGCGTGGCGATCGTAGGTGTAGATTCCGTCGATGTATACGAAAGAAGGATCTTTAAGGAGAACCACCGACAAAACTAGACCCATGCAAAAACCACCGAGATGGCTGAAGTTGTCTAAGCCCGGTAGGAGGCCAAGCACTAGCGAAACGATCACTTCTAGAAGCAAGATGAACAAGAACGTCTTGTAGTGGCGGGTTCCATAGATGTTAGTGTTCCTTTTCCCGCAGTACACAAAAACAAGGAAGTTTGTGGCGAGGATTCCGAACAACGCCCCTGATGCGCCGGTGGAGGCAATGCCTACGGGGGTGAAATTGGCCCCTAGCAAGAAACCTGCCACGCCGCTGGCCAAATAGATGATAGAATACTTCAACCAGCCAATGCTTCTCTCCAAAGAGGCACCCATGGAGACCTGGAGCAAGAGATTGAAAAAAATGTGTAGGAATCCCGCATGCAAAAACATCGGCGTGAAGACTCGGAAATGCTGATTGGGCCACCACAGGCCATCGCGCAACGGAACACCGCTTATGCCACACAACTCGCTCAACCCACAGACGTTGGTGTCTATTGAAGTGGAGTTGGGACACGGCCAGCTGAAGGAGGAGTCTGAAGTGAGGCTCTCTACTGGGTGTATGCACGGCACGTATCTAGCTCCCATGTTGATAAGTAGATAAGTAGATGGACCGAGCATTGGGTTAAAATAGGGCTTAGTCTGAAACGGCAGCCCCGTGAGCGAGGCCATTCGTGCAAGTTCGACAATGAACACCACCACCTGGATGAGTGTCACCAACATGGTGAAGTACGGAAGCCGCGTCCAGTGGAATCGCGGCAACAGAGCAGCCAATTTGCGGCGATTGCGTTCCTGGGATTGGAATCGGCGCTCCGCGCTAGAGTCTTTGAACTGTTCGCTGTCATCTGCAAGTCCTGATTCGGAAGCAAACACGTTTTCTGCGGGGTACAGAGTGTCGCCTGGCGCCAGCAGTAGTAGCGGGTTGGGAGTTCCCCGATCAATGTACGTGTTTGCGGGGTCTGGGTACGTGGATCGGCCGGGGTCAAAAGGATCGTAATTCCGGTCGGCGAACGGATCGCTCTGTGGAGGGAAATACTGCATTTCATGCGTTTCGGAGCCGTCTTTGTGTCTCTGTGCTCGTGACACGCTGTCCAATGGTTTGTCTGGTACGGTGGGGCGGAAATCATGGGAATCGTTGTAGTCGTAGGTATCGTAGGGACGCGACCGACCCTGGAAATCGCCAGAGTCGGGGTAAAATTGAAACGACTCGCTTGTCGGGGTATGCGTATTTTCTTCAGGAACGTTGTGGACGAACCTGTCCCGTAGTGCAACCATTTGCAAAAAGAAAGAAAGTGGTAGGGTGCGGAGATCAGATCAGCCAAGTGAGATGAGGAAATGTGTCAACTTCGAGGATGCATTAAGGTTTTGGCGTAGAGAGGTTTTCTATGAGAGTGTAAAATTTACTTTACTAGCGATGAATTTTTGTTTCTGGCTATTTTCTGTTCTTGATCACGGCTATGCTGCCGAGAGTGGGAATGTGAGTGTCTCGCAGGAACGAGATGACGAGTCGTCAGGGCAGGCACAACCACGCCAAAAATTGGAGCATTTCTGATTTTTGCCATTTTAATCAGAAGTAAATAGTGCCTTTTTTCGCTGTTTGGATTCCGTTTGCGATATGACGCCGTAGCGAATATTGCATGTTCTTCTTGACTAGCCTGACGTCATACGAAACGCCAATTAGACAGCACCATTTTGACTTGAGATGGATGCGAAATGACGAAATCCACATGTCTGGACATCCCCGCTACCCTAAGACATCTATCATTTACCGTATATTCTACCACCTATGCTGATCTTCTCACTTGAACAATGCCTCGTTGCCCAATGGGTCAGCACCCAAGACCTGGTCTCTGCGACGAGTCTTGCGTTGCAATGCAGCAGTAGCACGAGCCAGGGCTTCTTTGGCAGCGTCCTGTTTCAACTGAGAACGCACCACATTTGGCGACACATACTGCTTGTTTTCGTAGATTTTGGGGCCTCCAAACGAGCCCTCCAAAACCGTAATCAACGTCATCACAAAACGGGGCCCAATTTCCACAAGCGACATAGAGTCGGCGTCGAACTTGGACGAAGCCGCCTCTTTGGCATCGGCAGTCTCAGAAATCTGGTAATTGCGCACCCACACCTTGTTGTCGACAATGGAAAACGTCATCACGTGGTCCACAAAGGGCTTGGACTTACGAGCGCTGGGAGGCACGCCGAAAGTGTGCGTAAAGATCTCCTTCATGAGCTCATGGTGAGGAGAAGTGGTGAAGGTCTTGTCGAAACTCAAAATAGGACGCGAGCCCTTGAGACAGTTACCTGTGAAATTGAGCTCGTCTAACGTGTGCATGTTCTGGACGTAGAACTTGAAAGTTGGGCCGTTTGGAGGCTTGGAGATCCAAAGGTAAAGGTCCTGATGTTTGCGGGCTTCGAAAAAAAAGATGTTGTTGCAGTTGTAGAGCTCAGCGACCTCATTAAGCTGGTGCAAGTTTTTCTTGGAGTCGAACTTGGGCTCTTTTCTGGCGTGGGGCATCAACTGGGTCAAATCCTGGATGAGATGTCTGTGTCTGTAGGTGACGCCTCGCGACGAAATTACGAGAACACGTTGTCTGTTGATATGCTTTGTCTTTTCGGCCTGCTCCTTGGAGCTGTTGGACTGGAGGGCTTTGTAGATGGCACTCATGGATGAAGTTAGCCTAATGCGATGGAGTATTTTTTGAGATGAGCACCTGCAGGGTTCTGGGGTGGGAGGCAGCGATGGGAACTTTGATATGAAATTTGAAAAAAAAAAAAATCGGGGCAATGCCCGAAGATTCTGGTTTTATAGATGATAGGAATTGTAGCGATTCTTTTGATTGGATGAGCTGAACTTGAAGTGGGAATCGGTAAGTGAGCCGGGTGCCAGACAATAGCAGATTGGCATTATCAACGTGGTGGTGTTTTTTGGGCCTGAAATTCTGCGATCTTCTTCATGGAGGTCAATTAAAGCAGCACCACTGTCTTGTAATTGCCAGCAGTCGTTTTAGCGCAATTGTCATTCTGAATGTCGCTGGTTCCCGCGAGAGCAATTCACGGCAGCAAGGACGGGTTCTTACGTGATCGAATTCTCTCCTATAGTGGTCTGCTCTCAATCAAACATGAGTTCTCAAATAGCTACGACTTTAAGCTTCATTTGCCAGTTCTGGTGTTATCTCAATCACCTCAATCCACCGCACTGCGTTTGGGCTCTCCCGTCTCTACAATCAACGTGAATGTACTTTTATTGCTTATTCCGTATCTAGTGCTTCTCCTCGTGCTTGGCCAAAAAGTCCTTGATGAATTTCTCTTCCTCAGGCGACGATGCATTGATGCTGGGGTGAGCAGCCTTGGCTGGACCCCAAGGCTTGGGAGCAGCGGTAAACACTACGGCACCGAGAGTTGCAAGTGCAAGAATGTGAGGCTGAACGGATTTTCCAAGGATGGTGTATGCGGCGCCCATGACGTTAAGATAGATTTGGAGGTTTAGATTTTCACCTCACTTGTCGCGGCCATTGGTGGAGACTATGCAGGATATTGATTATCCACAAGCTACCCGTATATCGGAAAGCCAAGTCAATTCGAAAAAAAAAAAATGTCGAATAGGTGTCGTTGGGGAATGCGGCGCATTCATGTTTGGCGTGCTGCTGCCTGCTCGTCTACTTGGAGACTTTGAATCCTGGTCTGAGGGTGGTGTTATATTGCTAGCTACGGTATAGAAACAACCCAAATAACGAACGAATATTCCAAGGTTTTTACGCTACCCTCAATCTTGAAACCTCCTATTACTGTGTAAAATCTGGTGGTTGGCTCGATTTTGGGGGATAATCACCATTATTCTCTGTCGCGCTTTGTCATGTAGCCGTCAAGCCGGCATTATTGGTTTACTCCGCACATGGACATTCCTCGCCGTACTCAAACTCACCGTAGCCACTCGAGCGCGAGCCAGTCAATTCCGTATATACTGCAAAATTTGCCACGGCCACTACCTACATTGTGGATCTCCTCGATCTCTCTCCGGTATGTTCTACCCACTGCAGGAATTATGCCCTCATTCGGCAATTTCAGCGACGCCTCACCGGAACTTAAGCCGAACTCCATCAGTTTGGAAGTCATTGTTAGAAGAGAAAAAAAAACTTTGTTATTATCTCCGCTAGTCTATCCGCCTCGAACCGGCAGAAAAATTGTGCTGCAGTTGGTGGAGAACCGATGAGAGAGAACATCGACTGAGGACACCCGTATGGAGAAAATTAAACCCCCTACTCAATCGCTTTAGCAAGCTTTTTTCTGTCTCCTTTCGCTCTTGAAGCATTATCCCCGTTCTCCGCCGAACGGCCGCTTATCTGGTAGGTCGTGTCCCACCAGTGTGCGTGCACTCCATATCCTACCACTGCTAGATAGCTCAGGAACCTTCCCAGGGCCGCCAACTTCACGCCTGTTTGGGAAGCTTTCAATATCATCAATCTACTGCATAGATCTTCCAGATTCATAAAACATCTTTTGCCTACTGCCATTTCCAGCGCTTCCAGTCAGATCCACAGTTCGCCGACTTTCTGGTTCCCCACACATCAATGGCCACGCCAAGTTCAAGAGCTGAATACATTTCTGCTCTCAGCAGGCGCTTGGAGTCGCTACTCCCCAATCGGTCTGGCTACGGACTAGCCGAGGTGGAGCTCAATGCTCAATTCATCCTCACCACCAACTTGTTTTTCAGCATCGCCAAACCATCCAAGAAACACAATCACACAGAATATATTTCGGACATAATAGAGAGCCTTGTTTTGATTTTGGAGCGGCTCAATGTCGATCCCACGACCAGGAAACTCAATGACCGTGACCAGAATGTGCTAATTGCTACACTCGTTGTGCTGAGGCTCCTTTCGGCGTTGGTGCGCCAAAATTGGGATTCCCTGCTGAATTTCGAAAGCAATGAACCCTTGGTTCTGGGGCTGGGCATCAATTTTAGCTACAGCTTGGGCTACGAAGACAACTGTTTCGACTTGTATGCACGGCCGGTGCCTGCAAGCCTAAATATCGACACACACCACATCTTGGAGATACTCATGACATTAATATCTCCCCAACTCAATAAGGTCAGTCTTGCTAGTCTCAGGGGTCAACCATTCCCCAACTTGGAGGCTGCTGACTTTTCGATAGATGGAACCGTGGACCTCAACGAGAAAGAGACAGTTGATCATATTGACGAGATAGACAATCGTATCTCTGTTGTGTTGCGCTATATTGCCGCCGCAAACCCTGATGATTACTATCTGTTCACCCAGCGCAAGCTCTTTTCCTGGTTGGAAAGATGTGAATACATCCCGTCCGCAGCGCTCCAAAAGTACGCTATTTCGATAAAGTATTTCTACTGGACAGAGAAAAACGCGAAGGAATTTCTTAAATATATTCATAGGGCTATCCCCCTCGTGCGTTCCACTTCTTGGAAGATGCTCTTCCTACTATATGAGTCCATGAACCTTGAGTACCAATGCGTGTACCGGCCAGGATTCTACGAGGAGTTCATCCATTCTGGGGACCACCAGCAGACGTTCAGGCTACTATTTGACCACGCTGTGGCAGTATTTGAGGACCACAATGCGCTACCCCCGGGATTGTTCACGTGTCTCGTAATGACATGCCCTGCCGATTTTGATGAATTTCTCCTGAAACCAAACAGATTGAAACAGGCTTTCAATAAGCGTATAAAGTACTTGAGCACCGTCGTCAAAGAGGCTCAGGCCTGTGCTGGTTTGGACAACTTCGAAAGTCTCGTTGATATTTTCTTTTTGGGAGGCAAGCTCCCGAATATTGAAGGCGGAGTTAGACAATTTAGTCTAACATATATCGACTCCATTTTTGACAACTTTTTGAACATGGAACTGAGGTGTGTTGTCGAATCAGCTCGCATCCGCCACCGATGTCTTTTCACCCGATTTGTCGTGGCGGGTATCCTGTTAAAACCAACCCGCTTCCATCGCCTTTACGTGGACATGTTACGAGATGAACTTTCCCAGCCAGGTGAGTGTAGCGAGACAAGTTGCCGATGTTTGAGGGTCTTACATTTGGTTCGTGTTTTACGGGACGTTGCAGACGATGATATTTCACGATCAGAACTCATGGTCAACGATCTTCATCAGATCCTACGTAACATTATGGGCCATACCACTGGCAGACTCGAGGCTTATGAGGAGACAACAGGGGCTCAGGGAAATCGGGCCGCATCGGAGGCCACAAATCCTTCGTTGACTTCGCAGAAAAGCGCAGTTTCGAGTCCTCTAGCCCATAATTTGAGGAGGGGACTCGAGTTCAAGTTCGCTTACAACTTGGATAACCATTCTCCTGTCATTGCAGAGACCCAGCACGAAACAAAACCCAAGATGTTTCTTCCACCGTTGCCGCCATCCAAAACTGTCCCAAAGATGTGTGCTCAAGTTTGCGAGGAACTTCTCACTTACTTACTCCAGATTTTTGCTTTGTTCCCTGACTACTACATCTTCCCGCCGACAGATATCCGCGAAAAAGATGTATGGGAAGATAAAAGTATTGCTCAAGGAGTTGACTCCTTGAGGGAATCAGTAATCAGACCTATACGTGTGGCGATTCTGTTCAAATCACTTCACTCAAACACGAAGTTGTTTGATGCGGGTTGCAATATGGCTATGGCTTTTGTGAGTAGTAGCAGACTGCCTCAACTTAGCAAGCGCCGGGTTTTTGTGAACTATCTCCTAAGCGATACTATAGTGAAGACAATCGCTGAGGCGTGTACGGTCTTTTCACTAGCTGATCTGAAGTTCAAAGAGTGCTTCATCTTCTTTAATCGCTTTCTTCAAGAGAGGGACCGCGTTTTCGGCGGAAACTTGGTTGATGAATTCATTCGAGTGCCTCGTCTGCATGATTTCTGCAACGAAGTCTGCGAAGCGGTTGAAATTGTGCTTCTACTTGCACTTTGCACTCACGATGTCCAATTTTTCAACTTGGCAAGGATCACAATGGAGTGGCACGTGAAGGAGGTCCAGGCTGCCGTTCATCTTCCTACATGCTTCAAATCTGCATTGACGGATACCTTGGTGAAAATCTTAGAGGACGACTCCGTTTTCACTGGGTTTGTTTCTCTTCATAAACGCTTCAGATCAATCATCATGAGTGCTAAGCCTACTAATTCATTATGGCGAGTTTGGATTCTTATATACCAGCGGTGGGACGATATAGTGCGCAGTGAATCGTATTACGATAATGAAAGTTTGATCTTTCGTCATTACACTGGATTCCTTGTGAGCTGCTCTGGATGTTTCTTAACTCCCAAGTTCACTCAAGACCCTGAGAGAAGCAAAGAAAAACCAATCGAGAAAATCACCCGTTTTTTCGAGAAAGCGATCGAGCTCCTTAAGCTGTCAGAGCTTGTGGTGCGAGTTGTCGTGAAAGATGCCTTCTCCAACGAGTCGCATTCTGCCATCTACCAATTAGTTTGCAACAAGCTTATGAACGTGGGAATTGACTATATGGATCACAACGATTATTCCGAGGAGGCTGTTCTCTTTATCGAGCAGCTAATGGCAATCATCACTGCCATGGAAGGTGTCAAGAATGATGGGTCCTTCGTATTGGTAGCGCTTTTGCCCAACGTCTGCGAGTTCTTGATAGACTTCATGAATTCGGTCCCGAAAAGAACAGACCACGTGAAACTCAAACTCCGCTTCTGCAAGTTGGCTCGTGCCATCGAGGGAGACAGGTCTCATTATGGCCTTATGGGGAGTTTTAAAAGCAGAAATTACTTTGCCAAGGCTACTCTAGAATGGCTTGAAGAAGCCGTATTTTGGAATCCGAACAGTACTGATAACGCAGCAAGCTCGGACGAAATAACGTCCAATCTGCTTTCGCATCTGAGTCTGGCGAAATCGTCTGAAATCGAGCATCTTTATCTCGAACTCGCTGTTGAAAGCTCAAAGGCGTTGGAAGCTCAATTGAAGGACAATTTCTTGGAGATTCCAGACGGAACGAAGAAGGAGTCTATAAGGCAGAGCAAAGATCTCCTGTTTTCCAACTATTTTTCCGTCTTCTACAAAATCTTGCAAAAGTACACGGCTCCCAATCAAAGTCAATTGATGGCGAGGTCGAAGTACAAAGTGCAAACGGTTGTCGAAAATGTTCTCAAATCCATCTCCAACATTTTCCATACCGACCCTGATATTGGCATGCATTTCATTCTTCCATTGGGCTACCACGAGAATTCCAAGATTCGTTCAATATTCTTGAAGATCTTTGCGACCATGATTAAATCCAGGAAACACAAGGCAACGGGCGAAATCTTCACCGAAGAAGTTATTAGTCGAATGGGAGAATTGTATGAGATCGTTGGGGCTGCAGCTGCGGTCGCTACCGCTAGTGAACACAACTTGCTTGCAACTTCTTTGCTTGGACTCTGCTCTTACACTGGGACACTTGACAGATTGTTTCATGTGCTACTTCGAGACGAAATTAGTAGCGTTTCTCGCCCATCCGAGATCTTTCGCCGGAACAGCACGTTGACACGGCTTATGTCATTATTCGCCAAGGAATACGGAGATTCATATCTCAACGTTGTTATCAGGCCATTTATCGAGGAAATGATAGAGAAGAACCTCGTTTTTGAAGTCGAGAAGGCCGGCCCTGACGATGTTGATGTCTTTGTTTCAAGCCTCTCCAAACTTGTGAGATCGATTACAAGCTCTGACGATGCCATGCCAGAAACGTTCAAACTCATCAGCTTGGAGATTGAAGCCTGTGTTGGCGCTAAGTTTCCAGAGGCATCTTTGGTTGCTGTTGGTTCATTCATCTTCTTGAGATTCTTTTGTCCAGCCATTGTTAGCCCAGAACTGGTTTTTGGGATGACGTACATCGATTCAAAGGTGAAGCGATCTTTGATGCAGTTGGTAAAGGTTCTCCAGTACATGGCCAATGGTACATTGGCTAGTTTGAAATGGCAAACTTTACAAGACAGAATGCCTGAGCTCACTCAACTTAGCGACTTGATATTCGACTTTCTTAATAGGGTTGCACACGCAAATCTTGTTGAGAAGTACCCATTCCGTCGCACATATGTCAAGCCGTTGCCGAACTTGCGGTATTTGCACAAATTTTTTCACATGTATGCCGACCGAATCAAGCATCAATTCATTATCAACGACCCTTTGATGAATGCTGACAAGTTGAAAGAAAAGATTCACATTTGGAAGTGTGTGGATGAGATTTTGTTCACTTTGGGCGCCGCAAAACCATACGTTTCGTTAACGGGAGGTACGTTCTACAAGGCTGTTGAGAACGCCTCGAACGTAGGCAATGCCCTGTACAACGAATTCATGGCTAAAATGTCGGCAAGAAATTTTGAAACAAGTCTAGATACTAGGGCAATTCGCAGTGCAGTGCACGATGATGGCACTCCAATTGTTGTGGTAAATATCAGATATCTTTCTGAGCTCGACTACGACATGAGTCTACTAGTGTTCGTGATGTTTGAGTCCGCAAGCAGAGTGTGGGACAACAGATTTTACATTGTGATGGACTTCTCTCAATTTTACTACATGGGTATGATTGGGGAAACATATGTGTCGTTGATGAAGATGTACTCACCTGCAATCTTCTTTAAGAATTGTGCGAGGACTTATTATTTCAATTTGCCGCGAGTTCAATATCTACATCAGGTTGAGGACATGATTGAATTGAGAACCCAATCGAATATCGACAATGAGATCTACTTTTTGTCCCAGGCTGACGAAGCTGCTGATATCAAGGCATTGCGCCTTGAAGAAAGCATCATTGCAATTGCACATGACACGAGGGTAATTTTCAAGAATTGCAAACTCTATGATGAGGGTTTGCAGAAATTTGTTCCGGTCACATTGAAATTGGGAAGGCAATGGATGCAGATCTGCATGGAGAGAGTCACATTCAAGAACCATCCTTCGATTAAGACCCCAAGTGTGGTGCCGGTGGAAACTTTCATGTTGACGGAGATCTCTATGTGTGATATCTCGAACCGCACAATGGAACCAAACGAATTCACATTGACTCTCAACCGCTACGAATACTCTGTGACGCTAGCTTCCTCGCAGCGTCTTGAGGTGTTGCGTTTCCTATATTTTGCAATGCTTAGAAACAGCAAGCAAACTGAAGACCTTCTTGAGATCGATGAAGCTGAAGATGAAAATTCCAAGTGGTTCGGAAAAATCTGCAACATAGTCTTCCTTGCTTTACTCGAAGAAGATCCCGATATTAGAGGCGCTGCTGCTAGTTTGTTTACGGCATTGTCTTCGTACGTGGATATTAATTTTGGCATCGGTAGTGCAAATTCCAAGAGAGAGACATTCCCAGCGGATACAACAAGTTTTGTCTCCTCTGTATCGGGTCATTTTTCCAAATGTTTGCCCGATATGACGGCGGGATTCCTTTCGGCATTCTTCGATAACTGGGGAAGGCTCCCTGAAAAGCTCAAGGTGAGTGGATTGATGTACATGTCGCCGTGGCTCGCAAACGTAACACAGCATATTCTTCTCAAAAGAGATGGCAATGTCAAGACAAGTGAGATTGTTCGCCATTTGTGTCGGATTTCAGCTCAAAATTGCAGCCTTTTGCCTTTCTTGCAAGAGATTGCGTGGAATCAGTTGTTCGATGAGGCTCGATTGTCTGCCGTTCTCATGGACGAGATTATCGCTTTCGTCATTGAGAAAAAGGACGATGACAGTAACTGGGAGGATCTAGTCTCCGTCATAAATCCCAGTTCTGCCGTTTGTGGTGAGGTCGTGAGCAGACTCATCAAACGCATCAAAGATGCTGAGGAGAATGACCTGGAGATTGCACTTCAAAGCAAGCTTCTTGAAATCGGTGTCCTTATCAGAGTATGCTCGTCGCTATTCTTCAACTCCTACGTGTATCTGTCTTTGTTCTTGGCAGATGTGTTCTTCTTCTGTACGCTCTTCATCGACTCGTCTGATTTCGAGTATGGTACAGATTTGCAGCTGATGGTAATCAACACGGTCCAATCCTTCTCTCACAAGGTTGATCTAACGCTGGAACAAGCAGAGGTAATTGACAACACAGTTAAGTATTTCAGTGGCCAGCGTGCACGCATGTTGTTTGGACTCACGACCAAAGAAAGGGGCAATCTGGACTACAGTCAGTCGTACAACCGAGCTATGGCATTTGATCTCTTGTGTGTTCACCTCAACGACTTCATCGTCAAGATGGGTACTCCATCTAATAGATCCCGCTGGATTGGTCGATGGTCAGAGCTTTCGATGGATGTTGCATACGGTCAGTCCCTTTTTAAACTGCGTGCAGTGATGGTTGTTAGTTCACTTGCAAAATTCGGTATCAACGATTCAACAGCAGGAAAGGTTCTAAGATTGATTGGAACTATCTCGTCAAAGGACCCCGAAGGTATGACTCAGGGGGCAGTTTGCTTTTCTCGATTGGAAACTTGATTGCCCAAGGATTCTGCGTTCTTGCCGTTGGTTGTATGGGCTCAGATCACTTCATCGGTAATTTCTTTATCTAAAACCTATCAGGCCACGAGTCGATCACTTGCAAATTGCCTTGGAAAACTAAACGCACCGGGCAGGTTTGTTGACCGGATTACTTCGACTCGAGGACAGCTAGAGCCGTTGATTACCAATTTCGAAGAGCGACTTCACGTCAAGTTCTCCGAGGGCAATCTAGAGGAGCGCATGATGTTTATCTTCTGCAAGGGCCTCGGCTCGTCGCAATTCAAGCAGAATTCCCTCGACTGCTTGACCTCAGTTTTGAAGCAGGAACTCAAGATCCTGGATTCTCGCAGTGTGGATCAGACTTATATACACCGGTCTCTTTTCATGCTGTTCCTTTCGATGACTGAGCACGAGTTTGCTGACCTCTTGAAAGAAGTCGGTCTCTCTGATGTACCTACCACTGCAATCGGTAAAGTCAATATTCCGACGTTCGTATTCAAGGCTGTTTCGGACGGCAGCAAGCAAGCGCTCTTCAGTCTTGCACTTGCCGCGTACATTTTCGCTGGTGATTCGGACTTCAAGTATAAAGAGAACTTCATAAAGTTCCTTTATGATGGGTTCCGTCACGACATGAGCCCAGTGTTTCCTATCTTCCACATTGTCAAAAAGGAGTTGCAGAACATTCTTATCACGAGCTCTTCGATCACGCTCGTGAACGACATCTCAAGCATTATGACCTCAACTTTCGAAAATCCGGACTACTCCGAAAAGTTGAGCAAAGGGCGATATGATGAAATGATTGAATTTTACGAATTCTATGATATAAACCAGATTTGCGTCTTCAAAGTGGGTAAAGACGCCGAGACACCGGAGGTTCAGGAAGTGCTACTGTTCGCGCTGGATGTTCTCTACCGAAGCTTTTGCAGCGTTATAGACGGACGGCGGCTAGAAAGATTCTAGCTGTATTGTCCACATGCATTTACTAATGAGAATGAATTATGATAGTCTGATTTAACTCGCATTCGTAGAGTTGAAGACTTGTAAAGCCCAATTGATCTTATCAATGATCTCCTCGCAAATTTCAAACAGTTCCGCCTCAAGAATGTATTTCTTTTTGACCACCAGGTCTTTTCCACCACCGCCAGAATCCTTTTCCACCACAATCTTGAACATGTTAGGGTTTTTGCTCTGCTTATAATGCTTGAGTTTGACCACCTGCGTGATGTGGAAGGACGACGTTTTCATCATCGAGTCGTTGTAGTACTTGGAGTAATTGTAATGATGAAGGTAGTGGTGATGCCCGGTGCCCGCAGCCACGGAATTGGGGCTGTCAAGCTGGCCCTTTTTCCAGTTGCTGTCATCAGTGGGTGTAATGTGTATGTAGTCGCCATCAATGATTAGGAACTTCTCCAACCTGTTCAATAATGGCGACTTTTTCCTCCACACTTTCCATTTAAAATAGATGGTATTCAATGAGGTGGGAAGCTGAGGTGTTTTTCCTTGTATGAGATCTCCTAGAGTCAAGTTCGAGCTGTTTTCTGGTTTAAATGACAGTGCCATTGTATTCGTGCGAGGCCTGCTCGATGAAGGGGGCGTTCCAGTCTTCTTCTTGTCAATTATAGTGGTATCAACTGTGAGTTCGGGAGTTGCTCGAGACTTTGGCTCCGTTGGGGGTAGAACTTTGGGTTTGAAAGTGGCAGATGACGGAGTAATGCCAGCTTCAAAAGAGTGTTTCATAGGCTCATCGTTGGATGTTGTTTCTTCAAGCGATGCCGGCACCAAGCGGAATCTGTTGCTGTCGAGAGAGTCCAAGGTGACAGACTCAGCTAGATCCCGCGTTTTGAACGCCTCTCCTCCCAAGTTCTGCCCAAGCAAAGTGTTGTGTTCGTGCTTGAGATCTTCAATCACCTCTACAAGCCTGAAGGCTGCGCGGTCGAGTTGGTACTGTTGGCAAATAAGATCTAGAAGCTCGCCTAGGTTCATAGCTGAGCTCACAAAAAAGTTCACAAGTGAGGTATTGGGAATCTTCTCCACCTGGATCTCGATGCTGGTGTTTTTGTCGTCCACAATGGAGTTTGACTCGTCACGAAAGTCCAGAGTTCCCTTCTCCTTCTTCAACTCTATCTGCTCAAGACCAACCCTCACATCAAGTGGAAGTGGGGTCTGCCTTTCGTTGCTGGCCACCTCTGCCTTATTGGTGACTTTAGTGACAGCTAGGCAGTTGGGAGAATTGTAGGACGCCAAAATGCGCAGGCGGTCAAGAACGCCAAACGAGGCATCGTAGAGCTCGCCGTCTTCGTCTATGAGTTCCATGCGCCAATGATTGGGGTTCATGAAGTCGCCTTCGACAAGACTCTTGCGCTCTGGTATCAGATGCAACTTGAGAAGGATGAAGCCGATGCAATCTGCCACAGTCGTGCTGCTGCTGATCTGCAATTTTCTGAAGACTGGCGCAATGTCCGGAGGAACGAAGAAGTCAATTTTCACCAACCCATGGCCCTGGCCCAATGCCGTACTCACGAAGCTGTAGTAGTTCAACGGATTGAACGATGATGAAGATGTGTGGCTGTGTATCATGGAACTCAAGTTCAGAGCCACGTCTGGGACCACTGCTGGGCTGACTTTCTGGAACAGCAAAGAACTACGGCGTTTCATCACGGGCGCCGGCCGAGAGCGAGAGAGCCCGCTGGGCGTTTCCTTATCTGAATTGAGCAACGACGTCATGCTCTTTCCCTTGTGGCGCTTTTTCTTCTCCTGCTCAGGGTTTTCAAGAACATAGCTCTCCAGAATGGTGTAGTCGTACATCAACGAAGAACTGATGTCGATTGAATCGGCCTCGATATCGGTGAATGCACTGTCTGTCGAAGTGTAATCGAGCGTTTCATCGGGGTCAACGGGATCCAAGCCGCCCAATTTGTCGTCCGCACTGATGCCGATTCTGCCCGTATTCATCTCGTGCACGATGGCTTGCTCTCCGTCGATAGCCGCCTGAGCAGAAAGCTTGGTGGTGACATCAGAACCATAGACGCCATAATCCAAAGCTGCTTGGTTTCGTGAATTCGCACTCACCGTGTTCTGGTCTATATTCGACGGCAACGACAACGATGAGGACGAAGACGAAATCGAGCCTTCGGCGCGGCTGATGTCTTTCTTGAAGAAATGCGATAGAGGGAATTTCTTGCCTTTTTTGGACCGCCCCGCTGCGGTGGCCTGCAACTCTCCAGGTTTCTCAACCAGCGAATCCTCATATTCGAGCACGTCGCTCGCCGACACTTCGGTGGGTTTGGGTTCAATTGGATTTGAAATCAGTCCATTGTTTCCGTGGCCCTTTTTGGTGGCATTTCCTCGCTTGTGGGAACGGTCCTGCGTTGCCATGAACTCCGAGGGCATGTCGAAGGGAATCGGCGGCGACACCGGGCGGAAATTCTTGAGCACCTGATTGTTGATTTGTTCGTAGTACAAGCCCAGCAGAAGCGGTTTGATCATTCTCATGGAGATGTCGGAGGGGTCGCCGGACGAGATCACCATAGCTCTTAGCTGGGCCCGGATGTGAGTCGGATCAGAGGGAAACGCCATCACAGCTGACGTGTCATCTCTTCAACGGTTTTATAATTGAGTAGGTGAATAATTGAATAGCCTAGAGATCGGGCAGATTCGGTAGCTGAGTTGATGTAAAGACGGTGTGGAGATGATATGCGCGGAGTGGGGCAGAGCAGCAAGAGAAGGATTCAGGAACGTAGAGGGTGAAACGAGAAAAAAGGAAATGGTCCGGAGCTCTGCCTCATCAGGTCTGCACACTCTGTGAAATTTGCCAGTTTGAAGCTGTTGCTCACGTCATTTGCACTTCCTTATGACCCGAGTCTGGCCAATGTGGGCAAATGGAAGACACGGATGGCACGAGAAAGGTGTTGTGATTGCTCGGTCCGGGGCTAAATACTAAGTGTGATTGGCGGCTTATATTCCACGATCTGGATTTTTGACCCATCTTCTGCTTCATGAGATTCTCACGCTGCTGGTGTATTGATGAGAACCTGTAAACATTTCAGAGAAGAATGGCTAAATATAATAAAACACCCTGTTTCTACTGAAGTGCTGGATCCTGTGATAAAGTTGTGGACCCGCCAGAATGTTCAACATCGACATTTTCCCACTTCTTGGCCACTCCCTTCGGTACCTGACGCTTGTTCCTTCACATAGCCAACCACTCACCAAGAAGGCACAGCAGGCGTTAACTCACAGATCCACAACCAAATCCTCTGTGTCGACCCAACGTTCACTTGCCTCAAGACTGAGTAATGCCCTGAGCAGCTTGCCTCAATCAAATTTCCAGTTCCACACGCAATTGATTGTCCCACCTTCACATTGCACGATACAGCAACAGCAACCGCAATACTCATCATCTTTAGAAACTTGCATCCGTTCTCAATTGATTAAGTTCCATAAATCCAGCCAACATGGCATCTCCCAATAGAAGTTTCAGCGGGTTGTCCGAACGTCTTGAAAACATCTACAAAACCTACACTGACGACTTGACTTCCGAACACACCCTAGACAGCGACAACAATGAGGCGGCTGTTGCAAACGATTCCAGGCCAGCAAATGCCCATATTTCGTCCAGACTACTGTCGTTACCTCCCGACACAGATTCCGATCCACACACTGCACCCGTGCTGCCCCACCTGTCGAACTCGTTCGATTTCTACACAACTCCTGGCGCCAAGGGCATCACAAGCTCGTCGTTAAATGTGTTGCTCGACACTCCTACCACGGAATCTCAGTACAAACTCTTGGTTTCTACTCCCCCGATAATCGAAACCGGACGACCGCCCATAGGGTATCGCAGCGGTGCAAGTGCCGATAATGACTCGGCTGAATGGATCGAGCGTGGTGCCGCTGTGTCCAAAATTGTCTCCCAGGACTCCATCTCCGGCGATCAAGATGATGAAGCCGACACCGTGATCCGCCGGACTGTGAAAGATTTCGTGTTCGGGAAAGATCTTGGAGAAGGCTCGTATTCCACAGTTGTCTTAGCGACTGATAAGCACACCGGGAAAAAGTACGCCGTCAAGATCCTAGACAAAAGGCACATTATCAAAGAGAAGAAAGTCAAGTATGTGAACATCGAAAAACATTCGTTGAACCGGTTGAATGACAGCCCAGGTATTGTGTCTTTGTTCTTCACGTTTCAAGACAAGTATTCACTTTACTTTGTGCTTGAATATGCCGCCAATGGTGAGCTTTTGAACCTCATCAAAAAATTCGGCAGCATCAACGAGGATGCCACCAAGCATCTTGGTGCACAGATTCTTGATGCAATTCGCTTCATGCACGAGAATGGCGTGGTGCATCGAGACATCAAGCCGGAGAACATTTTGCTTGACGAAAAATTCCGTGTCAAGATCACCGATTTCGGCACAGCAAAGTTGTTAGAAAAGCGTAAAGGAGAAACGGGAATTGAGGAGGATTACCCCGTTGATGTGCGTGCCAAGTCGTTCGTTGGAACGGCCGAATACGTATCTCCCGAGTTGTTGGATAGCAAGTATTGTGGAAAGCCTGGCGATATCTGGGCATTTGGGTGTATCCTCTACCAGATGGTAGCCGGAAAACCACCATTCAAAGCCACCAACGAGTACTTGACGTTTCAAAAAATCACCAAGCTTCAGTATGCGTTCAGCGCCGGGTTCCCATTGATTCTTCGCGACTTGATCAAGCAGATCTTAGTGTTGCAGCCGCTGAGACGGTCCAGCATCGATAAGATTCAGCTGCATCCGTTTTTTGCAGAAATCAATTTCCTGGATATCTGGGAATCTCCCATTCCTGAGCTTGGTCCTTACAAGATGACTGCGAAGTCCATGATGAAGATGCCTACAAGTGTCAAAAACAGCCCACAACAGAAGGCCAAACCGAAACCGAAACCGAGACAAGCAGAAGCTCCGTCTAGAAGTACGCCCACCGATGGAAAGGGCACTCAAATGACCGCGGCAGCTTATGTTCTCTCCAAACGAGACTCAGAGCCCGACGAATCGGACTCAACCAGCAGAACTTCGCTGCAGCCCAACGGGTCCCGGGGCTCTACTCTGCTGCTGCTGCTGCAACAACCGGATTACATTCCCGGAACAAACATTTTGCGTCCGGTGATCAACACTCGCGCCTCTTTTGCTAGAGCTTCGACCAATCTGGTCTCTTCGCGGACTGAAGAACGCAAAAGAGCTTCGTCCAAAGTAATGGAAGTTGGACCACTCACTTCGGTGGACTTAGCGTGGCAGAAATACTTCAAGTCCCCGTCTGAGCGTGTGCTCCATATTGGTTCTGCCATTGTTTGTCGCCAGCCCACTGAGTACTTTGAGAAGAAGAATAGAGGTCTGATTCACGACGCGCCATTAGGCTTCACGAACACCTTGCAGGCGTTGGCGAGGCGGACGAATGGCACTTCCATGCTAAGTCAGGCGGCACGAGGCAACAGAGGCTTGCGTGGTACTAGCGTTGACTCGTCTTCGCATGCTGAAGCCGCCGACGAGACTGATGCGATTATCTACCATCAAGAGGTTCCCGATGCGCCAGAGCACGCGAAGGTGGAACCTAGCAACTCTAAAGATGCGGCTAATCCTAGTCCCATTTCCAGCTCTCGAATTGGCAAGGCGATTTTCAAGAAGCTTTTGCACAATGACAAAAAGCCTGACGCCGCACCCGAGACTCAGTCTGTGAAATCCGCATCCAGCGGTTCCAGTAACCGTGCAGAGCGTAGCAGTGGCCTTGAAAAGCCTCGAACCTGTACCATGGTGGTGACCACTCACGGCCGCATGTTGGTGTTTGCCCGTGACGACCACAAGAACGACTACGACTTGATCGTCGAGATCCGCCTCCTGTTGCCTTTCATCAAGTTCAAAGAGGTAGTCACAGCCAGCTCCAAATTTGGCAAGATCTTGCCGTCCACGGGTATCTTCGCCATCGAGGCTATCCAGTCTACATTTGCATTCGAGGTGGAAAAGCATGACGTAGCGCCCTGGACTGAAGCCTTGGCCAAGGCCAAACTCAACCAACTACACCGTGAGTTACCGGATGACTCGCATAAAACCGAGCTGTCGCCCCATCTCTTGGACGCGCCCACGTTCAGCAATCCCAAGCCCAGGGAATCGACACCGCCGCCACCATCACGACCAGCACAAACTTCGGGGAAGGGACGGTCACCACAGAAGCATCTGCTGCCACACCAGCCGCTGCTAGACCCAAAGAGCAACCAACTCCTTCAGAGCAAATTGCGAAACAAGACGAGCATCAAAAGGAAACCTCCACCTCCGCCGACATCCTCTACTGGACTACACCTGAGCGGGCTCGGGCGGGACCTGCAATACGGCGACAACGTCACGATACAGGCCGCAATGTTGGCAGTGCTGAATAAGCCGCAGGCTACGGTGACGGAGAGGCGGTCCAGCTTCTCCAGAGAAAACAACGGGCACACCGAGCACACGCCGGGGCGGAGTGCCAGCGGGCCAGGCGCCGCCATCACCCTCAAGAACTCCAAGCTCTTGGCGCGGTCGCGGGGCAAAAACAGAGCATAGATAAATCCCACAACAATCCAGCCTTGATGGTGTAGCCGGAGCAGTCACTCGGTCACGTGCAACGGCGGGGGCGCACAGCACCTGCACACACACCGACCGCTCCTCATACAGTCGCACGCATCCTCAGCATGGGGAGCCACCGCTCTCACCCTGCACACAGCACAGCGCACCGGTCGCACCCACAAATTTTTTCGGCCTCACTGAACCAGTTTCCAACTTCTTCACACAACTTCAGAATGGCTAAATTCATCAAGTCCGGTAAAGTTGGTATGTACCCAGAATGAACGAGACGACGCGTGAGCACATGCCATGTCGGAGCCCATGTCGGCGGCGGCCCCCAAACTCCCTGGAAAAATTTTCACCGTTATTCATCCCCCATCAGTGGGGACGGCAGCAAACACTCAGAGGCCCCCAATGACTGCTGCAAATCTTCACATTGCCACCGTGTCCTTTTCCCCCTCTCTCCCATCTTGCAAAGTTACTAACTCCCAGCTATCGTTACCCGTGGTCGTTTCGCTGGTAAGAAGGTTGTTGTCGTGAGACCTCACGATGACGGCACCAAGTCCCACTCTTTCGGCCACGCCATCGTGGTTGGTATCGAGAGCGGACCCTCCAAAGTGTTGAGAAGACACGACGCCAAGGCCGTTGAGCGCAAAACCAAGATCAAGCCATTTGTCAAGTTGGTCAACTACAACCACTTGATGCCCACCAGATACTCGTTGGACGTTGAGTCCTTCAAGAACTCTGTCACACCCGATGCCTTGAAGGAGCCCTCGCAGAAGGAGGAGGCCAGAAAGGTTGTGAAGGAGGCTTTGGAGGAGAAGCACAAGGCTGGCAAGAACAAGTGGTTCTTCACCAAGCTCAACTTCTAATCATCATCACGTGTAATACAAAAGGTACATTGAGAAACGGAGCGTAGAGAAATCCGGTGCGAATGCACTTGGCTTTTGGCTGTAGCATTTCCTGTTCGTAGGTTCTTTCTGCCCGCGCTATATACTGTAGCGATAACTACTGAGCGGCCCATTTTCCTGCACCCACCACTATGACCACTCCAGACGTCCAAGGACTCTCGCTCGACGACAAGAAGACTCACGAGCAGGTGGTCACTCCCTGGGAGGTGGAGGCTGCAGTTGACGAAAATGGCCAGTCTCAGGGCATCGACTACAACAAGCTCATCGAGTCTTTTGGCACCAGGAAGATCACGCCCGACACGCTCGAGAGATTCAAGCAGGTCACCGGAGAAGAGCCCCACCCTTTTTTAAAACGAGGCGCTTTCTTTTCTGAGCGTGATTTGGCCAAGATTTTGGACTTGTACGAACACGGCGAGCCGTTCTTCTTGTACACTGGAAGAGGACCTTCGTCGGACTCGTTGCACTTGGGGCACATGATTCCCTTTATTTTCACCAAGTGGTTGCAGGAGGTCTTTGATGTGCCTCTTGTGATCGAGTTGACCGACGACGAGAAGTTCTTGTTCAAGCCCAAGCTCACTATTCCCGACGTGAAGAAGTTCGCTACTGAAAACGCCAGAGACATCGTCGCTGTGGGTTTCAACCCCGAGAACACCTTCATTTTCTCCGACTTGATGTACATGAACCCGGCGTTCTACGAGACGATTGTGCGTGTTTCACGCCAGATCACCACGTCGACGGCCAAGGCGGTGTTCGGATTCCAGGACTCTGACTGTATTGGTAAGCTTCATTTTGCCAGTATCCAGATTGCTACTGCGTTTCCTTCGTCGTTTCCAGATGTCTTGGACATGCCTGCAAAGACTCCATGTTTGATTCCATGTGCAATCGACCAGGACCCGTACTTCCGGGTTTGTCGTGATGTTGCTGACAAGTTGAAGTTTTCCAAGCCGTCGTTGATTCATGCGAAATTCTTTCCGGCCTTGCAGGGAGCGTCCACCAAGATGTCTGCCTCAGACACCACCACGTCGATTTTCATGGACGACACGCCCAAGCAGATTCAGAAGAAAATCAATAAGTATGCGTTCTCTGGTGGCCGTGCGACATTGGAAGAGCACCGCGAGCTTGGAGGTAATGTCGACGTGGATGTCGCCTACCAGTACCTCTCGTTCTTCAGCTACGACGACGAGAAATTGGCGCAGTTGGCTGACGGATACAAGAAGGGAGAGATTTTGTCTTCCGAAATGAAGAAGGAGTGTATATCTGTTTTGCAGGAGTACGTGGCTGGCTACCAGGAGAGAAGAGCCAAGGTGGACGATGCGGTGCTCGACCTGTTCATGAAACCCCACAAGTTGCAGTGGGGCCAGAAGGAGCGCAAGGTGCCAGCAAAGGAGCGGCCAAGCAAGAAATAATAGAATAGACTAAGATGGGCAAACGTACGCGCCGAGACTTGCATTGCGATAGGTCTATAACCGAGACATACATGGGGAGACTCGCACTGGATGCGGTCGATGACCGAGACTCACAGGTATGTCTCTAATTTCTTCTCCCTTTTCTCTTTTGTGCAGATGGGGAGCGGAATGCTTGCCTTTCCGGGCTCGGGTCCAGTTACCATATTGCCAGGTAGCTTAGTCCCAGTTACCATCTCCCCAGTAGGCTACGCTTCATGACTCCACCAGAAGTGGCCACGGCATCTGGATCACACCGTGTCACATGACCGGCTCAGATGGCCCCGTGGGCAGCTCAGGTAGCCTCCCCAATGCTGACAGCCAGACATTCCTCGTCCACTCAATCACGCTGGTTGGCAGCCTCTAGCACACCCTTCACGGCTTCTAGAACAACCATGAGTTTCTCAAAGTCGCCCTCCCTCGTCTCCGTGCCAGAGCCAAACCACCGGGACCCAATGGTGAGTACCGTGTTCTTGGGATACGCCAGCGTCATGATGACTTTGCCGATTTGCGCAGCAACAATCTGGATTTTGAGGTTTGCGGGATCGCCCACCAAAAGCTGCGGCTCAATGGCGAGATCCTCCTCGTTGTGGAGTTGTTGGTTGATGGCACCGTGAGACGAGATGGGAAGGTCTAGCGTGGTGTCCATGACATCATCCACTAGAACATTGAGAATGTATTTGTCTGCGTAGTTGAAGAGAATCACGTGGAGCTGAGTTTTTCCGAAGTTGGTTTCCCGAGAAACTGGCACCACCGACTTGTTCATGCGTGCAGTTCGTGAGTAGCTCGCTTACGCTATGCTGACAGAAGTCACGAGCCGCACCCAGTAGCATAGGCGGCAGAAAGCGACAAGAAACCAGTATCTCTTAAAAGTTTGGGCCGTGCTGTTGAGCAAGCCAATCTGGTCACATTCGCAAGCCAAAACAGTGCGCCAGGGGCCTTTTGTCCTCTTCTTTTGGCGCATGCTCTTAGTCATCCGGGCCGCACGGGCCATTTTTCAGCGTACTGCACTGCGAGGCTCAGAGAACAAAATCACCCCAGAGTCCACGCTGCTATCTGACTCCTACAGCTGTCAGGACCTGAAATTTCCATTTTTATCAGACCCTTCTACATAAACAACCGCCATGTCGTCCTTTTCTGATATCCCATCTGCCATCGAGGCCTTCCGCAACGGCGAATTTCTCGTGGTCATGGATGACGAATCCCGAGAAAACGAAGGCGACCTCATCATCGCGGCCGAGAAAGTGACGCAGGAAAAAATGGCGTTTCTCGTTCGCTACTCCTCTGGTTACGTCTGTGTGCCGCTTTCTACTGCCAGAGCAGATGATCTTGACTTGCCCATGATGTTGAAAGACAGAACAGACCGCCACGGCACCGCCTACACCGTCACGTGCGACTACGCCCACGGCACTACGACAGGCATTTCTGCCCACGACCGCGCGTTGACTGCTCGGCTGTTGGCCAGCGCCAAATCCAAACCCGATGACTTTATTCGTCCTGGCCACGTGCTCCCGTTGCGGGCGGTTCCCGGTTTGCTCCGTGAGCGTCGTGGCCACACTGAGGCCGCCGTGCAATTGTGTGAGTTGGCTGGGTTGCAGCCAGCAGCCGCCATCTGTGAGTTGGTGAGAGACGAAGACGGATTGATGATGCGTTTGAACGACTGTGAGCAGTTTGCTCAGACCCACGGCCTCAAGGTGATTACAATCGAGGACATCGTGCTGCATATTGGGAAGCAGTAGTGTGGTTGGTTGGACGAACCTTGATGGTATGAATGGATGTATGGATGGCCAGAATGAGTGGATGGCCGGAGTGAGTGTGCGGGTGGCTCGTGAATAGACAATATAATGGAACTCGAGTAAACAGGTAGAGCGTTGTGTTTTGGTGCCGATCTGCCAGCCGTGGCGGTCAGCTTGGAGTAGCTTTGCCGGGTATTCTGAGGCATGGCGAGTTCCAGCATCAGAGTCTTACAGAATCTTAGAAAATATGTCTATTTAGTGCGCCATCTATGCGCTATATCACAACGCCAACGTCAACTGTGCCTTTCTCTTGCCGCTCACCTCGTCCTTGACCGACAGCACTTCCACGCGGACCTTGTCAAAGACGGCAACCGTGCGGGGTTTGCCCGCCTTGTCGACGAACTTCAACACGTACGTTTCCTCGTTGAACTCGGCGGTATTGGGGTCGCCCAAGGTCTCGATTTTGATCATGCCTTCAACTCCAAACTTGGGCACCAACACCACAAGTCCATTGTTGAAACACTTGAGCACGTAGCCCTCCTGCGTGGTCTCGTTGTTGCGCATCACCTGCCCAACGTAATATTCAATACTGGCTCTGCCAGCAAACTGAGCATTACGATGGCGCCTATTGATGTTACGCACAATCAACTCCATTTTGTGCTTGTCGCGATGACTCAAGTCTAGCATCTCGTATCCGATAGCGCCCGCTAGTTGCCTGTGGGCCACAACATCACAGTATCTCCGGATGGGTGACGTGAAATGCGTATAGATGTCCACTGCAAGACCATAATGGCGGTAGTCAGGATAGCCATACGAGCCAGATGAGAAGTACTCGGCAGCCATCATACATCTGGTAGACATGATACGAACGAGCGTATTGAAGTATGGGTCGTTGGGGTCCACGCACCTATCGAGCGAGTCAGCAAGTGCTTTCGAGGACTCGGTGGAAATAGACATGCCGTTTTTCCGGACACGGAGCATCTCATTCAACGCCTCGAAACTCGTTGCGGGGGGCGCGCCGTGTCTTCTCAACATTGCAGTCTGGGGATAAGCATCGTAGATTTTGCGTGCCACCGAGATGTTGGCGAACAACATGAACTCCTCAACGAGGGAGTTGGTCTCCAACAACTTTTTGATTTCCACCTCACCTGGGTCAGATGTCTCGCTGTCCATGTGGACTTTCACCTCCGGTGACGCCAAGTTGAGTGCGCCGGCGTCCAATCTTCTCTGCTTCAACTTCTTGGACAACTTAAGCAAGATGCGCATGGACTGCGTCAACTCGTCCTGCTGGGCAGCATCATCGATACGAAGTTGCGCCTCTTCATAGGAAAAAGCTTTCCTGGACTTGATGATGGACTTTGTGAAGTCAACGTTGACAATGTTGGCATCCTCGTCCACCTCCCAAATCACAGAGAAGGCGTACCGGTCGACATACGGCTTCAACGAGCACAAATTCGTACCCAAAAGCATCGGAAGCATGTCAATTCTTTTATCCACCAAGTAGACCGACGTGCCTCGGGACGCACCCTCGTAATCGAGGGCGGTGTTCGCCTTGACAAAGTGGGTCACATCGGCAATGTGGACTCCAACTTCGTAGTTGCCGTTGGGCAATTGCGCGGCATGCAAAGCATCGTCAATATCCACACAGTTTGGTGGATCGATGGAACACACGAGCTTGTCACGGAAATCGCGGCGCTGCTTGAGCTGAGGATCTTCGGTGGTGTCAAGATTCTCGGGCACAGTCCACTTGTCGCCATCTTTGGGCAAGCAGTCTAACACAGCCTTCGAAAATGGTCTGTATTCGACATCGTGCTCGAGAAGCAACGCCTCGGTCTCGGCTTCAGCCGATTCGATCTCACCCAAACTCCTCACGAAATGTCCCTGAGGATACTTGGAAGTGGCAGGCCACGAGTCGACCGACACGACTATCCGCTTGCCAAGGAGATCACGCGCCTTGCGCGTCTTGATTCTGATTTTCGGTAAGAGCTTGTCCATGAGCACAACAAAACACGTTTTCTGTGCGGTGCCGGTGTCTTCCTCCGCCACCGATGTGGGGGCAACCTGGCCGACATAGTAACGCCACGAGCGACGAGTCACCGCCACAACGCGAGCTGTAGGCTGTAACCTGCTTTCTCCAGAGGTGGCGTGTACGGCTTCTTGGGCCAATACCCGTCTTTCCTTATCGGAGATGATGCTCTGTTCGGTATCATCGTCTGGGTTGTCGTTAGCACCCAAGGCATCCTCCTCGACAATTGTCGACGAAGGTTCACGCCACCGGTCGCGAGGGAGTAATTCCACAATTACCAAGTCGCCGTTGAACGCACGGTTGAGGTTCTTGGTGCCGGTGATCAAGAGAGGCTTGCGGAACGCCGGTGTCTGAATTGTGCCCTCAAGAACGTTGTAAGCAGAAATATTCATAGAGCCCTGATATAAGGTGCCATTGCGGATGCCCGCCATGGTACGGGAACTGTTGTAGTACTCAGGGAACGAAATCTCAGTTTCCGTCTTTGAGAACGACTCCAGCTCTGTAGGAATCAAGTCCACGAGGTCCGAGCCGTTGGGTAAGCTTTCAATGTACTCTACGAGGCTTCTGGCGTCGAGCCCATCGCTGATTGCTTTCTGTCTGTTATCGCGATCGTTGCACACGAGCACGACGTCGATCGGCGAGCCAATATTTTCGGCACCTAAATGCTGTTTGTACCATGCGGCACATTTGCGGATGGCCCGGTCATTGCGGTCATTGATGGACTCGTCTTTGTTGCGGGCTACGTAAGTCTCCTCATGGAACTCATTGTGGAAAACCACAAATCGCTTATCGGCCGCTTTGACCAACGCACGGAGTCGGTGGTAGATGGGAAACGACCTGTTTTTCACTTCTTCTAGAACGATCTGCGGCACGATCACATCGTAGAAGCATTCAGTACTCTCCAATAAGTCGATGGCAGAGAGCACGATATTAGTGTCGATAATGACGTAGTGGCGGCCATTTTTGCCCAAGATTAACGGGCTGTCCGAGAGAACTGGCTCTGGAAGTTTGCCATGGGCATCTGCCTTGATTAAGGTGGCGCACTTAGTACATGCCTGGGAGGAACAGGGAATATCGGTTCGGAGATAATGCTCTCTTATGATTTTAGTACATCCTCCATTGCGAGAACGCACAAACACCTTGTGTGTTGCTGTTATGCCTGACGATAGTCTTTTGCGCTGAAGCATGGTGGAGATGGAGATGACGCTGTGTGCACGACGCTTACTAGAGGAAGATGACTATGTTCGAACGTGGAAGAAAATTCAGGCAAAATCCTGATCGCCTGGAAATTTTTCACACTGAAAAAATTCGAATTTGCTGCTAGTCGTTTGGCCCGAGAATATCTTGAACGACGCCCATATCTGGAAAGCAAGGGTTGCTTCAGATACGAGTGAAGCCTCGAGGAAGATCTCGCCTACGAAGTCGCTTTGAATATCGATGTGCAATTTTCACATTATCGACGTCGTCTGTTCTTGTTTTTGCCTGATCTACTCTCCTAGACTATTACTTACTGACTCAGTCTCACTCTCACGGTTCGGCTACTTGCTACAAAGTGCACAGGTAGATTCAGCCGACGCTGTTTTGAGCCCAAACAAAAGGTCTAGTCTTTAAGCTTTGCGCCACTTCTAAAATAGCCTACAACTACCATCAGCAGCTGATGCTGAACACACCAACTCCCATCCGAACGCCGGCATACCAATTACATTACTATTTTTCAATACCCTTGCAAGCTTCTTTACACTTGCTGCATCATAGGACTGCCCACAGCGGTGTGAGAGCCATGCAGAGAACTGGAGTAGGTCTCCTTTGGCGGCGTGAGCTCACTGTTGGGCAAAGGAGTGTGCGGCCTTGAAACGTCAGGACTGCGGTGGTTGTCAACAAATTCAGTGGGCAACTGCTCCGAATGATGGACCTGCCAGTGCTTCACCGCCAGAGGGAAGAGGTCAATGGCCCAGAACAACAACAACACGCCGTACCAGAAGGAAATGGTCCACTCGAAAGAGGCGGATTTGGAGTTTTTGTCCTTTTTCATGTAGAAGCCAAAGAACGCGGCCAAAACGACGGCAATTATAAGCCAAATCAACTTGAAAACGAACGATACCATGTACAAGTTCGCCCAGCGGCTCTTTCCAAAAATCACCTTCTCGTGGTTTGGGTGCAAACGCTGGGGAAAGTTGCCGAAGATGAACGAGTTGAGGAAGTTGAAGAAACACGCCCAAAACACAAAGAAAATGAACACCCCCACCATCGTGATGTGCACCGTGTGGTACTTGGAGGTCTTGAAGATGGAAACGAAGAGAATGCCCAATTGGCCAATTATGGCGCAAAAGATGCTTATAAGCGCAAATTTGGGCTGCTTATTAGACACATACGGCTGGAGTTTGACCTTCTTCCGGAGCACATACTCAAGTACTAGTGTCCCCACAAAGAAGATCAACTGGAAGCCAGTGCACGAAATGAAGAGCGGCTGAAGATTGGTGGCGCCCACATCGGAAATGTACACGGGATCTTGTTCAATTCCGTTCATGAACAGATAAATCGGTCTTCCTTGAAGTGACCACGCCGAGATGAGGGCGATGAGCATACCCCACCATACCACCAATGCGATGAGCGGCACGATGTACCAGTGGATTTTCTTGAAACGGAGGAGTTTGGGAGTGGAGGACGCCATCTTATGGAGCAAATAATGAAACCAAGAAAAGAAAAACTCTTCCAGAGGTTATACGCAACGGAATGAGCAAGCACGGGAAACTGTTGCTGCGGTTGGTCACGTGATCGACGTCACGGTGCGGACCCAACGGAAGGCGGTGCAGCTCGTTCGGCTGTGGGCTATGGGAGCGGCGGTGGCGGCAGTCAGCGTTAATTGCAGCGGCCGTTCTCCAGGTGCTCGAGTGGCGCCGTGGTTCCGGGAATCGGCGCTTGTGTCCCGGTCGCGGTTCGAAGCCCGGGGTTGACGTCCGGAGCTCGGCACCAGCCGCCGTACATGGCCAGAAATGTCTCACGAGCGGCCCAGGCGGCGGTCCGCAGGCAGCGGCGCCAGCCGAACACCTCCAGAAGTCGTGTCACGTGACTTGGTGCCGGCGGCCGACTGAGTAGCAGGTCACGTGCGTCCCCACACCTCCATGTTCAGCATCGACAACTGGCTCAACGCCTACATTCCGCCCAGCCAGGTGCACAAACTTCCCCGCCTTCTCCGGCGGCTCGCTGGAGGCCACAATCCGCCGGCCCAGCACGACGCCGTGGTCTTGCTCGACATCCTCGTATCGTCATTCTGCGGAATCGCCGTGATCGCGGCGGTTTTTAAATCACACACGGTGTTCACTCAGCATCATGCGCCGCTCCTTTTGGCGTCGTACGGAGCATCGGCGATTCTCACTTTCAATGCTTCTCTGGCACCTCTTTCGCAGCCTCGCAATGTGATAGTAGGCCACTTCTTCGCGGCAGTGATTGGAACGGGAATCCAGAAATTGTTTGCATTGTCTGCTGCTGGAAGAGACAACTACTGGGCCAGCGGCGCTCTCAGTGTGGCGGTGTCGCTGGTGTTCATGGCGGTGTTTAACTGTGTGCATCCTCCCGCTGGAGCACTGGCGCTTCTTCCATCTGTTGATGAAGACATCCGTATGGTGGGCTGGTGGGTTTTGCCGATTCATTTGGTGCTGTCTGTTTTGATAGTCGCCGTCACGTGCGTTACCGTCAACTTCTGGCGGGTGTACCCGACGTGCTGGTGGAGCCTGGGGGTTTGCGGGAAGTATTGGCAGCAAAGAACGCCAGATGCCGATCTTGAGAAGCTGGAATTGGATGTTCTGGAACCAGAAAATGCGCAGCCCGTTACCTCGCTGTCTTTGTCTGGTCTACTGGCAGAGAAACCTGTGCCTCACGTGTATGTTCTGGTGGACAAGGTTGTCATTCCCGAGGGGCTTGTGCTTGACGAGTTGGAAGTGCAGTGGCTAGAGACGCTTCAGCGGCGTATTTACGAGATGCAGATCGAAACGCCGGTTCTGCGTGCACCTGGTCCGGCTACTCAAGACTGAACAGTTGGAGAATGAAGAATGTGGAGAGTGCGAGGGTTCGGTGTGAATTTCAGTGCAGAATGTCATTTCGTTCAACGGGTGTGTTTTTGAGCACTTGAATGGTGTGAGATATCAAATTTAACGGCTCGAAGTTGCTTGGTCAGAACTTTGCAGATACTCCACTCAGGATCAAGCAGTGTTCCAGAAAAGGGCAGACTCGCCTTCGGTCGCTTTTTTTAGTCATATCCTGTTAGATGTTTGATCGACGCCATCTTCACGGCGCACCTTTTTACCGCTTGTCCACATTTCTCAGAACAACTCTTTGCAAGATGCAAAGCCACCAGAAAAGTGCAAACAGAAAAAGGAATTCAAAATTAGATAGATGAGGGCAGCACGGCATTCTTCACAAATTCCCGAGCTGCCCTCGCCTTTTCTTGGACTTCATTGCCGGGCTGTAGCATGCAAATGAACATCACACGATTTTCGGCGGAACTATAACCAGCATACACAAGTTCGGCAATAAACCATGCAAAATATTCCTTTCCGTTTGCAAGTGTGACCATAGTTTTGGCATTCGTGGCGTGAATAGAACCAACCTCTTCAACAGCGCATTACTTCTCACAACATATCTCTAACTACACCGTCTCTGACAACACCGTTTTTCGCAAAATCTCTCGGCGTCTTTCATATTTACCTCTCTAAGCTTCTCTCATTTCTCTCCTTCACCGTCATTGATTCAATACTTCCCCGGTTACACTCCACATTGCATGAAGCTACAGTCTACAAGATTTTCAAATCCAATATGCATTTTACGTTGCAGAAACCTTTTTTTTGATCATCGAATGGAAAGATAAAGTTATCTAGTATCGTTCCAATTTAGCAGTCAACAATCTGCAAAGCAAAAAGCTCGACAGCGGCACACTGGCCACCAATGGAGGCGTCGTACAAGTTGTAGAAGTCACCGGACAAACACTGGTAGAAAGTGGTCTGGTTACCAAGAGCCAACTTGTATCCAGAGTCAGACACGTCGCTCTCCTTCTCGCCCTCACCAACGTAAGAAGCAGGGACGAACGACCAGCCGGCGGCGTAGATGGTGCCAGCCTGTGGTGGTGGGCCGTCGAACTGGAACTGCTGGTTGGCAACAATGGCACCAACTCTGCCCTTGGAGTCTCTCAACTCACCGTCAGCCAACGAGAAGGTAAGAGCGTTGGAGGTAGAGCAGGTCTCAATGAAAGAAGGTTCATCGCTGGAGCCAGAGGCTTCAGTAGACTCAGCGGCAACAGTAGAAGCCTGGAGCTGACCGTCAGAGATCTGAGAAACGGCGGCAGCAGTGGTCTGGTGCTGGATCTGACCATCGGAGATCTGGGCAACGACAGAAGCAGAAGCAGTAGTCTGGTGCTGGATCTGACCGTCAGAAATCTGGGCGACAACAGAGGCAGTCTCAGCAGCCTTGGTGGTCTGGTGCTGGATCTGGCCGTCAGAAATTTGAGCGACAACAGAGGCAGTCTCAGCGGCCTTGGTGGTCTGGTGCTGGATCTGGCCGTCAGAAATCTGGGCGACAACAGAGGCAGTCTCAGCAGCCTTGGTGGTCTGGTGCTGGATCTGGCCGTCAGAGATCTGGGCGACAACGGAGGCAGTCTCAGCAGCCTTGGTGGTCTGGTGCTGGATCTGGCCGTCAGAGATCTGGGCGACAACGGAGGCAGTGGAGGCGACAGCAGTGGAGGTGCCAGCCTGGAGCTGACCGTCGCCAATCTGGGAAACAACGTCTCTCTTGTTAAAAGAGATACCGCTGCTGACCGATGAAGAGATGGTTCTGATGGAGAGCGCAAAAGAACCAGATGCAGAAGTCAAGGCCAGAGCCGACGAGGGCAAAGTGGCCGAGGGGGTCAAAGTAGACCACGTGTTCGAAACTGAGGTAGTCGCTTCGTCGGCGGTTGTCGACGACACTGGGGCGGCGGCTGCGAAAGTAGCGAGCGAGGCAAAAGCGAGGGATTTGATTTGCATGACTATTAAGATGGGGTGGTAGTCCTTTTTATTTTTTTAAAGGCCTCAGCTGGTATAGGAGAGGTAGTTTCGAAAAAAAGAAGACAAAGGTGTGATGAGAGAAAAGTAGGCCGACTTTATATTGCAGCTGCGAGGAAGGAGCACAATGACGCGTGCCTTGCTTGAGAGGCCAAGAGCTATTTTTACCTACGGATCATATGCGACATGTACAGGGCCGCAACCACAGGGGAATAGGGCACATGATTCTGTTTTTATATTTTAGTCTGTAGTCGAAGTTTGGCGGTTTGAAGCTGATGCCCAGGGCAATCGCCGACGCCAGCCAATGCCTGTCAAACTCGCTGGCGCCACCGTGTGGGATATTGCCTCCTTCTTCACGGTGGACGAAATTCAAAGTTGTCTATATGCAGGTCCACTTTGCGCGCCTAAAATCTGTCACCACTGTGGGAGCCAAGACTGACTACGGTACGTCATAACGAGATAAAGAGATCGACTGGCAGGTATCACGGGTGCGGAGTCCGAAATATGGCAAAAAGAAACCTCCAGATTCTTCTCTTTTCGCCTTCTTCTGGCTCACACTCAGCCCGTCCACATCACTCGATGCCAGGCATTCCGTGACGGCGCATGCTATGTGAAGGCGGGCCATTTCAACCACTAATATCACCCGGCGCGAGTAGTACGGTACGAGAAATTTACTCCGGGAAATGCGAGAAAAAGAAAAATTAACACCGCGGCAGCCTCTGTGCCGTCATGCACCACATTTGACCTGCTTCGGGAACTGTAATTGGCCATGGTGCTACAGCCAGTGGGGCTGAGTAGGAAACATTCAGCGCTCCTACAGATAAAAAAAAAAAATACATCCTGGATTACATCAATGCGTCAAAATCTTGTATGTATTCTGAGCGCCTTGGTGGCCCATCTGCGCTTGCTCACTGTGGAGAGATCCCCCACTACTATGTGGTTGTGCCGAATGATGCCGCGAAAGGAGTCGGAGGTAACACTAAAAATAGAATAGGGTTGTAGGCCCGTTGACGGAGGTGTGGCGTAGGCGCTCTTTTATTCTCGGGAAAGGCTATCACGTCGCCGTTCCCGCCATCCTAGTTTGTCTCGTTTTAACCACTTCTGACCGTCTGAGACTGCCTCTCATTACTATTCCTAAACGAGCAAAATGTGCTTCACGTCCGCATCTTCGATTGCGTGCAGGACGCGCATGGCGCCAGGTTCTCCGCCTGACAACCACTGAAGCAAGATCATTTTGTGATCTGCGGGGCACAGCAGCAACTGTCATTTTGCCTTGTGGTGCCAGAATGTGAGTGAGTTGCGGTTCACGCTTGCGGCCTGTGACTGCCCTCCATTTGCGCTTTTCTATTCTCCTACCCTTCGTGGCACCTGCACATACAATGTACTACCCCATCATTGCATCCGGCCACGCGCAATGGGGTTGGAGCTTGGGGCAAGTCAGGGGCAGTATGCAGGCCGTTTCTTTCACTGCGAGTCGGCATCGTCGGCGAGCGCGTCAAGTGTGTTGTTGCATCGGGATGCTCCAGAACAAGAGGTCATTGTTCGAATCAGGTGAACAATGGATTGATAAGGGAGGTTAAAATTAGAGTAAACTATTGGTCGCTTATGTGGGTTGCCACGCTTTACTATTGGATGTCGTGGAGACAGGAGTCTGGTTGTAGAGGAGGATTTTTGACTGCTCTGTCCAACACGAGGTCGGCAGTATCGAAATCGTGTGGGCTGTCTGTAATTTGCTGATCGAGGCTTTTTGCATGCATCAGTATTTATGTTTTTCCAAATTCGGCTCGGACCCGGGATGGGATTTGCACGCTTCTCACAGTGCAGTGCATAGATCGTGGCCGCAAACCATGAAGTTATGGATCTCGCTTATTTTGGAAACTCTCCTGACAATGTTACCGAAGTCTAGAACGTGCTACTTGGCCGTAACTCTCTCGCCCCTATTGTTCTTTGGTTTTCAGTTCACTAACTGGTGTGTGTTGCCACTTTTTTCGTCGAATGAGCACCGTATGTCAAAACGTCAAGTGAACTTCAAGTATCAAAAATACCGGAACCTCAGTAGAACAAATCAAACTTTCTACAACGGAGAATTCAAGGCAATTGAAATGTACAAACAATTAAAAACCCGAGAAACCCAATTGGAAAGTTGGGCATGTCCCGTGTTAGCTGTAGTCAAATTCACACAACTAAACTCTATAACGATAAAAGATTTCAACGAAATAATTCCATATTACTAGGCAACATTATTGGTTCAAGCGGATGGTACCTGACACCGACAGGAATAGAATTTCCCCAAATCCTTCCACAAAGTGTCGAACGAAGCAGTGAGTATGCACTCAATTCTATCGGCGCAATCGAGATACGGTTTTCACACCCTTACCGTCTTGAGGGAACTACTTACCAATATTTCCAACTCAAATACTCCTAGAATATCTGATCCAGGAAATTCGGCGTATAAGACTCCAGTATCCTGCCAATACAAACCAAAGAAGCATAGCTGTGTCCCGTTTGCAGGTTTGGCCACCGTTATTTGCGATTTTCCACCTGAAACGACCTAAATAATGTCATCTTTCCTGAGCAATTTCGGTCTACGGTAAATATCTGCACAACGTCGGTGCAAATATGCGAATGAATAGCGAGAAGTTGTGAGAAAGCATAAAATATTAGTACTGCACACATTAAAAACGATTATAAATATAAGTAGTCGATAAAATGGCCTATTTTGAGATTTTCCACATCAAAAGCTTGTATCAGTTCCGGAATTTTTCAAATTCTTTTGAGCTTCGTTCCTCATGGCCCAATGGTCAAGGCGTCTGGCTACGATTTGTAACCACTTCTGGAACCAGAAGATTCCAGGTTCGACTCCTGGTGGGGAAGCTTTCTTTTTGGACTCAGTTCAGAAAAGCAGCAAAACTACTGTAAACATCAAAAAAATAGCATCAACGAGCGATTAGCTAATGACTCTATCTAAAAACTCGCCAAACAAGTTGAAGCCGTACTTCTCTCCGAAGTCGCCAGCAAGTGCCTTCTCAGAGGGACCAGACCAGTAAAAATCTAATCCCTCAACGTAGAGCGAACCCACGTGAATACCTCCGTCTTCCTTGTGAACTTCCACTGAGCCATTCTCCAAGTCAAGCAGACGAAGGAAGCGCTCAATGCTTTCTCTGAGAATCTCACGTTCACCATATATGTAGAGACATTTGCCCGTTCCATTGAGAGCATCAACATTGGCCCACAGGGTTGCGTAGTCCGAATCGGTGAATTTGACCCAAGGTTCTAACTCTGATCTCTCGAGGCCCTCGACATACCAATCGCCCAAATTGGTGGACTTGGAGCCCAAATCGCCCTCGACATTAACACCAGGCAATAATTCGGGAGCGGTATAAGGCTGGACCCAAGGAGAGATGAGAATCAAATGCTTTGGCTGGGGAAGGGGACTAAAATCCCAAGAAAGTTTCGAATATTTCAGAAACTGATCTTTTGCTTCCTCCGGATAAGCCAAGAATCTAGCCACAGCCAACGCCAAGTTGCCGCCAGCCGAGTCGCCAATGAGAATAACGTCCTTGATTCCGGACTCCAAAATAGCACGATAAGCTGCCACAGCCTCATTGATCTGAGTGGGATACTCGTGATAGTGGCAGGTCAATGAGTAGTCCAAAACGGCCACTGCAACTTTATCTCTCTTGCTCTTTGTGAGGGTAAAAGGAAGAGCCACCATGCTCAAGAACTGAGAAGCAAACATATTGAGACAGTAGCCGCCTCCATGGAAGTACAAGACTGCAGTGGTTGCACCTTCTGGCCGTGAAACCCATGTGGTTTGCTTGTTAAGCGGCGTTCCAAAACCTGGCAGGTTTTTCGCCAATACGTGGTTTTTCCACTTCGAGACGTGAGTTGATACTGCCGTGTAGGTGATATGGGCGGCCTCGAATCGGGAAAAATGCGGCGCACAATGATGTTCGATAGCCAAATGAACGTTCTTGTGAAGAGTGGTAAACTCTTTGTTCGTCTGCAGGTAGATGGTGCCGGTGGTGTAGTATTGGATAATCGTGGTCAAGATGACCTTGGGGAGCGTCAAGACGTCGAAGAAAAACCTCCAAGAAACCATTGACGATTGAGAGACGTGAGAATGGTAGGTGTGTGGAAATATGTTACTAAATTGCCGCGCCCAATTGAGGGAATTTTGAATTCCGGCTCCACGATCTTGTGAGCCTCGGCACAATTATTCATTTTGCAAGTTCCGAAGAAGCCAAAGAGCGCATGATGGGGATTAGATAATGCTGAAATTTTTCGAGCGTACGCTGGACTACAATAAAATCACCATGCTTGGCGTCGTATATCTCACGTAATTGGTGCCAGATTCGGGCTGCGACGCGTTACGAGCCGCAGCAAAACGTTTTCTAACAGTTTTCATTTCAATTCTTTAGGTGCTCTATGTCGAATATTAGAGATAGAATGAATCATGAGAGGGATATTGCAATTATTATGTAGTTGTTGTTCAAAAGTGGGCAACTGCACCAGCGTGAAGCCGAAAGGGTAAAAACCCCATAGCGAGCTGCATTTCTCTCACTGTGCATTGCATGGAGCTCCGGAAAAATGCATGGTAACCAAGGGAGTGCGGGTGCCAGCCATCAGAGGCTGTCCAATTCGAGACTCTTTCATTAGCTCAAGCCATGCACGGCGAGCAATTTACTTCCTCTTGTACTCATGCCATTCGTTTCCGGACGTTGTGACGTCGATGCGAATTCGCTTGGATACGGTCAAATGTCACAATGCAACAGAAAGCATCTCTGAGAGCGGTCTAGAATGCTGTGAACTTCGCAGTTTGAAAACTCTCTCTTCTCTATAACCTAAAACTGGAGCTGTCTTTTGCGCCCTGAGCCTTCTTCAATTTACCCGCTGCATCACGCATCTCACCCTTGCGATCAATGACTGTGACGTTCTTTGAGCGGGCTAAGTCACCCATCACGGATTCCACCTTGCGTCTCTTCGGATCTTGCTGCTGCTCCTTTTGCTTTGGTTTTGTGTTCTTAAGGTCGTTGAAGTGTTTGGACTTGGCTCTCTTGCGTGCTCTGTGCAATCTTTGTTTGTCCTCGCTGGTCAACTCGTCCTTGGAGAATGCCAATCCGGATTTCAATTGCACCTCTGGACGGCCGCGGGCTCCATCGGCATCCTTCTTGTCGTCGCCAATCTTGTAAACTTCCTGAGGCGCCAATTTCTGTTCGTCAGTTACATGCAATGGCTGAGCATCTTCCATAGAGATGGAGGCAGCAGCGTTTTCACCAACCTTGATTTCAATGCTCTTGAACTCATGAGGCTTGGGGATGTAGTGCGCCAGACAAAGCGAGTCTAACTTGTAGTTGAGTTTGGTAAAAAGATCAGTGATTTCATCATAGGCACCCTGAACCTGGTCCAGAAGCTTTTGGTTGGGGTCCACGCCGTGGAACTCATCCTCGTAAATGTCAGCAAGCGACTTGGAAGATTTCTGGTCCGACACCTCGGCCTTCTGTTTCTTAACGAAACGTGCGACATCTGTTATTAGCCTGCGGGGCAAATCATCAAACTCATCGTTGCGGATTCGTCTTTTGATCACCTCCTCTATGCTTTCGGTGACTTGGTCTGTGATCACGGGCACCGGCTTGGAGGTACGGTCAAACTCCAAATTGTGCGATTCGTCATCGTCCAACAAAGAGTCCGCTGGGCGGTCGCCGCTGCGCACCTCTCCCTTCATGGTCCATTTTTTGTCGGCCACGAGTTCGGCCTCAAGTTTGGAAATCTCGGCTTGAAGATGGAGTTGCTGTTTCTCGAAGGACGAGAGATTCTTGTCGCTCTTGTTCTTCTTCTCTGGCTTTTCCTCGGTTTCATAGATATCGAGCAAAGCGGAGTCTACCGCTGCCTCGTATTCTTCATCCTGGAGTTCGCCGTCATCCTCGGACTCGGACATGAGCTGCTTTTTCTGGGCCTTGGGGGTTACCTTTTGCTGACCAGGCTTGTCAAAAAACTCGTTGTAGTACTCCATCTCATCCTCGGATTCGTCGTCGTCGACATCGGCAAAAAGATCAATCTCTTCGTCATCGTCATTGTCGAGGTTGTCCTCCTCGAGCGCAAGAATTTGCTGGTTGAACTTGTCAATGTCGAAAAACTCGTCGTTGAGCCCGAAGGCATCCTTCTTGTATGGTTCAGATTCGTTGTCGCTGGGAACTTTGGTGTCAGCGTCAGAAAGTCCGTCGGAGTCTTCGTCTCCATCTTCATTGCCAGACTCAGCAGAGAGAGCATCGTCTGGTCCTGCCTCGTTTTGTAGACCCTCTGAGTCTTCGCTGTGGTCTTCACCAATAGCCTCTTGCTCACTGGCATCGCTTTCGTTATCATTTTCATCATCATCACCACTGACTTCTTGTTCGTCGTCTTCGTCTTCGCCACCCTCCAGCTTGAGCTTCGGGATCACATCATAAAGAAGCAGTTCGCCTGCTCCCAGCCATACCATCTGGGCCTGGGCAAAGACCTGTGTGGAATCGAGACCATCAATGTGAATCTCATCTAGAACGGAATACTTTTTGGCAATAGGATCCAAAAGCGACTTGGTCACTGTATTGAAATGGGCAACACTTTTGGAGTCAGAACTCAAATCGAAGATATGGAGGGGATCCAGCGCCAACTTTTCCACGATGTCTGCCATGATGGTGTAGGTCTTGAAAATGTGATGAGCATCGCATGGTGCAGGAAATCTGAAGCGAGACCACCGCCAGACCGGCCATGAACACAAATGCAGGCCTACGAAGAGTAAATGCTCTACAATTTTTAAGATACAAATCAGGTACTTCCTCAAGAAGATGGGTTGCACGCCAGATGGACGACCACCACTCCAAGCAGAGCAAAGCTGAAGGATATCGATCTCGAGCCGCGTACAAATTAATCGAGCTTGATCAGAAATTTAAGCTCATCAAAAAAGATTCCGCAAACGTTGTAGATCTTGGATTTGCTCCGGGCGCATGGTCTCAGGTTGTTCTAGCTCGATGCAAGGCGTTAGGCGTGAAGCCTAATGTTCTTGGAGTTGATCTCATTGCCAGTGCACCACCAACGGGTGCTCACTTCATTCAGGGCGACATATTTTCTAGAGCAACACATCAGGCTATCTCTGACCATTTCGACAATGCCCCGGTTGACTTAGTGCTCAGCGATATGATGGTGAACACCAGTGGCATCAAAGACAATGACCACTACGCCAGCATGGAATTATGCGAGGGGGTGCTTCTTCTAGCATGCAATGTTTTGCGAAAAAATGGAAATTTGGCCGTGAAGTTCTATACGGGGAAAGAAGAGAAGCTTTTCCAGACCAAATTGGAGAAGGTGTTTCAGAAGGTGCACCGAGCGAAGCCGGCGGCTTGCCGCGACGAGCTGAGAGAGATGTATTTTGTGGGGATGAGAAAAAAGGATGTTGATGTTGGCGAGATTTTTGGTTGATGATTAGGGCTGGCCCGGAAGGAGATAGCAGGGAGAACTGGATTCGAGGTCTAGGGCTCTCGATATACCGCAGGCGGCGGTAGAACATACTGCAAATGTAGCACGGCCACCCCATGACCCGTTGCAGATACGTGCACAGGACTCAGAAAATGGTGGCCTGGAGGAAAAAATGAAATGCTACTTGGTGTCTTTCGGTGTACTGTTGTTGGTTATCTCGTCCGCCTCTATGTTCTCATCCTGCACATCTCATTTCCATGAAGCTTGAACACCCACTTCTAGCGAACCCCGTGAAATGGCTACGACATGTTACTAAGCGCCATTCCGTCTGCAACGTGATACATAACCACTACAACCTCTCTGCATTGAAAAACAGCCCGTATGCTCAGTTTCTAAGCGACACTAGGAAAGATCCTTCGGGATTCAGGTTCCCAATAGGCAGCATGGTGCAATTGGTAGTAACGAAACGGGACGAAAAGTATGAGATTGCTCCTGTACTTCAGAAGCCACTACTAGGCCAGAATCCCGCTACTTACGTTTTGGGAAACGAGAAGTATATCAACTTTCTCTCGAGTAAGCGGTTCAGACCACTACCTATGAAGTACCGCCAGCGCAGCCTGGCGATAGCAGGTCGGATACAAGTTCCAGACCTTGCCTCTGCAATTGACTCCGTGTATAGAGAAGCCTTGGAAGTTGAGCTAAAGAGAGAGATTACCGAGGATCTAGATCCAACCGATACGATAAGAGTTGCTCATGGAGAGATTGAGGCATCGACGGATGAAGTTGTCTTTCTTCCCTTTGCAACCAAGGAAATCGTGGTGCCACTGGCTTCTCGCCTTGCGCGGTTGGCGCTTCGATACTCTGCCTTCAAGTCATGAGATGCGATGAGATTGCAGGAGAGCTTTCAGAAAAGAGTCGACTACAGAGGTAAAATGGGACGACAGGAAATAACTACAGGAAGAAGAAACAGGTCCAGGATCCAAATTGGCGTGTGCCTACAGCAGTAGAATCTCCCAGCGTTCTCTCAAACTCTATTCTCTATTAAAGATCGCTTCACTAAATTTGTAGCTAGAAGCTGAAAATCATGAGCGCAGCACCCAAAAACGCCCACACACCCGAGTAGGATGTCGCCACCGAATTTCCCGAAGACTTCTTGGTAGAAGTTGAAGTGCTGGAACCAGTGGCAGAAGCGCTGGCGGTATCCATAGAAGCGCTGGACAAAGCAGTGGCCACTTCCGCACTGGAGTCAGCGTACCATGACGCAACGGTGGAGTTCTGGAGCGACTCAGAGAAGTCAATGTCTGACAGAAGAAACACCACGATGGAATGGTCATCGTTGAAGACGGCACCGCCCTTCATTACGCCTGTGGTGTCTCTCTTGAAGTAGGACTCCAGCAGAAGACCAAGCGAGATGTTTCCGGTGCCCTGGTAGTCATGGATGGTGGAAAGAAGCATGGAATCGTCGGAGTCCGTGCCGTTCATAATCTCGAACAAGTCGAGCTCACCGCAGCCGGAGTTCCAGCACGAACACGACCCGTTAGTAGGGTACTCAGAAGTGCGAGGAATTTTGGCGTTCAAGAGCCAGATGGCCGGCATGTCGAAGTACGAGACCGAGTCCTTCGAGGAGTTGGAGTCGGTGGGCATCTCAAACTCGAACAAGAACATCTTCACGTCGCCGGCAAAGCCGTGGTATGCTGGAATTCCGCTTCTGTAGACGCCACACGAGTTATCAGAGCCTGATGCTGGACACGATTCAGACGAGAAGATGATGAGTTCCTCATCGGACGCCAAGTAGTTGTCCAGTTCCAAAGTCAGCGATGAAGACGCAGACGCCGTACCAGCCTCGTCAGCGTAAGTCAACGCCTTTCCCATACAGGGCGAATCTTCGCCTTTGTTGGCCATGAAGGTGATGTTGTCGGCAGTTTGAGAAGAGGCATTGTAGAACGACTCCCTCAGCCAGACTCCGTTTTCGGCGGTATAGAATGCAAATCCGTGCAATGAGAGAGGACCACGGAAGTGAACAGACAACTCTTCGTTGAGGGGAGCGTTGGCGCCCTCGAAAACAGTGAAGCTGGAACTTTTGGTGCATCCGCAGCTGTCGGAGGTGATGTCAATCATGGAGTCCACGTCCCAGTAGTAGCCGGTGAAGCCGACGTTCTCGAATCTCATGACATCCACTTGGGTTCTCTTCGAAGAGGACGATGAGGTCGAGGACGACGACGACGACGACGCTGACGTCAGCAGCTCAGAGGCCGCAGCGACGAGGGCCGCAAGCGAGAAAAAAGCCAATTTCATGGGAAGAGTTCAGGGGGCCAGACGGGCAGCGATCGGGCAGAACAGGCTATTTAAACTCGCAATGCAAGGCTGGGATGTAGGCTGTGCGGGCCTGCATATAACCGGCATCTGCCGCCGATGGAACGCCGATTTCACGCCCGAAATGCCGGCAACGCGCGAGCGGCAAGGGGAACAATGCAGCAGGCTGCGCTGCGGATGCGTCGCCGATCAGCCCGTTGAGGGTCCGTGCATTTCAGCGCGCTGCCCGGCCGCCAGCGGTGAGTCACGTGACCTAGACCCCTTTGACACGGGTGGCCCGACACATGTCACGTGACCAGCCCAAGGGTCCTTGCTAAATATAGGCCAGCGCAAAGTGCAGCGAAACGCCGCGAGGCGCGCGCCAGCAGCCCGACGCCTCTCCGGATTTCGGCATCGCCGTCGGCCCCGCGGCGCCGCCCACCCCAACGTCCGGTCCTGCATGCAGACCGGAAATTTCTCTCTACTACTTCACCACAAGACAGCGACCGCCCAATTTCGGCCGTGCAACCCTCGTCACGTGCCTCAATCTAATCCATCGCGCAGCATCTCCTTCTTTCGGCTCGATGCTGCCCAAAACGGATCCGGTGCCGCCCATTCTGGCGCCGCCTTTTGGCCCTATGGTCGGTCGATCTACTCCAGCGTTGCATGCTGCCAGACCACCCGAATTGGTGCTGAATGCCGTGATTACGCCCAAAACTGGACGTGACATTGTTGCGCTTGTATTTTTGCTTCTCATGCTTCCCCAGGGCATCTCGTGCTTGATTCTCGCTGCCTACATCTTGCTGGGATCGTTCAAGCTGATGGCTGGGCGGTTGGTGGCGAGATTTGTGGCGCATTTGCCGGATTCAGACGACGACTCAGAGTGGGATGATCTGCTTCCCACGTCTCGTCACGCCTTCTACCGCACGCAGCTAGTGGGCCAGTTTCTTCTGCTCTTCAGCGTAAACTCGTTCATTTTGTTGGTGTACCACTACACGCTTCCCAAGCTGTGGCTCCAGTACTTGGTGATTTTTGCCAAGTGCATCGTGGCAAGTCGCTTGGTGGGCTCCTACACCACCGGCTCCACCACCTACGTTTCGGTAGTGCTGTCTGGGGCCACTGTCACCACCACCACCACCACTTCTTCATCGGGAGCCAACGGATGCGCTGCAACCAAGGAATGGCGCTATTCCATGAGCAACTTGGTGAATTCGCTTCTCGGCTTCGCGTTCGTCATTTGCATCGACTCTTTTCTCCACGACTTCATTCTCTGCACCAACATTCCCCAGGTGGCAGGAGACATTGTGCGGTTCTACCGCAACTTGGCGAACTCAAGTGCCAGTCCCCACGACAGTTCCTATGAGTTCAGCTACGAGAGCTTGTTCATGTCGCTCTTCACCAAGTCACCATTTCTTGCATCCATCGGCTACTTCAGAGCCAACCGTGCCGGCTCCGAGTCCAGGCGTCTTCTTTGGGGCCGTCTGAGTTTCCTCAGTAACGCTATCATCCACGTTTCCATCAACTACTTGAACTTGAGCGATGCCTCCGTGCAGAGAATCTCGGTGGTCATGCGCGAGACTGGCGTGGTGGTAAACTTTGCTTATCTCGTGCTTTGCATTCATGTCATTGGCCTCACTATCCTGCCTTTTCTCCAGAAGGTATTCATTTTCAAGGACTACTCGAAGACTTTGGATCATCTTTCCACCCTCACACCCGATGTGCCCTACCAGGCATTCCGGAGACCTGGCCCGGTGCATACGTTAGCGCGTGATACCTCTGCTGAATCGGTACACATGGTGTATGTCGAATCGCAAAAGGCAGCTCAGGCCATGAAACAAACCCCTCTTGACATCCATGTGAAAAGCGACGTTGCGGAGGCGTCACCCAGCAAATTGTCCACTTCTTCATTTTCCGCCACATCGTCGACTGTTTGCGCCAACAACTTCAAGGTGTTTTGCGTGATGCAGCCTGCCAACAAAGTCACCGTACATGGGTCTCGTACCAGCCACAACAAGACTATCGTGGACAGGAAAAGGTCGAACTCCAACAGTGTGGCGTCCACCACAATCATGGACAAATACTTTACATTCTCCATCCAGCCGATCTGGTCGTGGCTTGCAGCAATCAAGATTCTCTTGGTCTCACCAACGCTTTTTGCCGGAGCGGTTACCAAAGAAAAAAGCTCCGGCTCTCCATTTCTTCACGAGCAGCAGGGCCCCAGAGTGCCTACTGCCGTTTTTGACATTGGCGAATCGGAGGCAACCTTCGAGGTACTCGACAAAGCTGTATACGAGGAGTTGCTTAAGGAAGAGTTTCACGTCAAAGTGAACACGTGCCCATGGTACCATGTGGAGCTACAGCTCTCGGAATCAGATATTCTCTACATCAAAGTTTACGGCCTCACGCCTGGAATGCAGTACGAAATAGTGTTCTGCAGCCCATGTGGTGGCCACGCATATCACGTCATTACTACCAAATTGAGCACCGAGCCCAGCTACATTTCAGTGTCTCAGCAAACAAACGGCGTATCGACCCTTCGTGCCAGTCTCACTCATACGTTGACTCAACTCGCGGAATCGAAAGCATTGTTGCGCCGCTCCAAAAAGGAAGAAAGCAAGAAGTCAAATGAGATTCGCAAGCACATAGATAGTACCCGCGCTAAAATCGACAGATTTGGACCAAAAGAGCTCCAGGAGGGCCGATTGGGCAGCAAACTCAAGGGACTCCAGAGCACAATCACTCAGTTGGAGCATGAGATTGCTGATCTCAAGGTGCAGTTCGAGAAAGGCGACGCGGAGGACTACAACGACCTCGAGCCCGAAGAGGAACACCAGTTGCATGAAGAGATCGAGCTGCTTCAGAAGTTCATCGACGGCTTTGAGCTGAGCACCAGCAAGCTCAAAAACAACGTCAGAAACGCTGAAAGCGACAAGAACGGTTTCGAGCACAAGAAAGCAAAATTGGAATCCAGGCTCAAGGCTCGCAAGGTTGAAATCGTCAAGTTGAATGTGGAGGTGCGCAGCATGAAGAAGGCGCTCTTGGCCAAGTTCCAGCGCCGCCAAAAACGCATCTACGATCGCTTGGACAACATCATCCCGCAACTTGAACAGGCTACGGACGCCTTGACGTCCGAACTTGAGCAGTTTGTACAGGGACCCAACAACGAATGAACGTGACATGTGACGGCTTATATTGCTATGCTCTGATTTCTTTCTCTATGTGCGTATTATTTCTATGGCTCATTGAGCGGCCCGCCGACTCCATGAAAGCCCCGATCGTAGTAGAGCAACCCGCCCGACTTGGACGAGGCGAATTTCTGGTTGGGCTGGAGAATATCTAGCACCTCCACCACCCAGAGTTCGTGGCTGTCCACCTCGAAGGTTTTCTCAGGTCGGCATACAAACGCAACCTCTGCCTCCCGGAGAACAGGCACCTGTTTGTCGTGGAGAAAATAGTCGTTGGCGTCTACCTGGGCAAATGGCGTGGTCATCTCGTGGTAAATTTCACCGTCCTCGGGCGAGACCTGGAAATGGCTGCGGTCAATTTTGCGGCCGCTCGCAAATGTTCGACCCAAGAATACCAGCTTTGGAGTTGGAGGCATGAGATGTAAGCACATCAAATTACTCTGATGTAGCGATGCGGACGTATAACTGGGTAGATGCAAGTTGAATTGGAGAAGGGGCGTCGGCGTTACAGAGAGCGAGCAAACCAGCGAAAGCGTCATACCGTGAAGAACTTCGCGGTCTGATTTGCATCCTGCGGTGAGGATCATTGCTTGTGCTGATAGTCTTGACATGGCATCTTTGAAGCGCGCCAGGATGGCCGCACTGGGAGGTTTCATGGATGCTGGAATTTTTTTATCCACGGATGGTTTCCTTTCCTTCTTGTTTTAACACTGTAGAATTCTCTTGTGGTAGCAAGACGTCTATATTCTTTTGCCGTCCAACGTTGAGTACTGTCTCTAAGTAGATGCGTGCCAGTGTGCAGTTTATTTGGATACTGTATATACACCACTACATCTCCAGACGGTGTTCGTTGCAGAAACACCAAGATGGATGCCGACGAAACGGCGCTTTTTGCGTCGCATCTAAAGATTCACCGAACCCCCCTAACGCGAGTTGATGGAAACAGGGCAGCGACTGCCGCCAAACACTCTACCCACCATGCATTATTGACCGCCAGAGCGGTCTGTGAGCGGCCAGAATTCACAAAATCGACATCTCTAGCTTTCAGATGTTTGTACACAGATTCAGTGACCGCGACTGTCATCAGGCGCCACCAGCAGCATGTGTTAGGGCTAATTGCCTCCAAAAGATTCCAACAAGCACGCCAGGAACTTAATGGAATCCATAGAGCAATCGCAGGCAATGGCGACCGTGAGATACCCACGTGGAAGAATTTGCTACATGGAGTCAGGCCGGACTCGCCTTTGCCATTTCAGATCGTAATGGCCCACCACTTTCTTGTTTTGCAAGTTCTTCTACAGCATGTGGCCGCAAATGAGCCGGGCGACATATCCGACAGTCTGCTGTTTCAACTTGAGAGTGTTTTCATGGATGTGGCGACGGTTTTCCTTTCGTCCTCCAATTTCCTGTGCTGGCTCACAAGACTGATGGCCGATAGAGAAGTCCACCAAAAGTACCTCGGCAACTGCGAAAAGATGTTAGGTGGATTCATCAAGATTGCGAGCAGTTTGGCCGCCAAGCACGAATTTACCTATTTGGAGAGCCACCGCCAAATTCTACTGATGAAGTTGGCCGAGATGAAGATGCTCCACGGTGGCGCCATAGACGATGATCTCCAGCTTCCTGATGAGACACATGCACAGTTTTTCGAAGATTTGAAACTCCAGCTAGTTGCGTGTGGTAAGACAAAGCATCCGCTTTTTCTGTTGTTGGCCCGTCGTCTTTCTGAGCCCACCCTGTCTGCCCCACCATCTCCACACGTACAACAAGCACAACACATTCTTGACAAGCTTCTTGGAGGGGCCTCAACGCTGGATTGCGAGGCCTTTGCTGCTGAGGTCAATGCCATATCTCTATCCCAGGAAGAGCTGCTTGAGTTTATTGGCTCTGTGGCTCCAAGAGTGAGTAGAGCAATTCTTCACAAGCTTCTGCCTAGAGCCCGGCGAGTATTGAAGAAAGCGCTCTTAAAAATGGGCAGGTCATACAAGTTGGGCATGGCCTTGGTGCTCTCTTTCCAACTTGAAATTCTGTCTAGTGAAACTGATTCCAGGCATCTGTCACGTTTGGAGTCCCAGGCTGGGCTCGTAATGGAGAACTTGATGAAAATGGAAGAGTTCCAGGCAGTAATTGATGTTGCCCAGATGCTTTTGTCGAGAGTTCCTGGCGAGGAAATTCGGGCCCCGACCATTGCGATCATCATGCTGGCTATTCGAAATGGAGCTTCAGACGACAGCATTCTTAAAGCTCTTGATCCAAGTACACGCCGTGGCTTGAAAGGGGAGTTTGCGCAGTCTGGCATGGACAGTCTGATTGTTCAAAAACCACCAGCCGCTTTTAACGCCAAAATGGGCGAAGAATGCATCCACAATTTGCGCCAGGGAATAGGCGGAGTTTTGCTGAATCTCGAGCGGCTTGACCTGACAATAGCGAGCATCTTCGAAAAGTCATCGATATCAGAATCTGAGGGCACTGCAATTAATCAATTTGCCAGCTCCCTCTTAGACTTCGGATACGCGGCATTTGCAGCTCACGTGTGCTTAAGAGCCGCAAATATAGCGTTCGCTGTAGCATCATCCAGAACGCAATGTCTTCTCATGCTTGCTAGGGCCCGATTGGTTACTGAGATGGACAGAGTTCCCGAGACCTTGAAGCTTGCAAGTTCAGCAATCAAGGAGCTCAAGGAGGATCAAATTATACATCTAGTGTCTTGGAAGTTACTTCAAATGTCTTACATCGTGCAAATGGGCGATAGCGGCCAAGGGGAGACCAAACTTAGTGAAATACTCAAGATATTGAAATCACGGCCAGAGTACGACATTATGCTGCAAGATTCGTCTCTCACACCAGAGCAGAAGTTCGCCGTAATTTTGCAAATAGCTGAACTACTGGCAATAACCGCAGATTTAAATGAGAGACAAGGAGATTTTGCAGTGTCATTAAGAAATACGAAATTGGCGATCAAGTTGCTTGCGACGGCATCTTCAAAGCTACTGGGTTCCAGTCTACCATCATACCTCATGGATAGGACGATAAACCTTTTATCTTCTGCGCTTCTCAAATGCATTAAGAGGCTGTATCAGATTGGGTTGCTGAAGGAGACTTTGAGCTGCATTAAGGAATTAACCCAGCTTAGTAAGGATGTTCCTCCAGTGACCAGAGCCCTAAATATGATAGGGCTTGCGTATTGGGAAAAGGTTGGCGGCAACGATTGTGGCTCAGGTGCCGACAGAGCGATTGCAAGAACGGCAATTGCACTTGAAGGCTCAAGAATTTTAGGGGATTTAGAGATGCAGTTGTTGAGTGCCTCACAAGAAAACCAATGTGGCGAGCTTCGCAACCCCAATTATGAACCGCTTTCACAAGCTTTCCTTGAGTCATGGATATCTGACTCAACTTGTGAGTTGAGCGTCTTGCAGGATTTCAAAAGAGGTCGTTTGGATGCCGTCCCACGAACGCTAATGGGAGCCAAACTTAAATTCGAGGAGGTGGTCACGGACTCCATTGCGGAAGACTTGACTAAGGTGTTTGTTGTTCCAGATTGCGGATTTAATATAGACCGCAAAGTGAGCGTTCTTGCCAAAGCTACAACAGAAGCTTTGCTCCAATGCAAGCAATTGCTATTGGGTTGCGCAGATAGCCAAAACATGAAATTCCTCAGCATCGATGAGCTTCGTCTGGCGTACCGATTGCTTTTCCGTACCGCTCACCTTTTATTCGGAACTACGGTTTTCAAGTCCGAAGCTATCGACGAGTTAATGGGAACTTTGGCCTACATCCACGATGTGGGGCGACACCTATCGTACGCCCATCAAATCAAAACGAGAGAGTTTCAGTCGAACGATCTCATGCCTGCTGCAATTTCTGAGTCTTCTTGTTTTTCTCTTGAGGACTGGAAACGCGGGCGCCAAGTGATTCCTTCAAATTGGGTTGTTGTGAGCATTGATGAGTGCAACGAGACGGGTGCATTGATTCTTTCGAAGCTCGAGAGCAAAATGAGCTCGCCTGTCTACTTAAGAATTCCCAAAGGTGAGCATGCTTTTGAAAATCACAGATCCAGTGTCGAGGAGATTCTTTCGCAAAGCAAGAAAAGTACTCAACTGGACGTAACGTCTCGTATAAAGACAAGCTCGGATAGAAGGGAATGGTGGAAGAACAGATTCATCCTTGACTCCGAACTTAGGCAAGTGATGGAGTCTTTAGCGGACAATGTATTAGGAGCCTTCCAGGGCTTCTTCACTCCATGGGATGCAAGCAGTCCCGTATTCAGAGGATTTGAAGAGGAGTTGAATCGCATCTGGGTGAAGGCGCTCTCAAAACATTGCAGCTCTTTCCGCTTGAGTGATACGCTCGTGAATTTGTTCTTCCATCTCGATGGAGATGAAAGTAATGAGAATCGAAGAGAGGTTATGGTGAGCCGGCTAGTGATCTACGCCATCGATGTCGTTCATAGCCTCGGGTACTCAAACGTAAAGATGAATGTGCCTGAAGTGACTCGGAAAATCTGTCAATTGAAGACACGGAGATCAACTGCGAAGAGCCATCTCGTTCTCTTGCCTGGAAATTCATGCTCACAAATACCTTGGGAATCGATGGCATTTCTACGAGGAAGATCTATTTCGAGAATGCCGAGCGTGGCCATGATGTGCAACATGATCAAGACGCATGACGTTTTCGAGACTCCCAAAGAAAAGCTATTTTACGTGGTCAACCCCGGCGGTGACCTCCCACGAACTCAACAGCGGTTTGAATCAGTATTTCAAAATAGGCCGAATTCAACAGGCATACTAGGAAGCGAGCCTTCGGATGAGTACATGATTTCAAACATCACTAGCCACGATTTGTTCATCTACTTTGGCCACGGAGGAGGAGAACAGTATCTACGGTGCTCGTCAATGCAGAAAGCGAAAGGAAATCTCCCACCAGCGTTGCTTATCGGGTGCTCCTCTGGAGCTCAAACGAGCCATGGCATGCTTGAACCCACGAGCAACATACAGAATTGGCTAGTTTGCGGATCGCCCATGTTGGTAACGAACTTGTGGGATGTTACGGACAAGGACATTGACAAATTCAGCATTGAACTTCTTGCGCAGTGGGGATTGCTTGAGGATGAAATGACAGGAGATCTGAGAAATATCTGCGACGCCGTCGACAAGAGCCGAAACTCTTGCACGTTGAGATATCTTAACGGAGCGGCACCCATCGTACACGGGCTTCCGCTCTATATTCGCAAATAGTGTGCAAATTTACAAACTATAGAATGATATGCTTGACCTATCAACTAGGCACCCAACACCTGAAACAACCACCGGAATAAAAACCATCAAGGTATATGCAAAAGTGATAAGAAATGAAGTAGGAGGGAATGAATGTGATCACAAGTTACAGCTCGGAGAACTGTGCTTCTTGGTCCGAAGCAGACACTTGCTGGGACATATCTCCCGCAGAATTGGACATCATTCCTTCTGATTCCATAGCAGCATTGGTGGGGAGGATGGCAACCTCACCCAGACCATCGAGGTTGGTTGCAGTAGATAAGCTTGTGTTGTTTGAGGCGGCAGAAGAGTTGCTTGGCACGCACCAATTCTTGTGACAATGCCAGGCCTTCATTTGGCAGTCTCTCGAGCAGTACTTCGTGCGTTTGCATTTCTTGCACTTGCTGAACTCACGAGGATAAGACTCCCACTTGCCGCACTCAATATTGCCGCATTGTCTGACTCCGCCTTTGAAGTCATTGCGGCGGCACGAATTGCGCATAATGACACCCGACCAGTAATACATGTCGGTGCCGGCCAAGAAGGTGAACTTCTCGACCATTGGGAAAAGGTTAACCTTCTTGCACTCGATCAAAGACGCATCGTAGTCGCACTCAGAAGGCGACTCCGCATCGTCGTCAATGTCGAAATGTTCGTAGGTCTCATAGTTCCATTTTCTTGATAACAGCTCCTTGATCTCACTTCTTTTAGCGATGATAGTCGTCTTGAGCCTCCTGCACTCGGCATCAAGACAAAGATTGATCTTGTTGCCAATGGCAAGCAATGCAAGCTCACGCTCCAATTCACCGGTAATTGACTCGGCATCAATGATGTCGTCGTAAAGTTTGCTCAAGTATGAGGAGTTCTGCGCCGAGTCGTTCACGTTTTCGTCGAGGGTGGATAAAAAAGTCTCCACGTCGTCCGAAGTCTGATCGTCCTCGTCTTCATCGTCTTTGGATCTATGGTCACTGTCCTCGTCGAAATCGTCCAAGTCGTCATCAAAATCGTTGGACTCGGCATCCTCAGTGAGATTGTCATCATCGGGCTTGTTGTACAAGTCGAGTTTATCCTCGTTCAAGTCGAAACTTTCGCTGCGGATATTGACGTCATTCAGCATTTGAGGCGAATTCGATGGCGAGGGGTTGAAGCGTTCAATGTACTCATCATCGCTATTTTGGATACCAGAGGAATGGGTGATGTTCCCCGGGGAGAAAAGACGGCCGCGCCGTGATCTGGGCACCATCGTTTTGCGGGGATTCATGGCCAAATCCGTTCTTTGCGACGGGAACATACAGACTTGCTTATCACGAATGCTCATGTCAGGCACCAAGTGGGTGTTCTGCAACACTTCCTTGAGATAAGGATACTTGGAAATGTAGGCAAGAAGCTGCAAGCACCACACCACGTCGTCGTCGCGCGGAATCACAAGACCAGATTCGGTGAAGTTACGAGGAGCGATCTTTGAGTGGAGCACGTTGGACATGTGGACAGATTTCTCGTCCTGAAGGTACATGTCCGACAAAAACTGCAAGTTGGTGTCCATCTCGATGTCAGAATGGGGCCCACACGCGGTCTTCTGGTCAAGCAATTTTTTTATCACATTGACGATCAAGTAACGCCGGCGTATATCGTGATTAGCAGAAGAGCGTGTGATGGGGGTGGCGCCTGCAGCAGGAGTGGCCATGTTGCATCTAATGAGCTTGAAAAGCTGGTCAATAGAAAGATTGTCGTAATCTTCGCTATCAAGACAACCTGCCGGAGATGCGTACGAGGCCGAAGGCTGGACTGCGCAGTCCACGCCGAGATCAATCGGCGACCTCGGGCCACGAGCCACCGAGTCAAACGAGCCGCTGAGGTTACTGTTCGAAAAAACACCCGGCTCGGCGTTTTCAGACAACGCGTTGAGATACGTGGACTCCTGGGAGTTGAAGTAGGAGTGCATGTAGGCACACACACCACCACCACCACTGGCGCCGCCCGCAGGTGCAAACTGGCCCTCGTGCAAACTGGAGTAATTGTCGAGAACCGTAGCAATAACAGGAAGCATACCAGCGCGCACCACGCGCTGTCTAATTTTCTCGGTGCCGCGGGTGCCTGTCAACACAAGGCACTGGAAGGCAAGCGTCCATTTCCAAGCTGTCAACAATTTGTTTTCACAGCTAAAAATTCCTTCCGAGGAGGCGAGCGGGCTAGGTTTGTGTCTACATTCGTGGAGAATTTCCACAAGGCGCTCGATTCCGCCGTCATTCAGTAAGGTTTCGCGAACTTTGGCACTCAGTGACACCAAGTAGGTGAGATGGTTGAGTGAATTTACCAACGGCTTGTCGGAGGTGACGTCCAAGGCACGGCGATCGTAAAGACTGGTGGTGATGGTCACGGCAGCCTTGTTACTGGCCACGGAGCGATAGTTTGTGTCTCTCATGGATTTGCGGTGGGTTCTGCGCTTTTGTTATGAGGAGGGTACGGATAGGGCTAGGAATATATAGGGGCAAAAATGGGGGAATCGGAGGGTGGCGGGGAAAACTTAGACGAACATTAGGCGTTTTGGGAGTGGGAATATGTGAATATTGGGAAACTGCCTAGGCTGGATGGGAAATTATCGGTGGCGGATTCTTTATGAGGAACTGAGATGACTAAAGGGAATGGGGAGCGCCCAAGTAATTTTTTGCCACATCACGTGACACAAATCCGCCACCTGGTATATGCAGGATAGAAAACTGGTGACCTTTCGAAAGCGGCGCCGTTGGGTGGCGGCGGGCCGGGCGGCGCGGCGCGCGAAGCGCATGCCCAGAAACGGCGCTCGCGTGCCGTGTCGCCGCTCCAGTTGCTGACCCTGTCCCCTCCATACGGCACATCCGTACACCAGCGAGCAAACAACTCACCCTTGGGGCGACACCCGTACACCACCACGTTATTGCCGCCTCGCGCGTTAGTCACGGGCCGGCGAAATGCGAAGTTGTTAGAGATGAATTCACAACTCGTCAAATCTGTAGAGCATCTCACGTCCAGAGGCCTCGTGGACGAGGCAGCGAAAATCGCCCAGCTGGTCTTGGCCTCTAAGTCTACCGAAACCTTCCAATTCAAGGTCCCCCAGGCACCTACTAAGGTCGTGGTGCACATCCATAATCAGAAATTCAACAACGATGATTGGGCAGGACGCGTGAACACATTCGACGAATTGACCGACGAAGCCCGCGAAGAGCTCTTCGCTAAACTCACCAAGTACAGTATTGGCTCTTTGGACGATTTCTCCCAGTGCCATACCGAGTACGAGAGATCGTACATCGAGGAATTGGTGGACTTTCGGCTCCACGAAACAGCATTGGCTGATCCGCATCCGGATTTTGATGTTGGTTCCTATTATGTGGAGACCTACTACAAGTTGCAGTGGCCGCTCAAGATGCGCAAGTTCACCAACTTGCTCCATATTGCCAAGAGTAAGGATGGCCATTCCGCGTATGTGATTGGAGTGGCCGTACATCCCAGCGTGATTCCGAACTCTAAAGGCGACGATCAGTATGTTCTTGCTCGGTACACGTCTGTAGAATTGGTGCAATGGGACCCAGACACCAAGAAGTTGAAGTGGGTAATGACGACGTGCTCGAATGCAGAGGGCAATGTTCCGCAGTGGTTGGCCAAGCGTTCTATCAACGGCGTGATTGCAAAGGATGTACCGCACTTCCTCAACTGGGTCGCGAAACAGCCGGCTGAATCGTGATGGAATCGGTGATCTATTGGCATCGGGTCTGTGGATCGAGAGCTGTAGATGCTGCGTCTATTCTTGCAGGGCTGTGGAAAGCAACTCTGTCGATACTGCGTCTATTGTTACAGTGCCGTGGACACTAATTCGGCTGGCGGTGGGTCTATAGCTTCCAGCTCTGGAGCAGCCAGTTCTGCCGCAGCCTCTTCGGCCCTGCCGAAATTCTCAAGCCACAACCGCACGTCGTCACCCAAGTTGTCCAAGAACCCCAAATTGGCGTAATCGTACACGGAGTCAGCGAGCAGCCGAAGAACGCCTTCGGACGGCGGTTTCTTGTGCTTGCTGTTGTAGTTGCGGATGACAATAATCGATTTTTTGCGGTGTCGGATGGCGTAAAAGAGCCAGTCGTTGCGCTTGTTGCTGGTGAATTTGTAAAGATGCTCGTTTATGATGCCGTTGTCCTGGAACACCTGGCCACCGTTCTTTAGCACAAAGTGCTCGGTCAATTTGTCGTGGAGATGGAAGAGAGCAGCCTTCACCGCCCACTGAAGCGGGTCATTAGTAGTGCTACCGACTGGTAAGTAGGGAAGAGACGTCTGGAATGAATGTTCCGTGTGGTCGTAGATGATGTAGAAAAAGCCAGCGTCAATCTCGGTTGTTTTCTCTTCCACGATGTTCTTGATGGGGCGCGGGAGAGAGCTGATGCTATTCATGAGGTTGGCTCCTCCCGAGGCGAAGGTGGCTGATTCTGCTATGAGCTCTCCAATAGAGGACAATGCTCCTTCTTCCAAGTCCAGGTAGAATCCGGGCTGACTGAGTTCCTCAAGACTCGAGTCGTAGATAAAAGCAACAAGAATTTCTTGGTCAAGGTGGACCACCACAGAATATTCTCGGTCGACGAATTTGCCGGGGCTGACTTCGGTGGGAAGATGCACCAAGAGTCTGGTGGTGTCATCGCCATTAGCGCCGGCCAAGTAAAATGACGTAGATTCCTCCACCACAGGAATTTCTGCCGGAGCTGGCTTTCTGAAAAACGGCATCTGGTCCCCCACGCTTTGGCCAAGCAGCCGCAAGCCACTCACCGTAGAGCTGAGAGGCAGAATTAGCAACGTGTTGGTAAGCGTAACGGGGTGCAACAATTCGATGGCCAGTCTTGGATCAAGACTGAATTCAGCCACACTCGCAGTGTCGTCGTCCTGATCCATTACCAGCAGACTATCGTGGCTCAAGTCGCCAAAAAGACCCGAGAATGGAGTTCGCCCGCAGAGTCGCTCGGGCGTCAACACACCTAGACAGGCATATAGCTCAATTTGGCGGTATATTTGAAGTATCGACGTTTTTTCAATCGGCTCGAGAAGGTCGCATTTCTGGTAAATCACCCCAGCATGCTTCAATACCTTAGGGTTGATACTTGCCACGAGAACGCCATGCGGTTGGGGCGACATCAGCTTGAGTATTTCATGCATCTCACTCTGTTGCAGATCCACCACCTTTATGGTCAGTTTGCGGTAGCTCCCTGGTGGAAGCATGGTGAACATTCCCTGGGGATTGAGTCTGTTGAGCCAATGAAGCCCCTTCGGTCCCCAAGGCGTGTTAGCCGAAATGTCGTAGTTTTCTCTGAACGTTCTCCAGTGAGAGGTCAATTGCTCCTTTAGGTGATCTCGTCCGTAGTGCTTTTCGAACTCTAGAAAGGGTCTGTTCTGTATAACGAAGTAGTCGTAAAACTGGGCTAAAAGAGCACGCAATTGGCAAAGAATGATTCCGCATCTCGATGAGCCAGAGCTCGGAAGCGCCACAAAAACGGCAATCACGAATTCACCCTCCACTTTCACGGTTACGATTGCTCCGCCTTTGACTTTAACGTTCGCCGATCCGGTGCCACCAAGCTCATCAGAGAGTGCCTGGGCGCCACATATCAAGCTGACAGTATTCAAAATAGACTTCTGGCTGAAATTGGCATCGGCGCTATCGAATACCACCACCTGTTGCAAAATGCTGTCTTCAGATTCGTCAGGGCCGGCCCAACTGGTATTGAAGATTGAAAGGTAGCGAATTTGTGGTATCAGGAAATTCTCATCGAGACCCACAGATGACGGGAATGCTAATCTCTCTAGTCTGCTGGTGATGCTAGAGAAGTAGGAAGCCATATCTTGGGTATCCAGGTGCAGGACAAATTGGAGCAGCAAGAAGGACCAGGTAATGACGTCAAAGGAGGAAAAATCGCCGCTACAAGAATGGAGAAGGCATTTTTGACGAGCAATTATAGAGAGGCACCGGTTTTACTTTCTATTCGGGGGCTTCCCCAGAGAGCTCCAAATGGATTAATGCATTTTGACGACACCTGGAGTCTGTTCCGCTATCATGGGGCCCACAAGTCCTCCCAGCCGATATTCTTTCTCACAGCATTCGAGAAACCTTCGTGGTACTTGACCCAAATGCGGGTTTCTTCGTGCACATGTTGTGGGGTGTCATTCTGTGATGGCAACTCGCCGTACTTCTTGAAGAAGTCGACAGATTGAGCGATCTTGTGGCGCTTTGATTTCGGTTCGCTCGCTGTCGATTTGGCGGCCTCCCGCTTTGGCGGTTGAGCCGGTTGCGCTAATTGAAGGAGAGGAAATAACCAGGCGCGTTTCATGTAGATCTCCTTCTGCCTCGAAGCGAATGGAACGTCGGAATAAGTCGACTCGTAGACAGTGAGCGAGTCCCAGTCGGGCCTGAAGGAGAGCGTGATCTGGTTCGTTTCTAGGTCACGATGAGATTCAAGCCCGATGCCCATAGAACGGGTCAAGATCGCGAGTTTATCGATGACGGCTTTTTCAAACGGCAATAGAGACAGCATGTTCTTCAGCGTCCCAATCCGCGGTGACAACATTTTGTTCAAGAACGGGACAAACGAGGACACGACAAACTCGTCGGATGGTATGACGACGCGCAACGAGATCGGGAGTTGCTCCATGATTACTTTCACTATCGATCGGTTCTGCCTGAGAAGATCCAACGACTCGAACTCCATGCTCCGTGAGTTGGGTAAAATCGAGTCCTCATCTTTGATTCTTCGGCTGCCATGCTCACTGAACAATGACCAGAATTTCAAGGAGGCAAGAGTGGGATACGACGCCGCATCTCGATTCCATGTCATCATGGTGTCGTAGTAATGCAACCAGTCACTGATTTCAGACACCCGCGCTGGGGAGTTGTCTTGCAAGTGCACCACATCTAGGTACCTATTAAAACAGCCACGGATGACCTTGTCGAGCGAACCAGCAGCCGCAGCCTTTCCCTCACCAGAGAGAAGCAAATCAATCATGCTGTCGAAATTCTCGTCTTTGGACAATCGCGAGTCTCTCCGGAAGAGAAGATCCACAACTGCCAACCACGACATCAGTGCATCTTTCGACGATGCCAGGGTGCCTAAGGACAGGCCCAGAAAGCCTGTAGTGTATGGATCTAGAGCACGACTTGCAAATTGCATGTGATTGAGACAGGCTCTCATGTCGCCCTCACAGAGCTCGAAAACCTCGCCGATCTGCTGGCTATCGAGCCCCAAATTCTCCAGCAGGCTCACGCTTGCCAAAAATTCTTTGACTGACCGCTGGGCACCCATGTTGAGTTTCTCTCCCGGCGTTTTGCCCGTCGCCGGCCGTCTAAGATTGACGATGTCGCAAAGTGGCCGCAATTTGTCCATAGGGTTGGGCCCGCTGCCGCGATTGTTGCTAAAAATGTCGTTAGCGATGCAAATAATGGGCCTATTGAGGGAAAAGTGCTTTTTGCGGTCGGTCTTTCGACCAGCTTTCGTTCCCAGATCTCGACTGCCGGCGTCTTTTTTCAGGTCTGCTTGCACAAGATCGCCTAAGACCTTGACAATGTCGCCAGAATTAAGCAAGGTATCGATTTCGTCGACCACGAGACAGGTTGGTTTACCGCCTGCTGTGATGGAATTCGAGGTCATAGCGTTCTGGACTCGGAGTTTGAGCGCCGCAGTGGCATTGGCAAAACGCCCGGCGCCTTCCACAGCCTCAGCGCCAGCTATAGAATCCATGCTGTTGGCGGCATTCAATTCCTGAACCGCATAACCCATTTGGCGGGCTAGAACATGCACTGCGGTGGTTTTTCCAACCCCAGGAGGCCCATGCACTAGCAATAGTTTGCGGAGCGGACGGCCCTTGTGATCTACTTGGTCTTGTTCGTAGTACGACGCTTCTCCAAATACTACCGGGCTCCATTTCTTGAGCCAGTGCATTATGGCACGATACTGGCGCTCATTGCCTGCAGGGCAGAGCTGGAGGAACGATTTGGGCCGGTATTTTTCTGCCCAGATTTGTTGTGTTTTTTTCGCCCGCTTTTTGCCGTTTTTGCTGGCGTTGTGTGCTTTAACTTGACGGGCAGACTCGATCACACGCGTGCGGGTCTCGACCTGCTCAAAGAGACTGTCCATGTTTATGAGAGAGTCAAACGAGTCAAGCTCAATTTCTTCATTTTTGCCTATTCGCGGTTTGAGGTGTTTGGTGGACCCGTCGGCTAGTGTGACTGTTCTGTTCTTGACGAGTCGGGGACTCAAATGCGGAGTGTGTGGGTTTTTTGAAACTTTCAGATCGGCAGCATAGTCTGGAGATGGCCTGCTTGTTCCTGAGAAGAGTAGCAGCTCCTCGAAGGCGTACGCTGTTTCTGTCATTAGACGCGTAGTAGGTGGGAGTGCATGAAGCTCACGATGAAGAGAATGGCTGGAGTGTAATTGGAGAAAAAGCCATACAGGCTGGCGATGAAAATAAACAGAAACTAGCGCTGAAACCTTAGTGTTTCCAACCAGCCTCGGCAATTATCTTAGTCTATCGCAGCGAGTTACTTCTCGGTGTAATCTACAACAGAATACTACACAAGCACATCCTACAACACTTAAAAACCTCGGTACGCATTCGCAAACTTCAAGACAAAAGCGGCGGCTTCCATCAAAAATCACATCACTCTGTAAACACACGCGTTTACGGTTCTAACCTTATTCTCAAACCCGATGTGGGGAATGCTAGCTGGAAACGCCGCACAACAATGTGCTTAAGAATGTGTGACAGGGCTGCTCTCTACCATCGTGGATGGCTGCAGCCAATCTACACGTTCTGATTGTCTCATAAGACTCTATACTTCTAGAAGGCACGTGGGGCCTCGCCTTCAGGACCAATGAAGTCGGGATTTCTCCAGGGCCCAACGTCGTTCAAATACAACTCCTGCTCCGTACACTCGCTCTGGCCTCCGTATTTCTGAGGCAAGTTTGCGGGAGGAATCTGCTTGAGCAACTCTTTTTTATAAGACGACAGCAAGATGTGAATCTTGGAAACGGTCACGGGATCCAAAAATGGCTTGAAAAGCTTGAAGGCTGTGGAAAATCCAAATGGCGCATTGATAAGATAGAACTTTCCCATGCGCTCAGGATAGTAGTCTTGGCCAATTTTGGAGGCCTCTTTGACGTAACCCACCACCTGGTAGGCAGCGCCAATGGAGATGCCCTTGAGGTCCATAATCGTGCACGAGGTCTCCACAAGGTGACCCTGCTGTCTCAGGCACGCAGGCAAGCGGCACTGAGTAAACGACTCGTATTCCCACACCAAATTCTTCAACATTCTCTCCTGGGTGGTGATTTTGAGCATGTCAGGCAAATAGACCTTGCCCAACTCCTCGAAATAAACAGGCCTGCCGTCCTTGTCAGTCTTGTGGTAGTACTGTGGGTACATCTTGGCCACAAGTGGCTTCTCGGTGTATTTGAAGTCGCTCAAGATGGTGTTAGTGCCAAATTCTTCTCTCCATTTCTCGCAAGCAATGAACATGGCTTTCGCTTTGGCGATGTCGAATTTTCTGGCTCTCAAGAACCTGAGCATCGAGGCGTTGTCCAAGCGAAGCTTATAGCCGAGCTCCTCTAACTCCTGGCGTAATTTCTCCATAGTGGCCCTTTCCTCATCTGTCAAATTGGCCGTGTAGCCAGTCTGGGTAGTTGGGGCGCTTACCTGAGGGTAAGACGCCAAAATCTCTGCTTCGGTGGCCATGTGAATGTAGTTGCTGGGTGAGATCGGCCCTGTATATTACGAAAGCAAGAGTGTGTGCTGTGTTTTTTTTGGCGAGCGCAGTCTTGATTTTTTATTTTGGGGCCTAGTTATCGCGCCGGAAGTCCCGCGTATGGCATACTGTATATAGAGGCACTCACTAAGAAGGTTAGCAATCGTATGAATAGCGGCCACGGGGGAGACGAGTCTAAATGTGCACATCTATTCGCGCTTGAAAAATCGCCGAAGTCGGTTTTTCAGCGGCTTGGCCTCGCTGTAGAGCGACTGCAGGCTGAAGCTCTCCACTATCAGCGCGCTTTCTCCACCTTTATACTCCACTGGGAACCGGAGCTTCAAGGCCAGAAGTCCACTTTCTGCCAATTTCCGTTGCCCGCCAATTAGTGATTCCTGGAACTGACTGTCGTAGAAAACAATTTGGTTGCGGGCTGAATCTAAAACTGCACGTGACACCACGTCGTCGACGAATGCTTCCCAAAGTCGAGCATCGTGCTGATAGCTAGCGCATTGCTCGCCTTGTTGGAGTCTCAGCGACATTTCGGTGACGGTGCTCACCAAATTGGTGCTATGTTTCTGGAGGTCTTTGAGAGTGAAGTTGGACGAAATGAACGAGAAGATCTCCTCGTTACTTCTGCAGAGCGTTTTTATGAACCCTTCGGTCTCGTTGTCGCCAACCAAATCGAGAAATTCCGATTTCTCAAACTCAAGCGATCCGATCTGATACTTGCGTTCGTCTTCCTTTAAGTCTGCATCCTCTTCGCTTTCCGATCTCTCGTGGAGAACGGCTGCAAGATTCTTCGTAGACGGCACTTGGCTCAACGTAGTGTTTATGCTGCTGGATGAAACAGACGCTCTGCTCTGTGAGTGACTTCTCGAGTGCCCGTTGAACTTGAGAAGATGAACGAACTCTGTAAGCCGCAAGTACTTGTCGATAAGATACGGGGTGGTGGGCAACTCGCTGGAGCTGTCGTCGGCACCGAGACCTAAGTCAAATCGTTTCATCTCATGGCTGAGGTCCAAGATCTTCTCGTTGAAGTCGTTTTTGCGCTCTGTGATCTTGTCAAAGTAGTCAAAAAGCTCCGGCTCGTGGTCCTTGAGAAACGTGTTCATCCTCACCAAGTGGGGTTCTTTATGCACCAGGAACTCCAGGCGATTGGCGAGATTAAGCAAGATCTTGGCAACAAGCGTGAGAGTGCGACTGGCATTGCCGGTCTGGAGTGACTTGGTAAGGTAGAACAACTTGGGATTGAGAATCACGGGGCAGAAAAAGCGCAAGAACATGAACGCACTCACGCAGTTGAGCGCGGTTGTTTTGTCCTCAGGGTCACAAACCATGTCAATCTTGTTTCTGAAGTTCTTGAGCTGGGTCTTCATCTGCTGCGGGAGATCGTTGGAAGTTGAGTAGATCTTTCTCCAGATGGTTTCCACGTAGGTGCGCAATCTGACGTAATTGCTATCGATGATTCGCTGGACCTGAGCCTCGCGCTCACGTTCGGCGTCCGAGTCGTATTCATCTTCACTTCCGAACTCGTCATCTGAGCTTCCTGGGGTCGTCAGACGGCCCCGCTTGCTCATCTGCTGACGAACGTAACGAGGATCAATCTCGCAGTTTTTGTTCTCCGCAATTACTGTCTCGAAAAAGTCGCCAAACACCTTCTCGAGGTACTCTTGACCAATGCGGAAAATGTACTTTTCGAGCGACTTGGTGAAGATGCTGGAGCCGCGAAAAAGCGTATTAAAGACGTTGTTGGTCGAGGACGAGCTGTTCTTGGCAGCATAATTCTTGCGTGTGGCCTTGTCCAAGTTCACTAGTTCGGCTTCGATGAGCGCCTTGAACCATTTCTCTTCGATACCAAGGGAGTGGAAGATATCGAGGAGAATGAAACTGACGTTTTCGAATTCGGAGGTCATAACGTTGGAGTTGCAGAACTCTATAAGCTGCTTCATGGGGCAGTTGACGAGCATGGACTCGAGAGTTCTGAAATGCGGCGGGCTGAGGATCATGTACTCTTTGAGATCGACGGAAAGAAGCAACTTTCCGATGGGAAGGTTGGCGCCGTCGTAGATTGAGAGCCGCACAATGTTGCTGTTCATGGATGTCGCAGCCATCGCTGCGTTCAAATTATGAGACGTCAGCTGCAGCATAGACACTCCACCGCCGTTTGCATGGTCCACCATCATCGTCGATGCTAGCCGGAGTTGCTGAGTGAGCACATCCGGCGTCAAATACACCGTTCCTATGATCTTGTCCTTGTATGAGTGAACACCGTCCGTGCTGCTCTGCTTTATGACAATGTGGATCATGCGGGTCAGAATGGGAAGGTCGGTGAAGAACTCCTCCTTCCAGAACGGGTTATTGCTGAGAGGAACAAGTGCGGTACGGGCCCACGGAAACCCCCACATCACCACCTCGGCGTATATGGTGGACAGAGATTTGGTGCCGTGGGGCACACTGTCAAGTTTGGCCTCTATGATATCGAGAGTGAGCTTTTTCGAGACGCGAAGCAGGTCGCGCGAGAAATTGGCGAGTTTTGCTGGCTGGGTTGGTGGAGCGTCGGCCAATATCGTCGATTCGGAAGCGAGGGTGTCGACGGTGGAGTCTGCATCTATGGTGCTTTCTAGGCCAATCACGCGTTTGGAGGACGCTAAAAGCACGGACTTTTCGTCAAAAACGCCGATGTACTCGCGCTTCGAAAAGTACGTCAATCCCACAAGCCAGTCCTCAAGATCAATGTGGAGCGGGAACTCAATCAAAATCCGCGAGTTGTTGGCCACGGGCCGGCCGTCCTTGACGAGCAAACTGGGGTTGGCGAGCGCGTCCTGCGTCAACGACGTGGTGCTTTTGAGCACGTTGTTCCACCGAAGTTCCTTGATATGGCCCAAGAACAATACGTTGGCGGTGTCGCAGATCAGGTGATGTAGCTCTCGTATCTCGGACGCTAGCAAGCCCTTCACGTCTATCAGATAGAGCAACGTGCCGTCGAGCTCGGTGATGAAATTGAGCACGCCGTTCAGCTTGAGAACTCCCATGGTGAAAAACCAGCCTTCGTGGATGCTGCTCTCAGCCAGCAAGAGCAGCAGCAGACCTGCACCGCTAGCGGCGTTGGCGGCCCCGGAACCGGCAGACGCCGCGCTTGCGCTCACGGTGTTGCTGGTGATTCCACCGGCTTGGGCATCTAACCGCAGTTGATGGAACGGAGCCCGCGGGCCCTTCACCACGTTGACGGTTCTGGCACGGGCGGGAATAGGCCCGTACACCTTGAAGCGGCACACGAGTAGCTCGTGTGGATCGGCGCCCGCCGGCGTGGTGTTCCACACTTTGTTGTGCGCGTACCATTTCTTGGCCAAACCCTGTGGTTTCATGTTCTGCCAGGCAAGAAGCGCCGCAAGGAGATTGCCGAGCTGTGCACGTGACACCACGCGGAGATACAACTTCTCGTTATCGTACGAGCGGATGAATACGACCGGCGGCTCGTCGGCGCCCAGGGGTTCGATATCGGAGCGTTTTCCGAAGCGCCGGCGCGCCAGCAGCGGGTCGGCCGTGTGCTTTTGGTTGAAAACTTGAACCAGGCACGACTGTATTTCCTCGAGAAGCACCGATTCGACGCCTGTCGCGTCGAGGGCCACCACGGCGCCGTTGACGATGGAAACGGACGCGGCAGCGGCCCAGGCCACGCCATCACGTGAGACTGGCATGTTGTGGGCAGAGAATTTGGCCCGGTCGCGGAGAAGCGCCCGGTGGAACGGCAGCGTTCGAGGCATTGGTAATGAAGATGGAGGTGTTTTAGATGGAAATAGCCGGGTGGTGTGTGCAGGACCACGCGCTGTATGGTGAGTAGGTGGCCGCAGATGGAGGTACGGGTGTTTCATTGGGGGATGTATGGATATGGGACGTTTGGCCGCTCGTGTTCACGCTGCGAGGGGCGCATGGCATTCTCCATTCTTGAGTGAGCCGCGGGTTGAGGTGAGAGCAAAATCGAGGCTACTCGCGCCGCGTGGTTTCGTCATCCTGGGCCCCTTATAACGCCTCGAAAAGCCTCGTGACGTGGTTCGCTTTTCCTGCGTCTTTTGCGGCCGCGCACTCTGGGTGTTTCTGCGGTAGCGAAAACCACACGATGTCAAGCGCGCGGCAATGCCACATTACATCATCAGCGCACAGGTGCGAAAATGTCATTCTCGCCGTATATGCAGCCTGGATCTGAGAGAACGTGAATGCTCCCAGCGCAGTGATAAGCTCAGATATTGCAAATCCGTGGTGACAATTCCTAGAGGGTGTGGTTTCAACTGGCGAAAATTGGCGTCGTATGAGATGCGTCTGTCTCCATTTGCTTGGGCTGGAGTTACATGGCGCTTGGTTTATGCCGATTGCAGCAAATGTGCAGTTTTTCTCGGCTCGGTAGATGCCCAGATTACTGATCCGCTACGCTAAATGTGCAGAGTTCGCGGGCCACTCTAGCGACGATGCATCGTTTCTGCTGCAGAGAATCGTTTTTCTTCCTCTGCGTAAGCGCTTTGCCGTGCGTGTTCAGGTTTCCCAGGCTCCAGCAGTAATCTTTCTCGGCAAAGTCCAGATTTGATTGGCTGATTTCAACTTGTAACGCTGCCGAAGTTGACACTGACGTCGCGACATAGCGGAACTTCATCTCCAAGACGGGCTGCCGATGCACTGTGGCTGACGCGGGAGGACCCTGCTATCAACTTCCTATTTCACGTTATCTGATCAGACGCCGGGTAACGCCACCATCGGCCCAGTGGGTTGCCGGTCTGTTGCCCTAGCATCGACTTACAATTTACAGGGTTTGTAGAACTTTGCCGGGGCCAAATGGAGCTGGTTTTCTTTTTCGGTGCTCAAAATAGTAGCCAGTCGATGGAGCTCCAAAATCGAGACCCTTTAGCTCGAGGCACCTCCCGAATTGACTCGAATGGAGAGGAGCACATCTACGCACCGAACCGCCGGCTCTTCAGACCGAGTGGGTAATGTAACAGTCGTTCTGCCTTAAAAGAGCTGGTTATTTTTGATTTACCCGTCTTTCGTAATTTGGTACTTAGTGACGCTACTTTAGGAGCTCGGGCCGGCAACCTGTGTCGTTGATAGCCAATAAATAAGACTCCCAACATGCAGCGAAAGTGGGTGCTCAAGCCGGAGACCCAGAGAAATACCATGCTGAAGATGAAGTACAACCCGTGGAAAACAAGAAGACAAGGGTCATTTGGCTACTAAGGAAGCACTTCTGGCTTGTTTCACTACAAGGGGGGGCAATCAATATTCATGGTTTCCAGTTTAAGTGACCCTGGACTGCAGCGAGGGTGCAATAAGCGGCATATCACACTTTTGTCTGTGAGCATCTCACAGGACATGCACTCCAATTGTGGCTACACTACACCGTGACTATCCGCGAACGCTGGCTCAACACCCAGTAAACCTCTCGTAATGAAACCTTCTGCCGTATGCCCGTGTATTGGTCTACCTCCAGAGTTCGTTTCCTTCTGCTACTCACACCGAACTCGGATTTATTCTTCAGGCATTCTCATAACCGATGTCAATAGCCTTGCTCTCCCAATGCACATGTCTGCACGCGCCTGCAGGGATCTGCCAGCGCGACGTAAGGCGCCAAAAGCAAAATAGCCCCGACCACATTTGGGCACGTGAGTAGCAGGCAAGTGTCTGCCTGAATTCGTGGGCGGGGACGTGTTGGACAGAATGATCGGTTGTTGGCAAATGACCTAGTCCAGGGGCAGATCTGGGGGCGAGCATTGTGCGACTTCTCGTCCTTTGTCTGGAGAAATAGTTTCCATCTGCAGATGATTAAATAAACATGCGATGGTGCGCCTGGTGCGCCTGGTGCTGTGTGATTTTGCGACCCTTTGCAGCATGCAGCGGTCGGCGTTAGACCTAGCTGCCGATGCACCCTCGGTCGGCGACATAGTGAGAAGTGCCGAGGTGGCTTGCTTCATCGTTTGGCAAGAATTGATGGAACGAATTTGACGTCAGTGGTTGGGGAAGGCTTCCTTCCTTTTTCATCTTACACGAAAAGAATTGATGTGTGGGATGGCGTCAAGGTGCGCTGCGGTTGCAATATTGCTTAACATTCTGTTCTCTACAACGTTCTCTCTCGTGCAATGTTCTCCAACGGGGCATTTCTTCCAATTCGTCTTTCGGCCGCCTATCATTTCCTGCGTTGGTTTTCTTCTCCTTGTTGTCTCGCTCGCTGTTTTCGGATGTGGTGTGATACTTTGCCAACGAGCCGATTGCAGGCCACGCGGCAGCCGAGATTGTTGTAGTGGATCTCACTTTTCTCTTCAATTGGCTAGTCAAAGCTGCCTCGAAAATAGAACCTTGGCTCCTAGAAAAATGACAGTAGCCAAAGCCCACGACATCCGCGCGAACCAACATCGACAGAACCCTGCCAAAGAGGCCACAAAAAACAAAACAACAAAACCCATGCAAACTTTGGCTAACCTGCGGACCCCACACTAACATCAGAACATCTCCAGCTACTACCAGACCTACGGACCTGCACACGAAAAATCCTCACATCTCATTCTTTCACCATGTCAAATCTTGACCCCACGCCGGAGCTCGCAGCAGTGGCGGGTCAGTCGCATGCGTGTGCGTACTGCGGAGTCTCAGACGCTCATTGCGTGGTGCGCTGTGTCACTTGCGACCGGTGGTTCTGCAACTCCGGTTCTGCCACTTCCGGTTCTCACATTGTCAACCACTTGGTGATCTCGAAGCACAAGGTGGTGGCATTACACCCCGAGCTGCCTCTTGGTGCAGATACACTCGAGTGTTACAACTGCGGGCTGCAGAACATTTTCACGCTCGGCTTTGTTGCCGCTCGTCAAGATCTGGTGGTGGTGATTTTATGTCGCGTGCCATGTGCGCAATCTAGAGATATTAACTGGGAAACCAACGCGTGGCAGCCGCTCATCGAGGAACGTAGGCTATTGCCGTGGGTTGCCAGCGAGGCCCCGAAAGAACAGGACGCTCTCCAGGTGCCAGAAATCGATAGTGTCGTTGGTGGAGTTCAGAACATTGACTACAAGCAGATTGTGCAGCTCGAGGCACAGTGGCGAAAAAACAAGGACGCATCGATTTCAGATGTAATTTCCGAGGCTCCCGAGGCTCCTGCGTTGCAGCCGGTGCTTTTGAGGTACACCGACGGCGCTGAGTACCAACGTACGTTGGCGCCTCTTGTGTTCGCCGATATGGAGTGCAGCCGGTTGCAGGCGGAGCTGCAGAGTCTCCAAAATCTCGAAGTCGAGTGGGACACCACGCCCGGAACCTACGGTGCCGGCCCAACGCTCTGCTTTTCGCTCTCCAACGCCGACAAGTCCATGACGCTGATGGGCGGCGGTCACGTGCTCGTGTTGGTGAAATACCACGGCAGCGCCTCGGAGCACCAGTCCTGGAGCTGCCACGGCCAGTTGCAGCAGCAGCTGCTGGCGTTGCAGCTTCCGGCTATGCCGCTTTCTGCTCCCGCACGGCCCCACACCCAGTTTGTGGTGCATTTGCACGGCCAGGAGGCGAAAAGCGCCCCGACGCATCTCAACAACGGGTTTTCCGTATCGGTCAACTGGCACTCGGTTCCGTATACCCGGCAGCAGAACGCGCTTCTAACGTTTGCTACCAAATCCAAGTCGATCAGCGGATACCTCTACCACCGCATTCTTGGCCACGAGGTGGCACCGCTTCAGTTTTCCGACAAGGTGCCCACGAAGCTTTCGGCGCCGCGGCTTACGCAACTCAACGAGTCGCAGGCGGTTGCGGCGGCGTCGGCGTTGATTCTGCCACTTACCCTCATTCAGGGACCGCCCGGAACAGGAAAAACCGTCACATCGGCGTCGATTGTGTACCAATTGTGCATGCGCCTGCCTACGGTGGTTTTGGTGTGTGCGCCGTCGAATGTGGCCGTGGACCATTTGGCCGAGAAGATAGGCCTCACTGGTCTTCGTGTGGTGAGAGTGTCTTCCATGACCCAAGAGGCCAACGAGGACAACACACAGCTGCCTTATGCTCTCCATAAGCTTGTCGAGGCCCAGGTCGGCAAAGTAGCTGCCCGAATTAAAAAGGCCCGTGCTGCCGGCGAAAACATCTCCGACAAACAGGCGGCCAAGATGCGTAGTGCGAAGCAAATCGAAAAGCAGATTTTGCTGGATGCCCAGGTCATCTGCTGCACGTGTACTGGTGCCGCCGATGCCAGACTCAAGCACTTCAAGTTCCGGTCGGTGTTGATTGACGAAATCACCCAGGCATCGGAGCCCGAGGCGCTTATTCCCATCACGCGAGGCGCCAAGCAGGTGATTTTGGTGGGCGACCACCAGCAGCTTGGTCCTGTTGTGCTGGACCGTGCGTGTGCTGCGGCCGGACTCGAGCAATCGCTTTTCGAGCGTCTCATTGCTGTTGGACATGTCCCCCACCGGTTAGAAGTCCAGTATCGTATGCATCCCAAACTCGCGGAATTCTCGTCTAACGTGTTTTACGAGGGCTCGCTCCAGAACGGAGTTTCGCTGGTGAGCCGGTCGTGGAAAAATCTGAAGTTCCCATGGCCGGTGGCAGGAATCCCCACCATGTTCTGGGCATCGTACGGCAAGGAGGAAATCAGTCCGAGCGGTGTATCGTTCTTGAACCGAGTCGAGGCCATGAACGCCGAAAAGGTTATCTCTAAGCTTGTGTGTGACGGTGTCCCGCTTTCGTCGATTGGTGTCATTACGCCATACGAGGGACAACGCAGCTACATCGAGCAGTACTTGCGCTTTAACAGTCCTGTAGTCGGCGATGCTATCGACGAGCTTGAGATTATGAGTGTCAACGCATTCCAGGGTCGTGAAAAGGACTTCATCATCTTGTCGTGTGTGCGAGGAAACGACAGCAACACCATCGGGTTTGTCAGCGATCCTCGGCGTCTCAACGTGGCCATCACCAGAGCCAAATACGGCTTGATGATTTTGGGTAATCCTCGCTCCCTCAGCAAAAACAAGCTCTGGAGATCGCTCCTCTTGCACTACAGAGAGAACGGTGTACTTGTTGAGGGTCCGTTGGAGAACTTGCATCTTTCTCTTGTGCCTTTGAGCACTCCGCAAACAAACAAGAGCGGTTTCTTGCTCAACAAAATCAAGCCGTCGGGCTTTTCCTTCGACACGCAGAGCATGTTGTCATTTGCGGATGTTGGTGGTTTTGATGGTTCTACAGGAGCCAACGACAACGAGAATGTGCAGGATGCCGACACCGCCGGCAAGGACGATGACGAATTCATTAATGGTTCCCAGTGGCCATCGCTTACTCACAATGCCGCCATGAAGATGGTCGAGCCCAATACCGTTTCTTCGACAGGGTTCGAGGCCGTCGAAGGCATTGATATTCGCGATATAGCGGGAGCTTTTGCCAGCGGCCTTCAGATCTAATCTGAATCTACCGCCTTACCAACCCCGCTTTTGGCATGGGAAGGTTGTGAATTCGAGAAAATTGTCATGGCACGCCGAACTTAGGTCTTGCCGAATGCAATGAGTCAATGCGTAGAGCAATGCCATCAAAAGCGCGGCTCTTGGCCGTGAATGTGCACCTTGCGACAGATTCTCGACGTGTGTCGGAGTAAGCTGAAGATGCATAACCGCTGCAAGGCAAGCCGCGGTCGATCCCGATAGGTCGTGTTTGATCATCGTGTAATCTGCATAGCTCGGCACCATGGCCAACGTGCATTTCAAAATGGGTCGTATTTAGAGGGCGCGTATGTAATACAACGCGCGGAAACCTCACGCTGTACCGTGCCGATGTGATGCCCAACCTTGGGAGCATCGGGCTTGAGATTCGCAGAGCAACATGACTTGACCTCCGGTTGCAGGGTGACTTGCATTGGATGAATTTTCAGTTGGGGCCATGCGCCCTTGCAATGACTGGCGTGGTGCATGCAAACTGCATGCAGGTGCGTCATGCCGACCAGGGTGTTACAGCAAACTTGAACGTCGGTTTCGCGCGCCCGGAGAGAGATACAATTCTCCGCTGCTTATCCGACGGTTCCTATTGTATATGTGAGAATGAGAGTGACCATATTTTATTGTGAGATTTGCTATGTTTCTTCCCTGCGCCAATTCCGGAACGTTCTGCACTCATGCATGTCTTCTGTAGGTGAGGGTATGGAGGAGCCACCGCAGAAGCTTTTTTTTTTTTGATGTCATGCAGTGCGGCCAACCGTTAATACGCGCAGCCTCTGGCCGAGTGTTTGTACACTTCGATTTGCACAGGACGAAATAATGCACGGAAGATCACCGTCAACAGAGCATAGCAAGAAATGAGTTTCCCAGGTTGTTTTCGTTGCACCCCACTCTCCCAGCACAACAAAAGGTGTAAAAGGTGTAAAAGTTGGAAATTCCGCTGACCTCGCATGAAGACCTAAAATCGCAGCAGCTCTGGCCATGGCTCCAACTTTTCGTGCAAACAAAAATAGCATCCCCACGCACCAAAGGCGGAACAGCCAAGTGTACTTCCGAAATATGACGATGGCGGCTATCTGCGGGCTCTGCCGAGTGCCGCAGGCCTTATCGGTCATGAAACATGCCGGTAAGCGGCCACGCCTTCTAGAAAAAGGCTTATACGCAGGTCGCATGTCATTTCAGATGTCTCCTCATCTTTCCATCTTTTAATCCGCATACCACCGCACTACGCTTTTCAAGCTCGCTTCTGTGACACTCTCTTCCCTTACGGCGCCTTTCTTTCAGACCAGTTTTTGCCGACATTCTCAAGTTTTGTCCGTTTGTCCCCACATACACCGACTCCAACATTTCCCTCATGCCCCCCGGCCTAGCTGCCAGCATTCGACACCGCCTGCGGTTATCCCACAACGATGTCAAGCTTATATTGTGGCTTATAATCCAGATTCGCCCCTTCAAATACGTTGGTGACCGTACCCTTAGTCAGCTGCGAAAGTGGGAACTTATTCAGAGTCATTTCGAGAAGCATCGGAATCTTGCTGATGCCAACAGTGGCCACGGTTCGTTGGGCCCCCTCGTGACCCCAACGGTGAGAACTCTTCAGCGCCAGTTGTCCACTGCTCTTCGGAGAGCTCAAAATAGAATGGGAGACTCTTCAACTAAGGGAAGCGGGACTGGTTCTCACGCTGACGGTGAAATGCCCAAATACAAACATTTTGAAGTTTTCGAGGTGCTTCTGCGAGCTAGCCCGATGGCGGACTTGGAGCTTGCCATGCTCGAACTTTTCAATCTTCTGGAAGCCTACAAGAGAGGAGATACCGTCGGAGCGCTACCGCTGTCGGTTACACGAGTGGGAAATCCTACTGACTATGAAGCAATGGTCCCTCCTCTGCCCCTGGACGAACTGGGTCTGGAAGGTCTGGGATATCTGGACCGAGAAGTGGTGGATGAGGATGCAGAACACTCCGTAGTCACCGGCAAAGTTCTAGATGAAGCACTTGCGCAAATTCGGGCCGTGAGCGAAGAAACCCAGCAGTTTAAACTGGACCTTGATGTCTTGTTGAGGAGACACTGGGCCATGGTTGAAACCCGGATATCTGCCGCACAACAAATGCTCGAACGTGCTGAAAAAAACGAGTCGGTGCTGCTGGTACTGTCCGTGACCACTGAGCTGGCCAAGGATAAGACGTCGCGCCTGTTGCTCGAATTGCTTAATTGAGCGGAGCTCCATTGCCCATTAGGTGAAATGACGCATATCAAAAAGAGGTGATTTCGTGAGGATTTAGCGCGGCTAAAATTATGAGAGGCGGCGTCGTGCGCTCTCGGTGCCTAGCGTGAGAATCTAGGTGTTTGTCGAGCCTTGCGTAACTGTCACTTACCTTGTTCAGCGGATGCAAAGCTCCTTCTTTTTCGTTTGTTTGCTTACTTGCCCTTTTGCTTGTTCTGGCCTAATTATTTCCTGCTTTTTGGCCATCGGCTGTGGCTATATGTCACCGTGCGTTGAAGTGCTAAATTTGTGAAGCTGCCCGAGCAAAATGAACCTGACCAATCACGCGGACGAATTTCGAGGGGTGGTTTGTTAGGGGGAGTTGTTTGCAAAGTGTGGAGAAGAAAGTTTCTTAGTCATTGGTTGGTCACTAGCATAAAATACACCTTCATTTCGTGCACTGGTGCAGCTGCATGCACTTACAGATGGCAAGCATGATGCACAGTATAAACATAATGCGATTGTTTGTTTCTGAGGCCGGTTCGTAGGAGGCAAGAGGAGTATCGTCGCTGCCAACGTCACTGACGTGAATATAGCACGAAGCCCGAGCAAGAAAAAAATGGGAAGGACCCTAAATTTACTAGTTCGCTTCGTGATCGCGGAAAAACGAGCCGGAATACGTGACAGGTTCTCTCGGTTAAAGTTGACATTCTTGTTTATTCGCAGCCGGGTGCTCCAACGTCTCTATCAAGAGAGCCCTCACAAACTTTAGAAGTCCCGTCAGCTTTGGGTGCCATTAGACTATCAATATTGTTGCAGAACAAGAAGGAGATGATGTACACTGCCCACATTCGGGCCCATAATCGGATGCCTTGATTCGCCCCGTACTAAGAAGAGAAGAGCAGAGGAACAATAGAACAAATGCAACAAATAGGGCAAATAGAAGAAATAGAGTCAGTCAGGCAAATAAAATCACACAAATCAAGCAAATAAATCAAGTCTAGCACATCGCGAGCCTGCCTCTCAGTTGTTGATGCACCAGTACGTCATAAGACTTTGAATCTAATTGGCGGTGTAGCTCTGCCAAACTCTATGAGCAAGGATATCACCATTTTTGGAAAGAGTCGAGTCTAGCTCCTTGCCGTAGCATGACGTTTACGCTTGCGAAGCGATTTCCATCCTTGCTCATACCATCTCGTTTTTGTTGGGTCGAAAGCGCTCCTGTTTCACTGAAAGGAGCATATTTTTCCTCCAAACGAAAGTGGAGAGTTTATGCGCTGCGCGTTACACCCTCTATCATTGCTGTAAGAAATGTGAGGAGGTGGTTCCACAAACCACCAAGCATCGGCTGTAGGAGGTTAAGTCCGTGAAGCAAGCGGTAAAAGCGAATGCTAGTTGTGGCCCAACCAACTAACCGCTGTGAGACTTTTAAGTTTCCAAGCCTATATCAATTACCTGACTTTTACAATATGCCCCCGAGTTGGAAGCCCTGAGTTCACCGGAGCCACTAATCATAGAACTAAAGCCGCTGAGCTGCCTCCCCCCAAGGTAACGAAGTGGGGCCTTTTGTTTCTCTATATGTTCACGCCTACGAAATATGCTGCCTCTAAAACCAAGCTGTTGTCAATTTCAATACCATTACGATCGTAGGGCAGAAAACCAGATAGATTTTACCCACTCAGCACCGCGACATGTGGAGGAAAAATTCACAGCAGAATTACGATTCGGGTAACTATAGAAGACAATTACATCTATTGGAAAAATGCATTATTAGGGAATTGGGGACTATACAAGGAAGGTATCCAAAAATTGTTTGCGGGGGCTTCCGCTCGCGTTGATTAAGATACCAGGGCTACATTGCCCAAGGAACCCCAGGGGAAAAGTCGTAGGCTCGGAGTTCGTGCTCTTTTCGCAACATACTATATTACATTGTAGCCAAACCATACATAGCAGATTGTGATTTACGAGAGAGCCAAGACAGTCAGAAGCTTCCTTTTCTTGGCTTCTGAGCAAGATGCGGGATCCTGTGTGTTCCGTGCATACGACAGTCATGTAAGAAAGGTGGGGGACCAGTGCGCAGATGGGGAAGACGATCGCAGCGGACTGAAACGTAAATCCGATACCAACGTGACGGTAATTCGGAAATTAACAAATTTAGCGCCTCGTTTCATTCTGGATCTTGACGACGGCGATACTGAAGCACGAAGTTGTTTAGTCCGACGTACCAAAGGGCTTACCAAAACCCTTCAATGTGAGCACGACACGTCCTCCCTCCATCTCTTCTTACGCCACTGCCCACAATCTAGGCAAATGTGGCTACGAATCCTGGAGCACATGACATGGATCACGTGAGCAGGAGCCGATCCCTCCGGGTGTGGATGCACGTGCTCGTGATCGCGGTGCGAGTGTGGGGAATAGAGTGCCTTCTGTCAAAGCACTGCACATAGAGGTCTGCACACAGAGGAATTTGGCGAAGGTACACCCTTCCCCCGCAATCCTTCCATACGTCCGCAGCCTCTCGCTTGCCGCGCGCGTCGGGCCTCTCGAGAAAACCCGTACACCGGGTATTGACATTGTACCGCATCGGGTAAAAAGAGAGATGCTCTACTGTAAATGGGGTGTTAATTGTCGTCGTGGTATTAATGCTAATGTAAAGATGTGAAGTGGCCAAGACGGCCGGTAGTATCGGGTTTCCGAAAAAAAATTGGCCCGTTTAGAATTAAGTCGTGTCGAAGTGGAATATCAATGAGTGCTCGAAAGGCGAAAGCTAAAATGCCGAAAGGTATCCAATATGAAGCCGCGCGGGGCCCGAAAAGTAAAGTGTGTAGTGTCCACCGAAAATGCGAAAACGTGAAGGCGTGATGAAGATTTAAATGTCCAAATTGGTAAGTCCAAAGGGTGATTCCAAATAATAAGATAAAATGCAAAAGGGAAGTGGGGGGCAAGCTAAGTCGTCACTTGCATGCAGAAGAGCGCACTGTGGCAGCGTCGTTTGCACTAAAGCAGAACGAAACTCAGCAAGTCGAAGTTGTCCTTGAAGATCAGGTTCGTGCAGTTCAAGTCCAAGTCAATGGGATCTTGCAAAGCCTCCACGTCCAGCTCCAGCAACTCCGTCAATGGGGTATACGAGATGTCGAAGTTCTGAAGCATCTTTTGCGAGTATTCGAGTGTCTCGGCGTCAGAAAACTGAGGCTGGGGCTGAGAACACACCGATTGCTGGGGAGTTTGAGTCTGGGTGCAGACCATGAGCTCGGGCTTGCGCAGAGGCTCGCTGAAGCAACGCTTGTGCTTTCTTTGCGGCTTCTTAACACCAGGACCCTGGTAGCTCTTGAACTGGAAGCCAGAAGCCTGGCGTTTCTTGCTGGACTGCATGGGAACTGCCAGACAAGACACCAGGCGGGTGTGTGTGGGAGCAACTGAAGGAGGAGTAGTCTGAAACGTTGGCGCCGACGTCATGGGAGGCGTGACGAAGCTCGACTGGCTCTGGTACTGCAAGAAACGCGAGTTGTCGAGCTGAGCTTGCTGCATCTGGAAGTCGGAGTTCGAGTCGTACTGCACGTTGAGAAGACCAAGGCCCAAGAGCGCGCTGTCGTCGAGGAGATCATAACCACATTGCTGAGTCTGGTTGTAGTTGTAGTTGTAGTTGGCGAAGCTAGAGCTGAAGGCATCTTCATCGCCAAAAGACCCAAAGGAATCATTAGTCAAAGACAATGGAGATTCCTTGGTGGGAGAAGAGGTAGCTGACATAACGGAGGACGCAGAACTCACGGACTCGTTGTCGTCGTCCGATGACTTAACTGGCGACAAGTCCACGAAGACGAAGTCCTTGGGCATGCCAGGCTTGAACTTTGGTCTCTTCATAGGAGGACGGCGCACAAGAAATTGCTTACCAGCAGCAGAAATCTTGAGCGAGTTGTTGAGGCACTCCAAAGACGAGTTGGAGTCCAGGGAAGTTGGGTTTGATGCCGACACTGAACGCTTGACGCGCCACAACTTCTTGCCATTGGCAGGAGGCAACACTTGGGGTCTGTGATTGTTAGAAAACTGAGCTGGGGTAGTGGTGGTATGTTGGTGTGATGCGTACTTTGCAAGACTGATCATAGTTGTGATAGATGATGAAATCTGAAAAGAGAATAGTGGGGATGGGACTGGCGCCAGTATATATATGGGCGAGCGCAAAAAAAATAATTAATCAGAGAGGGGTCAGATGAGGAAGTCTGATAGCATGCGTTAGGAGAATTTTCGTCTGGGAGTGTTTGCAGCCGATGTGAATGTAGGCGTCGGGTCCGCCATGGCCCTGCATGACGCGTGTGTTGCGCGCCTATACCGTATAATCCCCTCTGACGCATGCAGGTGGCGCATCTCATTTGCCTCTTCGGGCCATGATGAGGATTAACCCCAGATTTTACCCTAAGTTGCCATGAAATTAGGTTTGAAGCCCAAAGAGGGTCATGAGAATTGCAGCTGAGGGGAACAGCAGACTTCGAGGAAAGCGCAAACGAAGGCCAAGGTGTATTCACTGTAGATCATCTGTGATAATTCCGATAGGCATGCGCCAACGCTCCGCCGTTTTTTGCGTTTGGGGTATCCACAACTCCGAAGCCCACATTGAGATGTTGTTCTCTCCTCCCGCACAACTATTCAATTTACCACATTAGGCAAATTCCCAATACGCATTGTGCAGGTGCGGATGTGGGATGCGGGCTCCAAATGCACGGCTCCCAAAGAAGAATGATGCGTAATGCACATAGTTGAGTAAGGCAAAGTGAGGAGAACATAGCGCTGCCGTTTGTCCACTATCCGACCCCTCACGTACGTTAAACGAACGCAAGTTTCCCCTCCGCCGTTACACTTCACGTTCTGCGGACCTCGGTTACCCATCTTGCCCGATCAGCGTTTATCGCCCCCTCCTCTCCGCATTCATTCGGGTCGATGGAATATCCTTCCATCCATCTTTTAGGCTACATAGCTATCACTACGGTACAGGACCTAGTTAGATGAAGTAGAACGGATCAAGTTCTGCAATAGAAAAAAAATTAATTGCTAGTGCAGAGTTAGTTTGCATTGCGTCGAAAACCACAACTTTGCTCTCTAGAGCCAAAAGATAATATACCACTAGGCAAGTTGTATCAAGGGCCAGACGCATGTCGGCAGAATGACCTGCCCGAATAGTCATAATCGTCCCGATTAGGTTGAGTTCGTCCTCATCGCACATAAATACGACATCTTACTTTGCGCGCAACGTCAAGAGCACTGACATCATTCTTCTGCTTCAATGTTCCACCAAAAGCGAGAATGCGGTCTAGCGCATCTCCTTGCACAGAAAGCGAGGAATCTGAACAAAGCGAGCCAAGTCCGGCAGCATTTCAATGTATTTCTCGTGCTCTACAATTTAAGCTTAATGATTTAGTTCCGATTCCTGCAGCGCAATCCCGCCCTGTGAAAGCAAAAAGCGGAGAAGCCACCCCTTCGTCGACACAACGTACTGCATATAACATGTGGGGAAATTGTCCGCATAAAGCCGTTCACTATGGCGACCGCAAATCGTATTAATCAGATCCTCTCAAAGTTGCTACGTGGATATCATTTCTAGAAACGGATGCGATTTCTATCTTTTATTAAGATCTCGTTTCACGACTTGAATTAACTTGTTCTGGCCACATATGGTTTCGAAACACGTCTTCCTTCACTGGCACGGTGAAATTCACTCAAGAATCAGAGCCTCATTCCGGTTCGCATGAATTATAATCACCTTTCCTATTTAGGAAAGGGTTGTGAACACTGCTGCATATGCAACCTCCTACTTCCGCCGCCTGCATGGGCGGTGCGTTCATCGCATCACTCATTGGCCCTTTGGATGACGGCTTGGCTTGGAATTTCTCTCCGCATTAGCTTGAAACTTGATGCACAATCCGCTAGCGAACCGCCCATCACAGTGTACGAGCCAGTCTGTAAAAGTTTGGTCTGGCGCCCAAATTTGCGCATCTGCTTACGCACTAACATGGCGATTGGGTTTGAAAGAAGCAAAGGGGCGCAGCCCAGCGACATTGTTAATTAAATTTCCATTCAACCAGAAGATTTGGCTTCTGCGGCGGTAAACAGGCAGTAAATGCACATATCTGAATATGCTCGCCATTATTGACAATGAACCCAATCGGGCAAACGCACTGCGGATTATGACAGCGCCCGCCCTTCATATCAGACTTGCGTTTTACCTAAACAGGCAACATAAGCAGGCTTACGCTTTGCTGCCGAAATAGGCAATGTAAGTATCTATCGGGCTCGCGAGCAACTGTGATGACGACACTCCATCGTGTCAGCGCCTGTATCGCGTTCTTCCCCACTTTTGAAACCCGAGTTACTAGCCATGACAGTGAGGGGGGAAGGGGGAGCTATTGTGTTTCCGCTGAGTCGGTTTCCGCTTGCGTTTTTTGGTTATTCTCTGTCATCCGGGCACGAAGTCTCTTTTTGGCTTCGGGCGTGTAGTCTAACGTTCTGGTGTCGAGTTGGTGCATCTCGATGCCCAACCCTTCCTTTTTACGTTTCTGTACGTCCTCTTCCAGGCGAGGTTCAAATTTCACGAGCTGGAAATCTTTTGCAACTTGCCAGAACGCGTAGCATCCAATAACAGTGGCTATTGTACTTACTACGATCTTGTGGGATATTGGCGACGACGGAGGAAGCTTGGACATGATTGGATATACAGGACGCGCAAATGAGATCGTTAAGGTTGGGGGATGCGCGTGGGAGGCACGGGTGTGTAGGGAGGCACGGGTTCAATTCGGTGAAACGGGACTTTGTTCTTTTCGGATGGGGTAACCGGTGGCTTACGTAGCGGTGGTCGATCTCATTTTAGAGTTCAGTTATTGAAGGGAGGAGCTTTGCGGAAGGTTCGGGATTCCTGGTGCATTCGTGTTAACGCATGGCACTAAGATTTTGCAACTGGGGCTTGAGGCGAAAACGGCGCTACTTATATGCTAGAAGCGTAGGAAACCTCAAACAGGTAAATGTGCGCCAGCATCCAATTATGGAAAGACATTCGAACTGTATTGGGATATTGCTGGTTGCAGAGAAGATGGGATCATGGAGAATTGCCCAATTGGGAAAGCGAGCGTTCGCATGTGCAGGTTGTCTAGTGAGCGCTGACCCGATCGGGGCAAAGGTGTGAACGGCTCACGGGCAAATCATCATTTACGACATTTTCGAGGCAAGTCGCATGTGGTTATTCTATTTGGTTTTGATGCGTTTTTCCGAATTGGGAGAATCTCGCTTCAGAAGCCGTTTTCTCCTCGGTTAAGACACAGGAGCACTACAAGAACGGAAGGAACTAGAGTCCTCGGGTGGAGTCTCGGTAGATCGTCGTTAGTCGGAGTTTGGGCAGGGTGAGCCGAGGGTGCTAGGTCGTGAACTTTGCCAAACACCCCAACCAGTATTCACGGGTTCAGTAGTTTGAAATTCACTTGACTATTGTTGATGAATATTCCGATGATGCTGTAGAAAGTAATGCCAGGCTCCCGAGCACATGGCTCAAATGCACAAATGATCTGAGAGGCGATTCTGAGCCTCAAATGTTTCCCCTTTTGGCATGCGTCGATTTCTCGCTTGCATGGATGCGCACACTCAAACCGCTTGCAGTCCCCCATGCGCGGCCGCCAGAGATCTTGACCTCAAAAGCAAAGGAAAGCCCTGGTGGAGGTGGGATAATTGTAGTGATACACAAGCGCAAAAGCTTGTCCTGACGGCGGTGCCTCTGCGTAGTCTATATTAGGTAAACCGTTATGCTGGCCAAGCAGGAGAATGGGGCCAACATTGTTATTCGTCTGCAATCAGAAGTGCAAACGTTTTCTCGTGAAGATGGTGCCAATATCCGCACCTGAGGACATGAAAATTGGCGTCTTTGGCACGGTATCGTTGGAGAATCAGACAACCCGTTCGGAGAACGAGCTTCTCTGCCGGGGGTAACAAAAGTGTGCATGAGACAACAGCGTATGGGGGTAATAAGTTTCACTAGAATGTCTTGATCTCGAGATCTCATTCGCTCAGTAAGGTGACGTGGATTCTCGTCCTCCCTCTAGAGATCCCGCTGGCGAGATTACGCAATCTGGAGGTATCGACTGCGCACTGAGTACCGGCGAAGCTCTGTTGTCCCTCCCAATGCTCTTCTTAAAATCCAGAAGAGCAGACGGGCAAGCGTGAGTTCCAGCTGACAGAAGTGTTCTCGTGTCGTTTCTCATTTCAGATGTGGCTCCAAGTCTGCCGCTTTGGCTACCGTAGACCCGCTGTGCAAACTCACATTGAAAGCTCAAAATACGAATATGGGGATCCCAGCCACTAAATCAAGCTCCAATTCATTCTATACCTTCTTTCCCCGTTGCTTCTCCAATTTTCCTTCCCTCTGCACTCCCCCCATCAATTGGTCCCCTAGAGCCTGACCTGCACAGCTTTCTCACTCCCTACTACCATGGCTGCGTTACCTAAACGAATCATCAAAGAAACAGAGCGTCTTGTCAGTGATCCTGTTCCAGGAATCGTGGCGATTCCCTCTGAAGAAAACTTGCGTTACTTTGAAGTCATCATCGACGGCCCCAACGCCAGTCCATATGCTACCGGAAAGTTCCAGTTGGAGTTGTTCTTGCCCGACGACTACCCCATGTGTGCCCCCAAAGTCAGGTTTCTTACTCGAATCTATCATCCAAATATCGACAAATTGGGCCGGATCTGCCTCGATGTCTTGAAAGACAACTGGTCGCCAGCTCTTCAGATCAGGACTATTCTATTGAGTATACAAGCTCTTTTGGGAGCACCAAATCCGGATGACCCGTTGGCCAACGACGTGGCCCAGGAATGGAAGCAGAACGAGCAGCGGGCAATTGCTGTAGCTCGGGAGTGGACCGAGAAATACGCCAATGCCAGTGCCACAGAAAGTCAGTAGACTTTGCTGATTGTGTGTACAACTTCACGAGCAGACTGCCAGTGTCAAGCCTAATGCCCAATTATACGACCCCACTAGGAGCACCATCGCGCTGAAACCGACCGCCACCGATGTGATTCCGTAGATGTATGCCTCGGCAGTGTTCAACGCAAAGAGTTCCACAATGAAGGTGGACACCGTAGTGAGCGCACCGCAAAACCCGTCGTCGAGCCCTATAAGGACGTGGCAAGATATCATGTGTGTGGTGATTGGCACTGCGCTGTTGGTGCGGCGCTTTCCTCGGGCCAATATGGTGAAGATGGCCAACAACACACAGCCCACCAGGTTCGCAACAAAGGTTCCCATTGGAAATCCGCTGACAAGCTTATTTAGGTGCTTAGAGAGATAGAAGCGACAAACGGCACCCCATGGAGCAAAGAGACATGAGAATGTCCACGATCGCCAGCTTCCGTCCTTTTTTGTCGCTATGAGCACAATGACGATGATGTATGCTGCCACGCCGAGCGCGCAGCTAACCCAGTTAAGCACACGGTAGGTGTGGATTGGCATGTGCCGCCTGTCAATGGCCATGATGGCGTGTTTCCCAAAATGGAACCCCATGGCGCTGATAGCGACTTGGGCCAAAATCACTGCTAGTGCCTCCATGATTCCGTAGGCGTGGTTGGGATAGTGCGCTGCTGTTTCAAGCGTGTCTGCCGCCTTGTTGAACGCCTCAAGAAGAAAACTTGAAAACGACGAACAAGTGCCGCAGAACCCAGTGGTGATGCCTACGTATAGCGGAATCGCGCCCTTGGCCCCGAATTGCACATTCGGGAGAGAATCGTTGATCAACTTCGACCACAAGTGCTCGCTATCGACTGCTAGTCCCATCACAAAACATGCAGCAAAGTTGGCCCACACAACTCCTCCCAAGTATGCGCCCAGGTAGTCTGTGAGCACCATGAGACCCTTTCGGGCTAGAACTCCCCAAATCGCCCCATTGACAATGTTTAGGATTGTGTATGTGCGGCTTGGCGGAGGAGCCTCGTAACGTGAAATTGGTTTTTCTTCTTGAAGGGAATCACTGCGGAAACCTTCGGGTAGAGCCTCCGCGATCAGCTCTGCTTCAAGCTCGCGCACACGCAGCTCAGTGCGGCGAATTTCAGCCAGCCGAACCGACGTCCGTGACCTTAAACTCGACCCAGTGTCATACGGCTCGATGTTGTAGCTCATGTTGATTGCAGAACAGTCATCGGCTAGGTGCAGGGCGCGATTTTTTGACAGTATGCCGAGCCGCACCGCACCAGATGAGTTTGAGATAAGCAGAAGGTTAAGAGAAGAAGCTGGGGAAGTGCGGCAGTTTGAAGGCTGCTTGACGGGCATTGCTATTGTTGGCTAGTTTTGGAGAAATGCGTTCTTGAAACCCAACAATGACTGGCATGCGGTCTGCATGTTGACAGCTTACTCATTGTAACCATAAGGCATTTGCCGTGGTTGGGCGGGCTGGCGAAATGGCAAATTGCCCGTCTTTGTGCCACCACCAAAGTAAGTAAGATTCATCGCATCCCTGTCTGTTTCCGAGTGTTTTGACCTCGTGGGTATCTGCGATGCACGGTGAGTACCTCGCAGCATGCATGTCGCTGGCATGGACGGAAAAACCAGAAGCAGAGCCCCGGAACTTGCACGTGGCTTCTGATTAGTAAACCAGTGATGTTGAAATTCATTCTGGTCACGAAAACGGCGTTCGCTTGCTTCCGAGCCCGGGCCGGCTTCCGCGCTGACAAAGGCCCCGGATTAACCGACCGCCGGCAGAAGCCACCTCCACGTGGAACTTTCAGCTTGGCCAGCAATTTCTTCGGAGAGAAGTACCTAGCAAAATATTCGTCGGCGAATCGCTATTACTTTGTAAGTTTTATATATCACCTGTATTAATTCTTCGATACTTATCGCCGTTTCGATGCTCCGCGGCCGCATGTAAGCGCTTTCGATTTCCCCCTTAGAGAGAGACGCGCGCGCATCCACGATCCGCGCTTCAAATTTTCTAAACCACTTACTCTCGTTTTCCTTACACCCAGCCGAGGCCACGGCTCAAGGCCAGATTCACCCCTTTTTGCATTAATCCGAATATTCCACACCAGCATAAACACACCAAAATTCAGGACGTCATATTCTGCACTGCATTCTCACCATGGACAATTTCAACTACCCCAAACTGCCTTTCGCAGACCCCGATTCGGGATCTGATACGTCGTCCACCGCCAGTGTCGTGAAACTGCCTTCATTAAATGTTGGCGCGAATCGGCGCGCTCTACGGTTTGACCTTCCTGAAGATCCTTTCAACGATTCCGAAATTTTGCAACCTCCAACCACTCCGGTAGTCCAGATGTTCGAAGAAGGCGACGAGACTTTTGCCACCAAGCGGAACAGATGGGGCACGACACGTAATAAAAAAGGCAATCCTAGGCGAGAGGCAATGAATCGCTCGAAAACTTTGAAGCGAATACTTCGACACCCTGGTTCAGCCAACAAGCCTTCTCGAACTCCTCTGCGGGTGGCGCTGCCTCACACTCCAGATCACGACAGTTTCCTCGATGACTCGCTCACTGTGATTGACGATTATGGCTCTGACGCGGAAGATACTCAGGAAGTCGATCCCATAGATCCCAAAGATCGTAAACTGGAAACCCGGCTTATAGTATACAACCGGCCGCTTCCTGAGTCCATGGCAGACCCCGACACCGGTCTTCCTGCAAATGACTATCCCCGAAACAAAATCCAAACGGCCAAGTACACGCCGTTGACGTTTTTCCCCAAGGTACTTCTCTATCAGTTCAAGAACAACGTGGCCAACGTGTACTTTCTTGCAATGATTATTTTGGGCTTTTTCGAAATTTTTGGCGTGCCGTCGCCCATCCTCGGGGCGGTTCCGCTTATTGTCATATTACTAATCACCGCAGCCAAAGAGTCTGTTGAGGATTCTAGAAGAACGGCTCTGGACATGGAAGTTAACAACCAGCCCACGCATATATTGAGCCAAATTCGGGAGGCTGCTGATTTCAAGTACCAGAACGTCAACACTAACGACGAGAATGTCTCACTATGGCGGAGATACAAAAAATGGAACACCAAACTACTTCTAAAGTTCCTTCGCATGTGCAAACGAAACCTAACAAAAAAGGGTCGGATGTCGAAACAGGAGCCAGAGCCGTCTCAGCACGATCCTGGACGGAAAAGTTTCGATAGTTTTACTGAGCGACGCAAATCCATGCAAAATCCAAGAGATTCCACATTCAGCCACCCACCGCTTCATTCCACGATGTCAAGGAAGTCAATGACTCGTGAGCGCACGCTTGCCTTTGAGAAAAAGCTCTGGAAAGAGCTCAAAGTTGGTGACGTGCTTCGAGTGCAGAATAACGAGGAAATCCCGGCCGACATTTTGATTCTTGGCCTGAGCGATGACGACAACTGTTGCTTTGTTGAAACTAAAAACCTTGACGGCGAAACAAACTTGAAGGTGAAACAAGCTCTCAAGTTTCCTTCTGAGACTCGCAGAATTCGCCGCGCTGATGACTTGATGGACTTAGACTTTGAGGTCGAGAGTGAAGGTCCCCACCCGAACTTGTACAATTACCAGGGTTGTGTAAACTACGAGAGCAATGGGGTTTCCAAAAAAGAAAGCACCACCCTCAATAACCTCATATTGCGTGGCTGCTTCCTTCGGAACACCAAATGGGTGGTAGGCATTGTGATCTTCACGGGTGAGGACACTAAAATCATCATGAACGGAGGAATCACTCCTTCCAAATCGTCGCGTTTAGCTAGCGAGCTCAACTACTACGTCGTCATTAACTTCGCCATTCTTTTCATTCTTTGCCTCATCAGTGGACTTGTGAATGGATTCTACTATAGGGGTAACGTTAATTCCCGAGAGTTTTTTGAATTTGGCACTCCGGCAGGTTCGGCCGCCTTGAACGGGCTCGTGACATTCTTTGTTGCCGTTATATTGTACCAATCCTTGGTACCCATTTCCTTGTACATTACTATTGAGATCATCAAGTCCATTCAGGCTTATTTTATCTACGCAGACGTCCAGCTCTACTATGACAAGTTGGACTTGCCTTGCAATCCTCGCTCGTGGAGTATCTCAGACGATTTGGGACAGATTGAGTATGTTTTCAGCGACAAAACTGGCACTCTCACACAGAATCTTATGGAGTTTCGCAAATGCACAATCAATGGTCGGTCGTATGGACGCGCTTACACCGAAGCAATGGCTGGATTACGGAAACGTCAAGGATTTGACGTGGAAGAGGAAAGTCGCATAGAGAAGGCTGAAATCGAGAAAGATAAGTCCGAAATGCTCACGCAACTCGAAAACTCATGTGACAATATCTACACCAGCGAATTGACGTTCGTTTCCAAGGAATATGTGAATGATCTTCAAAAGGGGCTGGACATCGAGCAAGCTACTGCCAATGAAGAATTTATGCTTGCGCTTGCCTTGTGCCACTCGGTCTTGGTGGAAGAAGATCCAGTAAACCCTGCTAAGAAGCTTTTGAAGGCCCAATCTCCGGATGAAGCTGCGTTGGTTGGAACCGCGCGGGCACTTGGTTTCGTATTTGAAGATAAGACGAAGCATGGTTATATTGTCCGTGTGAAGGGCGAAAAGCGAGAATACCAGGTGCTCAACACATTGGAATTCAATTCTACAAGGAAAAGAATGAGCGTTATCGTCAAGTTGCCAGTGTCGTCTAAGGATGAAGAGCCCAAGATAGTTCTTCTCTGCAAGGGCGCCGACCTGATTATATACTCGCGTTTGTCACGTCAGAACAACCGGCCAGAAATGCTCAAGAAGACTTCTGAGCACCTCGAAGAATTTGCAACTGAGGGTTTAAGAACACTTTGTATCGGAAGGCGAGATCTCACAATGTCGCAGTACCAGGAGTGGAATCGTCGCCATCTTGAGGCTTCTTCGTCTTTGGTTGACAGAGAGGCCAAAATGGAAGCGGTTGCCGATTCCATTGAACGGGATTTGCATTTGATTGGTGGTACTGCCATTGAAGATCGTTTGCAGGACGGTGTTCCTGAGGCAATTTCCATTTTGGGCGATGCGGGCATTAAGTTGTGGGTTCTCACCGGTGACAAAGTGGAAACGGCCATTAATATTGGATTCTCGTGCAATTTGCTTGGTAACGAGATGGAGCTTCTCATTCTCAAAACGGAGTTGACTCCCGAAGAGCAGAAAAAGTATAATCTCGTGGGCAAGGCAGATCCTGCCGTTGTTATTGAGTCGTTGGTATCCTACTACCTTAACATGTTTTTCCAAATGACAGGTTCTTTGGAAGAGCTCGAGGAAGAAAGAAAAAATCATTCCGCTCCTGATGAACGCTATGGTGTTGTGATTGATGGTGATGCCCTTAAGGTGGCACTTGCAAACCCCGAAGTGCAGAGAAAGTTCCTTCTTCTCTGCAAAAAGTGCAAGGCTGTATTGTGTTGCCGTGTTTCACCTGCTCAAAAGGCAGCTGTGGTAAGAATGGTGAAAGACACGTTAGATGTTATGACGCTTGCAATTGGGGATGGATCAAACGATGTGGCCATGATCCAAGCCGCAAATGTGGGAGTTGGTATTGCGGGTGAAGAAGGTCGTCAAGCTGCAATGTCATCAGACTATGCCGTTGGTCAATTCCGATTCTTGACAAAGCTTCTTTTGACACATGGTCGATGGTCCTACAAGCGCTTCTCGGAAATGATCCCATTGTTCTTCTTGAAGAACGTAAACTACACCTTCGCGTTGTTCTGGTACCTGATTTGTAACAACTTCGATGGCACCTACATGTTTGACTTCACGTACTTGACGTTGTACAATTTGATTTTCACGTCCACACCAGTGATCTTCCTATGTGTTCTCGATCAAGACGTGAACTCCGCGATTTCCATGATGGTCCCTCAACTCTACCGCAGTGGAATCATGCAGACCGAATTCACCGAGGCCAAGTTCTGGATCTACATTATTGACGGCTTCTACCAGTCGGTGGTCTCATTCTTCTTTCCCTTCTTGGTGTACTACTGGTCCTTTCAGTCTTCCAACGGTCTCCCAATTGACCACCGGTTCTTTATTGGTGTGACAGTCACCTGTTTGTCTTGTATGAGCAGTAACTTCACGGTGTTGCTCCACCAGTACCGCTGGGATTGGTTGTCGTTTCTTGCGGTGAGTTTGTCCTCGCTTTCCATCTTTGTGTGGACGGGGATCTACACGTCATTGACTCTCTCGGGCGAATTTTACAAAGCAGGCCAAATCATGTTTGGATCGGCCACGTTCTGGTCCAACTTGTTTGTGGGTCTCATTGTTTGCATGGTTCCCAGACTCTTGTGGGATATTATCCAGCGAATTTTCTTCCCATACGACTGCGACATCATCCGTGAGCAGGTCAGACTTGGTAAATTCGATGCGTATCCACCTGACTACGACCCAACCGACCCCAACCGTGGAAAGCAGTTGGAAGTCAAGACTGAGAGTGCACAGCAGCAAGTACCGAAACTGTCTTCTTTCTTGCAATCAATAAGGCGACTGGTTCTTCCTGAATCTTTCTACGACGAGGATCACATCATTGAGACTTACCATGTGCGGACGAGAGACCTTGATCAATTGAAGCAAGAAGAACTTGATCTCAGCAGTCTACGTGAACATAAAGAGTCCCGCAATAGAGCGCATGCAAACAATAGGAATAGTCAGCGAATTAGCATTCGAACTTCATTGGAACTACAAGATATGACCACAGCCCGATCATTGGACCGAGTACTTACTCGCGATCATATCAATTGACAAAGGACAAATTGTCAGTTTAGACATTGTCGCAGATCTGATTCACTTGGCGTAACGAACGCCGGGGTTGATAAGCCGACACCCGATCGCATTGCCCAACGCACGCATCTACGTAGTAACGCCGAAAACACAATTCATAGCATTTCCAGTATTCTAGCAAATAGAGGCAACAACCAACAAACGACGACAATGACCGACGTAGAGAAGATTCGAGTACCACGTATCATTCAATTCTCTTGCAATCAAACTTGAAGCCGTTTTTCACTCGCAGAACCTTTTTTTTTATCTGACGCACGGACCCGATTTACACGCCCTGAGAATGTCGCAAGGGGAAACTTCACAAAGTGTGACCCAATAGAAACAGCGATTAGTAAATTGTTAAAATACGACTGTGATGCTTGCTGCTGAGGGCTGAATTCGCCACCAAATCGCAGGCCCGCCCAGATCTGGACAGGCATGGAGTCGACAATACTGTCCTGTATATACTCCCTGACCAATCAGACGCGTCAGTTAGCCCCGGTTTTCACCGGGTCACGTGCAGTTCGCGGCCCAGATATTGGCCCTTGGTCGGTGCGAGCGCGACATTTTGTGAGAATTTTTGATTCTTTTTTTTCGCGCGCGCTCTACTCGTCTATATAAACCTCGCTCCTGCCCATCTGGTGCGAAATTTTTCCTTTTTGCAAGCTTAACAACTTCGAAATCAATTTATTCATTTTGTATTAAACAAATAAATTAAAAAAAGAACCGAAGATGCCAGAGAACTCTTTCCTCATCGATTTCATGATGGGCGGTGTTTCCGCCGCCGTGTCCAAGACCGCTGCCGCTCCCATTGAGAGAGTCAAGTTGTTGATCCAGAACCAGGACGAGATGATCAAGCAGGGTCGTTTGGCTAAGAAGTATGACGGTATTGCTGAATGTTTCAGAAGAACCATGGCCGAGGAAGGTTTGGTTTCTTTCTGGAGAGGTAACACCGCCAACGTCATCAGATACTTCCCTACCCAGGCCTTGAACTTCGCCTTCAAGGACAAGTTCAAGAAGATGTTCGGTTTCAAGAAGGACGAGGGTTACTGGCCTTGGTTCGCCGGTAACTTGGCTTCCGGTGGTTTGGCTGGTGCCACTTCTTTGGCTTTCGTCTACTCTTTGGACTACGCCAGAACCAGATTGGCTAACGACGCCAAGTCCACCAAGGTTGGTGGCGGTGACCGTCAGTTCAACGGTTTGTTGGATGTTTACAAGAAGACCCTTGCCTCTGACGGTATTGCCGGTTTGTACAGAGGTTTCGGTCCTTCCGTGATTGGTATTGTTGTGTACAGAGGTTTGTACTTCGGATTGTACGACTCCTTGAAGCCTGTTGTCTTGGTTGGTCCTTTGGAGGGTTCTTTCTTGGCCTCGTTCTTGTTGGGTTGGACTGTCACCACTGGTGCCTCCACTGCCTCTTACCCATTGGACACTGTCAGAAGAAGAATGATGATGACCTCTGGTCAGGCTGTCAAGTACGACGGTGCTTTCGACTGTTTCAAGAAGGTTGTTGCCGCTGAGGGTGTTGGCTCTTTGTTCAAGGGATGCGGTGCTAACATCTTGAGAGGTGTTGCCGGTGCTGGTGTCATTTCCTTGTACGACCAGATGCAGGTTATCATCTTTGGCAAGAAGTTCTAAGTGTAAGTGAGCTTGTATATACAAATACTTCCTTATTATTTATCTTGTTATTTAATGCTTGTAAATGCTGTTTGTAGGTGTACTTGAGAAGAAATAGAATTTCGGCTATATCCAGGTGGGGAGTCGCTTAGAGCATATTACAATAGACATTGTCTACATAACGTCTGAACAAAGCCAAACTAAAGCCGTATTTTCGGTTCATCCTCTACAACACTGGGCTGAAACAATTTTATTCATATAGAAGTCATTTTGACTGGCTCTCAGAGGGTCTCTTTCTGAAAGTTCATATACAACAAGCTGTGCTCTCCACGTAAATCGTAGATCGCTCTCTCGTGCCTCGAGTAGCCCAACTTTTTGAGCTGCTTGTCAGAACTTGCCAATTGAGCAAACGAGGCGCTCCCAGCAACCTCGGCAATGGAATCCCCACAAGACTCCATCACCATGGTTACCGAAAAACGACCAGGGCGAAAAATGTTCAACACCCGTTTCAAAACGTCGGTTGCAGACACTGTCAGCTTGGCTGAAAACGGAAAGTTGGTTTCAAAAGAAGCGTATGACCATCCACTCTCCGGCGTGATATGGAGAGTGTAGTAGTACCCGCCTTTTCCGTAGCTGATGGAGTTGGAAGAGAATCCGCATGGTGTGAAGGAGAATGCATCATGCAAGAATTCCAAATCTCCAGCTTCGTCGACGTCCTCAGCGTCAGAAAGGTCACTGACCTGCGGAGAAGGCATATGAGTGATTTCGTCGTGGGCTAACTTGTCGCCCACAAACAACGAATCCAACTTCGACGATTTCATGGTTTCTTCGCCGCAGTCATGGCCCAAATCTGCGTCGTCGCCGAGAGATTCGGCACCAGCATTACGGTGACCCACAAACTGTCTGGCGCATTCTGGATCCAACTGGGTCATGAGAATCTCCAAGGTGTGGTCTTTTGCGGAGCACGCAGCCTTGCCCACTGTGTAAAGATACCAGTGATCGTCCAGGGTGAAGTCACCAACGACGTAAGACTTGCCGTCTTCAAAGTGGCGGTTCAACCAAAGAACTTCCAGTTTCCAGTCACGGTGGACATGGAGCTGCTTGTCCGGAAACATGAACAGACGACGAGAGTAAAACACCTTGTGCACCAGCGAAGGGCTAATGCAGGATGATACGAACTCCTGAGCACTCTGGAAAAGCAAGTCCAAACACTTGAGAGTGGTGGTTGTGCCGCAGGTCTTGAGAATCATCTTGTGTGGAAACACAAAGAGAGACAGTTCCAGCAACAAATACGCATCGACGGCGGCAGACGACTTTCTGGAGAGAATCTTGCAGGAAACCTGATCCAAGATCTCAGCCCAGGTGTTCAATGGAATCAGCCGGAGACCCTTGGGCGAGGCAGACGCAGGGATTTTGGTTGCATCGGGCCAGAACCAGATTTCAAGCAATTTTTCGGGACCCTCGAACGCATGGGTTGAGTCCAAGTTGGCGGACAACACATGATCAACGTAGGAGTCGTGTGAAAACGCAGGGGCAACCATCAGTACAGCGCGGTGTTTGTTGAGGGGGTTTTTGTGCTCTTTTCAGATAAGCAGGGGCTAGCAAGTGGAAACTTCCTCTTAGTTTGTGATTTGACCAGAAACGGCAGAGAAGTAGCAAGAGACGTCTCTGGGAAGATAGCGGTATCGGGTCAGTGGGGGACCTTTTGAAGCGAACCGGATGGGTTCACGTTTTGCGGTTAAGCAGGTGTTGGGGGTTTTTGGGGGTTTTAATTTGTTCTGGTTGGGGTGTGTTATCCAGGCTCAAGAAGTTTACAGTGAAAACTTGACAGTCGGGACTTCTTAGGCATAAACTGCGAAGGGCAGAGAAAGTCGGGGGTTGCAGTGAATAAAGACGAGTATCGCGATTCCGAAGATGTGGCCAATAATCGGAAACCAGGAAGTGGTCGTGAGTAAAAGAGCTAGTGGAGTAGGAAAAAACTTCTATCTCCAGCGTGAGACATGACTGCAAAATGGGCAGCAGTATGCAGTCCGCAGCAAGGAAAGAGTAAACGGGCCGGCAGTTGGGTGGGTGCTGGGATTCTCACGTGAAAGAGGGAGAAATCTGGTTTTTGATCTGATTGAATCGGTGTGCTATGAGCGAAACATTCGGCTGTAGCTGTACCTGGATCTTCGGGTACAGTGATTTGCTGCATCTATATGCACAACGAGAATTTTGCCAAGGCACAGTCATCGGTGATTCACACCGTCGGTTCGGGGAAAATGTGACACAGATTTTTAATGTTTTAGAGATTGTTTGACATTGTAATCGCCTAGTTAATTTCGATGTGACCGCCTAGCTGATTTCTGCTTTTGTTCTTTTTCAGCGCTGGTTTTTGCTTTTGGGGCAGAATGCGAAGATAATGCAAAGAGGGCTGAAGCACAAGGTGGAGAGCAACTACGAAAATGGAAAATGCAAAATTCGAGATAAAAAAACATTCAAAAATGCAAAAATGGAATTTAGAAGGTATGTCCCAGCTCCCTCAGCTTTTCTATTGCCGGGCATTCTGGCGTTTCGTCACTTTGGCACGCCAATGTATCATCGAAGACCACCACATTTCAGCTCGCGTGCACTGACTTCAGAACCAATACCCGAATAGGAAGTGGGCTGAACTCTGCCTAAGCATTCCTTTTACTCCGGTCCCGATTCATTGCCTGCTAATCGAAATTTCGCCTCACGTGGCCCACTAGAGCCAATCAGGATTAGCCCGGTATCTACTGCTAGTAATAACAGCTGTCTTCTCCCTAAAACGATTTTCAGTATTCTTCTCCGTCAATAGAAAGCCCAAACTTTCGCAACTGTCCCTGTCATATCCACCAATTGCCCTGCCTTTCACTCACATTCCATCCCCATCTCATCTCCCTGCACGCAGCATGTTCGCTTTCGACTTTGATGAAGACCAGCTCAGCTCGGAGCTCCAGGCGGCATCGTTGGAGCCTGTGATTTTCTCAACCAGTCCGGGAATTGCTGGTATTCCCATCCAAAAATCCTCAAGGCGCCGTTCCTCGGTGTACAGAAGACTTAGTGTGAAGCTGGCATCATACTCGCAATCAAGGCGGTTGTCGATCCCGTCTAACTTCATTGAAAACCATAGTCATCAGAGAATTCTCACAGACTTTGAACCCTTGAAAGTGTTGGGACAGGGCGCCTACGGTAAAGTGCACTTGGTGAAAGACAAGATCCTGGGGGCACTTTACGCCCAGAAACAGATCCGAAAACCGGTGATTGATGTGTTGGAAACACAGGCAGTAGAGGAAGATGTGCCGTTTTCGGTGGACCAGGAATTGGGGCCAGAATCGGCTCACCCTTCTCATATTCACCGAACTATAGCCGAACGGCAGATTCTATCTCGCATCACCCACCATCAGAACATCGTCAAGCTTTTTTATGCATTCCAGGACCACGACAGGTTCTATCTCATGCTTGAGTATCTTCCTGGCGGTGAACTTTTCCACCATCTCACAACCAACAACTCGCTTGGAAACGTGTTTCTTGAAGAACACACGGCGTTCTACGCAGCCCAGATGGCGCTAGGACTCCGCCATTTACATCTGCTAGGAATAGTGTATCGGGATTTGAAGCCAGAAAACTGCTTATTGAATTCTCTGGGTCATTTGGTGCTCACCGACTTTGGGCTCCTGAAGGCCATTGGCACCGACAACGAGGAGTGCACCCTGATAATCGGGACTCCAGAATACATGGCGCCCGAGATTATCCGGGGCGAAGCTTACGACTACGCGGTCGACTGGTGGCTGTTGGGCTGTGTGGTATTTGATATGATGACAGGAAAGCCTCCGTTCACGGGCAGGACCCACGTGAAAATCCAGGAGAAGATTCTCAAGGCCAAACCGAACATTCCATTCTATCTATCGCAGGATGCTCGCGACATTTTGAACAAACTCTTACAAAAAAACCCTGCAAAGAGATTGCCGGTAGACGACTGCTGGGAGCAGTTTCAGAAACACCGCTTTTTCAGAAAAGTCGACTGGAATGCTGTTCAGCTGCAATCGGCTATGCCTCCCGTTATCCCTGTTATCAGCGACCCTGCGCTTGCTGAGAATTTCTCACCCGACTTCACCTCCATGAAGATGAGCACATATGATTTAGCGCCTGGCCAGACGATGCCCAATATGTTCCTGGGATTCAGTTTTACTGCCAGCACGACGTTTTTCCAAAAATACGCCTAGGCGTACGGTAACTTTTGCTGGGAATGCCAGCAAGAGAATATGAGGCAACAGAAAGAGAGGGAAGCAATCAAAAGGGAAGGAGACAAATGAAGCAAAATGAAGTAAATAAGGATGGATCGCAGGAAGCTCTACCTTCGGAGCGCCACATCCAGCTGATTGCCTTAGCACATAATAAGGAAAGGCTTTCAAGCTGTGCATATCAAGCAGACTACGATTTCCCCGTACGGCCTCCAATTCATATTTGGCGCCAGGAGCACTTCACAAGTCCACTTTTGGCCATTTTCATGAAACAGCCCGCTTGAACTAACCGGCTGGACCAACCAGCTCACGGATTCGGGCTCGAAATTCGCCGCTGAATCATTTCGCCCGACAAGCAACAGCCTCTGCAAATTAATATATGTATATAGATTTTCCGGCCTCCATTGTACCCAGCCACCTCGTGCCGACTCCGCCCTCGATTCTGCCCCGCACGACCCTCCTATCGCACCGTCAACTTCAGTATTGCCACCTACTCTATCTCCACAGCATGGACGAAACTTTAATCGCCACTATAAATAAGCTCCAGGATGCATTGGCACCATTAGGAGGCGGATCTCTGTCTCCTGTGGATCTTCCCCAGATCACAGTAGTAGGTTCCCAGCTGAGTGGTAAATCGTCTGTTTTGGAGAACATCGTTGGACGTGATTTTTTGCCTAGAGGTACCGGTATTGTCACCAGAAGACCTCTCGTGTTGCAGTTGATTAACAAGAGACCAGGAATCAACAAGCAGGATGCGCTGAAGGTTAACACCTTAGACGACAAGGGCGAGGCTTCAGAGAACAACCTCGAGGAGTGGGGTGAGTTCTTGCATTTGCCCAACAAGAGATTCTACAATTTCGAGGAAATCCGAGCTGAGATTGTCAGAGAAACTGATGCCAAAACTGGCCAGAACTTGGGCATTTCGCCCGTTCCCATCAACTTGAGAATCTACTCTCCCCATGTATTGACATTGACGTTGGTGGACTTGCCTGGTCTTACCAAAGTACCTGTGGGCGATCAGCCAAAGGATATCGAGAAGCAAATTCGCGAGATGGTGATGAAATTCATCACGAAGCCCAATGCCATTATCTTGGCCGTCAACTCAGCCAACACTGATTTGGCCAACTCTGACGGGTTGAAATTGGCCCGCGAAGTCGACCCAGAAGGTGCCCGTACTATCGGTGTGTTGACAAAAGTGGATCTTATGGACGAAGGAACTGACGTCGTGGATATTTTGGCAGGTAGGGTTATTCCTCTCAGATTCGGCTACATTCCTGTGATCAACAGAGGCCAGCGTGATATCGAGGCGAAGAAAACCATCCGTGACGCTTTGCGTGACGAAGCCAACTTTTTCGACAACCACCCTTCATACAAGGTCAAGTCTCAATTCTGTGGTACTCCGTACTTGGCAAAGAAGTTGAACAGCATATTGTTGCACCACATCAAGGGCACTTTGCCTGATATCAAAATGCGTATTGAGCACTCGTTGAAGAAGTACCAGCAAGAGTTGGCCACCTTGGGCCCCGAGTTGGAAGAAAGTCCCACTTCGATTGCATTGAGCATGATCACCAGTTTCGCTAAGGACTACAACGAGATCTTGAATGGTGAGGCCAAGGAATTGACTTCGCAGGAGTTGAGTGGAGGTGCACGTATTTCGTTTGTTTTCCACGAAATTTTCAAGAATGGTGTCACTTCCATTGACCCCTTCGACCAAATCAAAGACACTGACATCCGCACGATCATGCACAATACTTCGGGATCGGCGCCTTCGTTGTTTGTGGGCACTCAGGCATTCGAGGTGCTCGTCAAGCAGCAGATTCGCCGTTTGGAGGAGCCTTCTTTGCGCTGTGTCAACTTGATTTTCGACGAGTTGGCTCGTATTTTGGCCCAGATCCTCGCAAACCCTGTGTACTCGAGATATCCCCTCTTGAAGGAGCGTCTTTCGCAGTTCTTCCTTCAGTTCTTGAGAGAGGAGTTAATCCCCACCAACAAGTTTGTGATTGACATTATCAGCGCCGAGGAGACCTACGTCAACACTGCCCACCCCGATTTATTGAAGGGTTCCCAGGCTATGGCAATTGTCGAGGAGAAATTCCACCCCAAGCCTCAAGTGGCGATTGACCCCAAGTCGGGAAAACCTTTGCCACCTAGCCAACAGCCACCTGCTCCCCCAGTATCAAAAGAAGAACCCAACGGATACTTTGGTGGCTTTTTCTCCTCAAAGAACAAGAAGAGATTGCAGCTGATGGAGGCTCCACCACCGGTTTTGCGTGCTTCTGGTACCATGACTGAGCGGGAACAGATGGAGACGGAGGTGATCAAGCTCTTGATATCGTCATACTACAACATCGTCAAGAGAACTGTGACGGATCTTGTTCCCAAGGCAGTGATGTTGAAGTTAATTACTCGTTCAAAAGACGAAATTCAGAAGGAGTTGTTGCTGAAATTGTACAGCGCGTCTGACTTGGGAGATATGGTCAAGGAGAATGACCTTACCGTTCAGAGACGTAAGGAGTGCAAGAAGATGGTAGAGGTGTTGAGAAATGCCAGCGAGATCGTGCTGAGTGTTTAATTGTGCCGGATGAGGTTGGCAATCATATTGTATACACGTTAATTAGAAGGTTGTCCCGCAGCTTTAAGGTAGCCTCTGTGGCTGGCCACGGCACTCCGAATATGCCGCTGTTTATTTTAGGCATGTTAATGACGAACTTTCCGTCGGTCCTCTCAACATTCGGTAGCGTTTCCAATTGCAAAGAAAGGTCCCGCATAGCATGGGAAGTGTGCTCGACAATGTCGTCAGGCGAGTCATTGAAATCGCTGGTGAAGAGACATGCTATGTAAGACGAGGAATTTTCCATGTTTCCAGGATCTGAATCTGAAGTGGGGATTACTAGCGATTTACCAAGTAGAGATTTTCCGTGTTTTTGGCATTGGTCAGCATACTCTCTATAGGCCGAAGGGAAGAGGACCTTGAAGCGAGCAGCGATGCCTCCTCCCCAGGAGCCGTAGGGGTTACAGGCATGTGCCAAAATAATCGTCTTCGATGCACGAGCGGCGAATAAGTCGCCTTGGATGTAGTTGATCATTGCGGGGCAGTCACGTGAGCCAGAAGCAGGTCCTCCAAGTACCAACAGATATGTGTGCCAGAGGACATAGTCGGTATCTTTGATGAAACGTTCGGTTTTTAAAAGTTCAATTGACACAGCTAGCGGCTGCGCTCTCTGTTTCGGTAGGTGCTAGCTGCAGCGCCAGCAAGCCACCGACTGGTCGAACACCGGCCGAGCATTGATCTAAATCCAATCACATTCTCTCAGAATTGCACGTCTCACTTGAATCTAAAGGACACGGTCTCACCCGCGCTGGCGTGGTTCATTCCGTCCAAAGTGAATCCCATCTCACTTCCACACCCAAACAAGTTCTCCACCGTCTGCTGCAGAGATGTTTCCTGATAAGAGGTCTGCTCGGGTGTGCACTCGAAATGAAACTGATTGGAAACGGCGGCGGTGCTCATGGCCAGGAACCTGTTATCTGGAGTGACCATGAAAAACTGCAAGTGGTCGCCTTTAGATAGGCGGGCTTCCGGAGAGAGCGCCAAAAGATCCGCCTTGGCACCCCAACCACCGCCTCCGGCGATCACCTCAAACCGTTTGCTCTTTCCATCTCTGGTGACTGTTACATACACCTTGGTATCCTTGGACGCAATGGACATCAACTTGTCATTTGTTTCCAAGTAGCTCGCTGCAGATTTGTTGTTGATACCCTTGATAAGGTTGCCGGTGCATTTAGTCACACGTAGTTCTTCGTCGGTGAGACTGGTCCATCTGTCGGTGGACAGTGGCAGATGGAGGGCCAAATCAGGTAGTTTGAGAGAGAGATCGCTGAGCATTTCCCCTGAATTTTGCAAGACCTCGGCGCTGCCACTTTCCACGCCTTTAGGCTGGAAGTAGAACATGGTGATCAACTTGCCAGTAGAAAATGCAGTGTTGGCCAACCGAGCGCCCACCGTGTGGGGCCCGATTTTAAGGTTAAGAGTGCCCTGTATGTTTTTCCAGTTTGACTTTGAGTCTGCAAAGCGAATGCCGTCCGTTCTTGCTCCAGAATCATCGCTGTCTGTATCGCTCAAACGAACCGACGATCCTATGTTAAGATGCTCAGCCATCCACAATTCCGACACACCATTGCGGGCCCCAATAGGCACTGCATCCACGCCGGCAACCACCACTTGGAGATTGGCGATCTGGTGGAGAGTGATGGCGTTTTCTATAACGGAGGGAAGATTGTGCGGCGTGGATAGAAGAATGGCCGACTTGGGCAGGAAATGGGTCGGCACAGCGAAATTCGTGGGGCTCGTTACCGTTTTAGCTAGAAATTGGGTCCATAGACGAGGCAGAACTTTCATGGTGGTGCCGTGCAGAGGGAAGTATGGAGTAGTTGGTGGGTGCGAATCGCGATGCGGAAGGCAGAAACGAGAATGACGAAAATGGATAGAGAGTTGGGTTTCCTTGCGATGATTTGGCTCAAGCGATCTGAACTACAATTTTCGGCACAATCATGGTCTCGATACTGTTTCGCCCGAATTTGGTGGTCTACCAGTGAGCAGTGCTATTTCCGACTTTTCGCCCGATTGCCATTATGTTTCGAGGGCAAAGTGCAGCTTACTCGAGCTGCCAAGCAGCGTTCAGCAAAGAAGAACCCCAATCGAGTTCCGGTCGAGACGACGGTCTATATCTGTGGCACCAGTGGGAAGTTCCCGAACCGCCGGCTTCACTGGCCTGGCTCAACCCAGAGAAATGCCTTCGCGGTCCAGAAGTCAACATCTCTAAAAGCTACGCTGCGATGTCTTGCTGCGTTCGAGTTGGCTCAATTACTCAACCTTTTGGCGCTTCGTCTCGGGCTCGCCAGCCGGCTCAGCGGCGGTTTCGGCGTGCTCCTGTGTGTCAGCGGCATCGGCATCGGCATCTTTCTCGTCGCTTCCAGCAAGCTTCGCAGCCTCGGCCTCTGCTCTCTCAAACTCGGCCGCCAAGTCAAGCTCAGCACCCACGTCAAAGACTCGACGCAACACGGGACCCCAGACAGCCTCGTCACGTGATTTGAAGTCGGCGAGGCTGAAGACGTTCTTTCCAAGTTCCCAGTCGCTCTGTCTCGTGCGCACCAACTCCACCATATAGGCCAGCAGATGCACTGCTTTTCCGAGATCGGAGATAAGACTGCGGATATAGGTACCAGAGCTCACCGACGCCGTGGCGTGGAAGACTGGAAGGGCGTCAGATTCGTGCTGGGGGACTAGTTTCGCATGGTAGGCTGTGTCTTTGTCAGCGTCGGAAAGGTCGGGCTGGGCCAAGAATTCATTGGAGAAAAAAAGCTCCGAATCATTGAGAGAGGGGTTGTTTGCAAGCATCGCCGAGACAGTGACTCCGTTTTCGTCGGGAGTTGCCGAGAGGGCGTGGAACTCGGCATGGGGGCCGAAGTCGTCGTGAACCTCTAGCGAATGCACAACCACATCACGTGCTTTGATAGCTTTGGGAAGCGGAATTCCTTCCCGAGCGTACTCGTAGAGCGGCTTCCCGTTCACCTTCAATGCCGAGAAAATGGGCGGCGTCTGCTTGACATGGCCGACGAATTTCTGCGCCGCTGCTCGAAGAGCGTCCAAAGTCACGTGCGTGGTTTCTGTCTGCGTCAATAGTTCGCCTTCCAGATCGCCCGTGGTCGTGGACTGGCCCAATACGGCTCTAGTTTCGTAAGTCTTGATGCACTCACCGAGGTAATGAGCCAATTTCTTGGTTCCAGCACCTACGCCGATAATGAGCACGCCTGACGCGAGAGGGTCCAAAGTTCCGCCATGGCCGACCTTGATTTTGGCATTGGCCACCCGCTTGGCAATTTTTTCAGCCTTCCAGTTGGTTCCTGACGTAAGCTCATTGTGAACCTTGGTCTTGAGCGCCGTCAAGTCGCGTGCAAACACTTGCGACTGGCAAAAGATGCGCTGGAGATCAAGAACAACCAGCGAAGACAGCACACCACTGGGCTTCTCAACCGCTAAGATTCCGTTCATATTGCGGGGGAGGTATCTTAGCATGGCGAGCGGCCGGCATACAAGAGCGAAGCCCATCGGGCGTGGACGGAAATGGGAAGTGGTGAAAATTCCGTTTGGAAGGAAAGTGGACTCGGAATTTTGCAATTTTTGGAGCGGAGATGAGAACTTGAGCCCCGTGCTGTACTTCCGCTGTTCGGCACCTGCAAGGGCACATTCGGCGCTTGGGGAATGAGTAGAAAATCAGAATTGGGAGCTTCAATGGCCTCTGGTATCAAATAGAGCCTCACACTTGCCTCCGGCGGCGCGCTCTTGCTACTAGAGCCGTACAATTTCTGCAATGGCACATGGATTCTGGAATTGCCCACTCATCTGTAGAGTCATGGCTTGCTCACGTTGAAATTATCAGACGAGTCGACTTCTGACCTCTCGCTCTCTTCCGAGGGCACTGTGATTTTCTCTATCGCTTCCTCTGGACTGGGGATCTGGATATCAAGAGACAAGAATCCGTTCTCACTAGGTGGAATAATCTGGAGAAGCGGATGGATTCTCTTCCACTTGGAATTGACCAGCTCAATATATGCATCCATTTCTTTCTCTACAAGGTAAGAATGAGAGCTTTTCAGCCAGATGCGGGAATATAGTGTTGCGGATACGAAGTCTAGAGCATTGTCTAGCCAGGTTCTCGGCAGGCTATACAGAAAGGCAGAAGCACAGAACTCGTTTATCTTTTCCACCACGAGTTTCACCTCGTTTTCATCAATTAGTTGTAGTAGCGGACTGGCAGACGTGAGCCCGAACAGAGAGTGATCGTAGGTGTATTCTGGGTGGAAGATGCGGTTCTCATTGGTGATAGCTGCTGGCTCTTGACCAGGAATATAGGAGGAGAATTGAGGAATGGACGGCAGGAATTCCGTACTATCGTATACTCTGGGGATTCGACATACGCGTGTCGTTTTGTAGGCATCAGAATGGAGATTCACGTAGGGGTTTGGGAAGTGAGTGACAACATAGTGTTTCTGGGGAGATTCTTTCTGTTCGTTCTGAGCTTTCACAATGTACTCGTGGTAATTAAAAAAAGAAAGCTGATGGCTGGCTGCTTCAGATGCTTTCGAAGTGGGGTCCGCCATGGGGAAAAAAATGATTTCGCCCAGGATCGAACTGGGGACGTTCTGCGTGTTAAGCAGATGCCATAACCGACTAGACCACGAAACCTTGATGTCAATAAATTCCGGCTCAGATGTACGTGAGTAATGAAAATAAGTAAAAATGGCCAAATCCGCCGAAAATGCTTTAAATTTTGTGGATTACGAAATGAGCTTGAAATTTGGTAGAGTTTCTCTGCTGAATTACCGCGGATTACTAGCTCTGGAATGAAAAACTCTTGCGCTCCTCAAGGTGTCAGTTTGCACCCGTACACCGCGAGGATTCGCGCGCATCTGCATTCGAAAATTTTACTACCACCTTCAACCCTCTCTCTTTCTGAAATGTATGTGCTTTGTGTGCTAGTGTGATGAGATTGGTCCAAAGGACCCGCTATATAACCCAGCTCATTTGATATTTTTTGTTTATGATAAGAACTGTTCAATTCTTCTGACAGCACACCCAAACACTGCTAACATCAGTCTATAGTTTCAGAAGAAATCAAACGGCACCATGCCTGCGTGCTATGGAATGGATGTAATTGTAGCTGAGACGTGTTGCCTCTCTCGGGGTCTTGCCTCGGGTGATCACTGTAGACTACGTGAAAACCCACTGGAGCCATCGAGAGAAGCCTCGCGTATCTCAGAGTGACAGACTAGCGATTGAGGCCATGCCAATTTCAAGGAATCTCCATTCTCTCCAATCTACTCTACAAACTTGCTGCTCGATTAATGGGTTCGGTATTTTTGGCAGGATGTCTGATCTGAGTCAATTTCACCGAATATGGCTTTGGAATGCAATCGAGACTGACAGCCTTCTTACCTCTGAAGCCACTCTCCGATAGGAAGGCTAGAGAATACTGGAACAAACCATAATTCTTGCTTGTAGTCTATATTGAAGTTGTCGTCCATGCTGTGTGCACCTACTGAACTGCATGAAAAATGCGACTGAAAAATCCAAACCATGCTCCCGGCTCGGTCCATAAGCAGACGGTTCCCATCCCTAGGAGCCTCAATAGCTAGGCAGGTTGTTGTCTCGAGACACAATACTGTTTCTGCCGAAAATGCTGAAATTTCGGCGGTCAAAGCGCCCAGCCCACAGGCAAATGAGAAGCCTCTGAACCAACCGCCAAAAGAGCCCCGCAAAAGGCAAAATAATCCCAACTTCAAGCATCCTTTCAACAGGAAAGTGAGAGACATCACGTCGCAGGTTCGCAAATCGGTTGACGCTGCAGATAGCGGCAGTTTGCCCGAGGCGGTGGATATATTTGAGGAAGGTATTTCGTATCTCCGAGAAATCCAAGCGGCGGAAGATATCAAAGATGACTTCTTATTCTCTGTTTACCAGCCACTTGCGGTTCTGCTTATCGAGAAAGTCACTGCTGAAAACGCAGACTTGGGCCTGAAAACCGTGGAGGACATATTGACATCGATGGTCGAGAACCGCATCGCCCACAACTACCACTTCACGAAGACTGCAGAGTATATTTTGCGTACAAGTGGCGACTACACGCAGGTGCTACTGCTCTGGCTTCGCTACTTGGAGTATGTGAAGGAGACGGGCATTGGCCGAGTTCGGTACCTCTTGTCGGCGCCGTTCGGACCCCTCAGAGACAGAAACTGGTCAAATCGCGATCTCCAGAACTTGGTTTACTTCGCATACGTTGTGCAACTTCTCAAGTCTGGTCTGGAGTACAAGTTGAGTGATGCCTCCAAACTTCTCCAGTTGGAGGACCATCAGCAGCTTCCTACCAACTATCAGGTCGCGGCATCTATTTCCAAGAGTGGGTTGAAAGACGTACTTGCCGAGGATGTGTCGATTTTCGCTACCACCATCTCCGAACTTTCTATGAAGGACATGGACCCCAACAGTTCACTTGTGGCGGGTAGAATCGAACAGTCTGTCAAGTCTGGGAATCCTTCCCGCCTTGATGCGCTCTTTGAGCAGATGAACCAGGCTGCCGAAAGAAATACCAGGCCGATCACCGAGCAGACTCTCAACAAGGTAATGAATGCGTACTTGGAGTTGCACCGATTCGGCAACGTGTTCGACATTTTCCGTGGCATGTTGGCCGAGAATGTGAAACCATCGCCGGCATCGTGGGAGCTAGTAATCAAGAGCATGGGCCACCCATCGAATGTGGCTGGAAAACTGGACAAGGAAAAGCAGGAAATCTCGGAGAATTTACAGAAAACAGTTGCTACCATGAAAGCATCGGGAGTTGAGATCAATGCCAAGTCGCTTGCCGTAATTGTTGGTGCATTTGCCAGCGTAGGTGACTACGCCAAAATGGAGGAATTCTTGAAGGCACATCTGACGGTTCCCGTGGTGCACTTGGCTCGCAACAACATCCTCATTGGTCTCTTGACCAACAAGCAAATCGTTGAGGCAGAGGCGGCTCTCAAGGACCACATGACAGAAGACCCTACATTCTCTCCATCAGTTGGAGTGATGAACGCTTTTCTCAAGGCTTATGTGGAGGGAGAAAACTTCAAGGCCGTGGAAGGAATTCTCAACTTCATGAAAACACACAACATCAACGAGGATGTGGGAACCGTGACCACCATCATCAACTACTACTTCAAGATGCACCGCAACAAGGGCCAAGTCCCCGACGTGGCGCAGCTTCTTTCTTTCTTGAGTGCGGAGGAGTTGGACTCTCACTCGACAGTGACAACGATTGTTGACGGGTTGGCCAAGGACGGCGTGAATATCGAGGCAGCCAGATCGGTGTTTGAGTACTTCTGCAAACGCAAATCACGGTTCCGTTACTCCAATGCGTTGATCACTACCATGATGAATGCGGAGCTTCAATTTGGATCGTTGTTCAATGCTCAGAACTTGTTCGATGTATATGTGAAGCACTTGCGGAATGAGGCCCGTATCTACAACATGATGATCGCAGCTTTGCTTCCTAAAGACCCTGCATTAGCGTTGAAATACTACAAGCGGTTGATGGAGCAGCAACCCTTTGGTGTGCACCCCAACTATTTCACCTACTACTACATGCTCGATCATTTTGTCAAAACCGGCAACGACAAGCGCATTCAGTGGGTGCTTGATGAGATAGCGTCAGCAAAGTTGGCGGACTTAGGTTCGCAGTTGCCTCGGAAAATCCGCCTGCTCAGGGGAAAGTTTAACGTTCCCGAGCATTTAGCGCAAGCAATTTAGTACATAGAAGAATCGAGGCCACTGCGGAAAAACAAATTGGGTTAAGTTGGTATGTTTGATTGGAGTTCAATACTGAAGGAGTGCCCCCGGAATTGGACCAGGCGTTCTCCACAGCTGCTTCTTGTTGCTTGTAGATTTTAACTCTTGACCCGGCTTGCCTGCCGGAGATGGGCGCAAATGGGTGGACTGATACATCACAGTGAAAGTTGAACAATGTGAACGGATCGCAGAAGGGGCTACTGGCATGTTACAGTAGCACAGTATGCCATTGAATATTACTAGCCGAAGCTCGTGCTCCTCACCCCGCAAGATGAAGATTTATTGTGCGCAGTACATTCCATAACTACGTAGCCGCCTACTTTCGGAACAATGCGCAATCGTGACTATAAACAGACAAATAAAAGGTCAATAATGTGCGGAATCCTTAAGTCAAGCCTGAGTACGGATCTCAAACTTTGCACTCCACTTCCGGGGCACACCGTGCTTAGGTATACTTGGTGGCCGGAACTTTGGACTGGGTTCTTGTCGTGCTTCCCCTAAGTCTCATGCTCAAGAGAACAACACCTTGTGCATAACCAGTGGTTAGCTACCGCATTCTGCTAACACAAGCAGCTCTTGGAGCTTGGTTGTAGTTCCAAACTCGGTTGTAGCCTTTGTCGGGTGAATGAAGCTAGACAAGCTGGCCAATCAATGGCGGTAGTCGCACTTCTTCTGGGAAGTGACAGGAAATGAAAAGAGCTCGCTGCTCAACGTGTGCAAGACATGCAGCAAGAATTCGACCCATTTCTCGCAAAATACATTCCACTGGATCTCAAAATCCGACCCATGCTACACCAGGGCGGCCAGAAAAGTCGAACAGGCCTTAAATCAGACCATTCTGAATTCCTCGTCAATGTCCTAGGGCCGCTCGTCGAAGTCTCCCATAGCACGCTTCCACAATGGCCGTGCCCAGTGGTCAAAACGGTCTACGGCACTGCCAAACGAGTCCAAAGCTGGCCGGGTGTCAAGCATAAATGCAGGCATGCCTGTTTCTTCGTCGTCCGGTGCCGAATAATAGTCTATCACGTAGCGCACCTCTTGCCATCCTTTTTGGTATCCCAAAGACCTCAACACCGTCCAGTCGTGGCGGTCAAATGGAGGCTGTGTGTTGAACGTCTCTGGAAACAACTTGCCCAACCAGAGATACATCCTAGCTCTTGGCGAGAGATCGGATGGGCGGCCTGTGAACTTCTGGAGTCGAGGCTCCACTTTTGTCTCGAGCGTGTGCTTGTTCTCCCAGTCAAGAATCTGTAGCCAGGCTCCGTCGTTGAGAAAATTGTGCACTTCCACCATCAGCTCAACGGCGTCCTCGGGAATCCCGTTTCCTTTGCCTTTCTTCAACATGGCATTAAGCATCTGTTGTGGGGAGGGATACTCCCAAAATCCTTGGTCAGGGCTGTCACCACGGGGAATAGAAGATACTGTTCTCTCTGTCAGAAGAACCACTTTCTGGCCGGGAGCCCGCTCGGAAGAAATGAACATTGGCATCTTGTTGAGAGGATTGAGAACCTCAGTGTCGTCCAAGTCGCCGCCCTTGACAGGACAGGCCGATGCAGCATATTTGCTATGGTCAACAGGACAAACAGCAGGCGATGTTACCGCAGAAGTGGCAGTTTGTGTGGCCCAGAACCAACCCATGGTGATAAGAGGGAGATGAGAAGAGTTTTGCACCCGTACACCAGCGGCGGAAGTGGGAACACCACCACCGAAGAGAGCAGCACAGTGGTTTCGATAACGAGCAAATTACGCCATATTTCGGAATTTGCCACGTCGTCGCTATCTTTGCAAACGCTCTTATCTGAACTTTAGGACGATTATCGCACCAAAGGTGGGAGCGTCAGCTCAATTTCGGGCAGGATAACCCAAGAATGGAAGACAGGACATAAGCTCGACAGCTAGAGGAAAGATGACGTTTGGCTGATTTTCCGTCCATGGCGGGGAGCTTTCGTGCTGCCAATTCTTGTAGGTACGGGTGTTTATCTGCAAGTACTTCTCACTGCGCATAGTGAGACAGCATTCCAGTCTGCACACGAAACAGGCCGAAACGGTATAAAAGGATTGCTCACTAGCAAGAGAACCGGTACATGGCGCGTCCGTAGTTCTCCCGCGGCACGCGTGTCGAAGATGAGGTTGCTGGTGTTCCAGTTTGACGCACGCACTTCCTGCTACATATGCGCCTGTATGGGGTTCTCGTAAATTACGAGATACTGCATGAACCTTTTACCCAGCAACCTCCTACAGCAACCGTGAAAAAGAAAAGACGACCACCTGCTCTTGGTCCCCGAAAGTTGGCTAGGGGTCCAATTGGTCCGGCTGAAATTTTGCAGCCAGTTTTGCAGGTTCTGAGCATCCAGAAAAGCTGGCTTCATCCTCGAAAGCACCTGTAACGCACCCGAGAGTGGGAATGTTATCTTTAGTCCCTATTGCATCTCACCGAACGTGTTCTGTGGCGGAAGTAAGTGGAAGGCACGAGGAATGGGCAATGGTGGACAGGAGTCACCGCGCAATCTCAAAACGGTGTGGGGCAGAATAAGGTTATGGGAAGAGAGTATCGCGTTCACAAGTCAAGTCTATGGTTGCAATTCTTTCCAACCCGCCCGACTTGGATCTCGTTTTGAGAGTCATTTGGAGGCGCCGAATTTCAATCTAAGTGACAACACCCACATGAGTCTCACTATGACGTAAGACATCTGTGCTGTACATGCACCACCCTTGGTCTGCGCTGGGCGCATGCCAATCTAATGGGGATTTCCAGTCTTTTGCGTTTGCGTTGATGGCGCAATCAGGGCTCAAACATTTGGTTGTGGTGCACATTGGCGACAGTTGCAGGGAATATCGAGCAAGTGAAGGACTTTTGCGAGTCGACAATGAGAAACTACCGAGTTGAAGGCGAACAGTAGAATGAGCGCGAAACTCAATTGTCGCCTTCTGAGAGGGTGTTGGATGCAATTTTTCGGGTGTGCGAAGCCCTAGAAGGTCTGGTTCTTTCCCCCATCTTATCTATATCCGCGAATTGGTGATGTACGGCGCCTATAGCAGTGCCGGCCGCCACCACCGGTTCTCGAAAGCCAGCCCTCGGACGTACATCACGGCGAATCGTTCTGCAAGAAGCACCACCCCCGGTATGTGTAAGTAACTCGTCGCCATTCCAACCATTGCCCTGTCACAGCCGCAGGATGCTTGGAGGCGTCGATGGGAGAGGGAGGCGGGGCTACCACATTTTCATAACCAGCAGTGGCGGGAGACTTCGCCCGGAAGGACTGGGCATTCCGAGGGCTTCAGACGGCTTCCGAGGTGAGAGCAAATGGTCCGACCGGTTGTCTACTGGAACGGTTTGCGTACAAGAAGAACAACCCGTCTCACGTCGAACACTCAACTGCAGGCTGTTCAGGTGTAGCACCCCCTATTTTGGTGTCTAGACCACACTCTGGCAAAAAATGGGCACGGCTCCGTATAAAAACCGAGAGCTGCACATACCACCGTTTAACAGCTATGGCGTCGTCGATAACCACATTCGTCTATTTTTGCTGGGCAACTTTTTGAGATGGTCTAACACAGGTGGGTGCAGATGCCTCGGAATCCCGCAGTGGGAAATGAGGCGAGCTCTTGAAGAGGCTAAAAGTAGAATGGACACACGGAGAGAGTGTGAGAGAAAGAAAAAAAAGGAAGAAACGAGGGAATAGAAAATGACGATGAGAACGAGAGAAAAAGAGAGAAAATTTGGCCACAAGGAGCGAAAGCGAAGCGCCAAACCCGTTGACAGCGGGCATTTGTGTTGGCACACGAAAACCTACAGTCCAATCCAGACTCTCATCTGGGGAGACATCACAGTGGAGAATGGGGCGCCGGTTGCAGTATCTAGAGAAGCAGAAGTGCTGCAATATTAATTTCGGCTAAACATGTCTTATAGCTGGCCACTTGAGGCTGACGCATGAGAACGCCCAGATCAACCGCCCCGTCTTGTCTAAAGATCGCCAAAAGGGGATGAAAGCGGGCGAGATCCACTTTTGGAGGGGCCTACGAGAGTCGCATTGTTTTCCTTACAGAGAGTGATTTTATTCCTCTACTTTACGAAAACCATCGTAGAAGTCAACCACACTGCGCATATCTCATCCCCTTCGTAGCAGAAGAATACGACAACCAAGGAGCAACAGAGGGGTTGTCACTGGCATAAATAGCGTTCTATATCTGACCTCCTCTCGTCCCAAAGGCTCCGAGAGCTAGACCTTGGACCATTTGCAGGCCAGGGTTACTCCCCATGCAAATGGCGCCACTTTCAAGCGGCAGGAGGGAGTGGTTGGCGGGAGGTTCTTCATATTTTCCTCCGCAGTGCTTCCGCCTATGAGTCTAGTGCTCTTGGTGGTTGTTATGGGCAAGGAAAGTGCCCAAGATGCCCAAGTCGTAGGACACCTTCAACGCACCAGCAAGTGCGAAACTCACCCACTGCACATCACGACCAGTAAGATAACCAGTGATGGAAGGCCCGAACATGGAACCAAGCGTCTTGACAATGTTCGTCCAGGCGAAAACCGAGGTACGGAACTGAGCCGGAACCAAGGTGGCCAAAAACACATGTTTCGGCGCCACATCCATGGACTGCGTGGAAGCACGCACCACCAAAATGGCAAGTGTCATCGACAACGACTTAGGAATAGGAAGCATGAGAAGGAGTGTCGAAGCAGGCAAATGCGTCACCACCATGGTCACCACCGGCCCGTAGCGCTTAGTTAATGGCGAACTGAAAAGCAGCGCAAATCCAGAAACAAACTGCGTAACAAAGAAAATCGACCCGAGCGTCGTGGACAGCACTCCGAACTTATGCTTGATGTAGTAGGTGAGCCACAGGCCCTGAACAAGCGAAGAAGCAAATGCATCGACACCAAAGAGCACCAGGAGCTTGAGAACGAGCCCAAGAACCTCTTTGTGGAGCTGGGGAATCAAGCTGCGTTTCTTGGTGTCTTTCTTCTTCGCTGGTCCCAAAAGCTCTGAACGTTCCGATTCCAGGCGCTCCACCGAGCTCAGTTCCGCAACAGCCTCGGTATTCTCCAGTCCAGCCACTTCACTGTATGTTGCGCTTGCTGCTGGTTCCAGTGCCCTCTCCAATTCGAACTTTCCGCTAGCGAAAAGTGCCAAGACTGAGTGGCCCGCTCCTGCCACCGCATACGCCGCCCAAACACTCTGAAAGGCCGCAAGCTGCGTCCAGCCTTTGCTAGTCACAAAGTCAAGATACGATCCGCAGATAATTGACCCGAACGCCAGACTCAAAATCCCAAGAAACGTGTACCAGGCATAGATATCGGAGCGATGGGCATGCGGCACAAGGGACGCCACGGCACTCTGCTCAATTGACCTAAATGGACCCACCTCACCTCCTCCAGGAGTAAGAATTCCGATCACGGCCGCTGCCGCCAAAATAGCACCGTTGGTCTGGGTAGCCAAAACTGCTCCAGTGGTAGCCATCAAGAGGCCATTGAGAACTATAACAAAGCGCCGACCGAGAGCATCTGCTACTACCGAAAACACAAACGACGACACAAGGTCTCCCAAAAACGTCGCTGTCATGAAGGCGCCAATCACTGCCGCATCCATACCAGTTTCGGAAAGATAGAGAACGAGAATAAGCGAAGCGGCACCAAAAGCGAGTAGACGAATCATTCGCATGGACACAATGAGTAGAACATCGGGTCCCGACCCCACGAGGGTGCGGAGACCGAGTTCGCTGGCGATTTTGCCGACAGTTGACATGGTGAAAGATGAGCTGGGATGTACGGGTGCAAACGTGACGGCGATGGCGAGATTTTCGAGGTTCGCCGGGGGCCGTACGCCTAGATTTAGCCTCTTAGGATTCCACTGGGACCAGAACGCTGGTTACGAGACGGCCATTTAGACAGTCGAACCACAACCGGAAGACCTGGTTACCGAGGTGTGCAGGTGTGGTCCCGGAGGCACGGGTGCGCACCGAAAATGAGGTGGCGGACCGGGATGCGCCATGTGTCTGCCGCCGAGGTGAGGATTTGCTCATCTCAGGGTCGTTTTGCAGATCTGCACATATCCAATGCCATAGCGTGCCATAATCTTAGAATGCTGCGTTGTTCGACACTGTTCAAATAGCCAGCTCCATGGCGACGGCAGCAGCGCCCCGAATCGGGCTGCCTAGAACATGGCGCCGCCCGCACGTGACGTGAACCCCTTTATACCCATTTTAGTTCCGGCAAGATCATTCACCACATGCAGGAATGTCTACTCAGCGGGGTGTGTCGGGATGTATGCCGGAAGCTTTCGCCTGTCCCCTTTTCCGATAGGGCGGATCGCCCAGGCAGAGCCGTCTCAATTTCGAGGTCCATGGTAGGCTATGCCCCGGGAGTCAAACCGACTGCCATGGCGACCCGAGCATCGGAAACGGTTAGAACGATACCAGTAAATATACGAGTTTGAAGGCGTTTTTCTCCTATGGGACCTAATCACCTGGGGCTTAGAATTAATTTGCGGCCCTTTAGGTCTACCCACATTACATTATGCGCGACAATTATCTCACCACTCATTTCCGGTGTACGGCTGCCCTCGGAAATCATCAATGCCGAATGGCGGGCCAAGAAGTGCTCAGCACACTTTCGTTGAGGTACAATCTGTCCCTGCACCGGCTAGGTACCAATGGTGACATTTGGTGAGGAGCCAGCTCCGATGCATTTCCGTAGAGCCACAATGAATGCAATCTTGCGCTGCCAGCTCGTCGCCCCCTTGAGTCCAGTCACGTGATGTTCGCCCACCGCGGCTCCTTGTAGTGCGCCGAGTGTTGAGCATACCCTCGGATATGGTCGGGGTGATATCCGGGTGCGGACGAGTGAGCTGCACCAGCGAGTGAGTGGTTGGTTACACCGGAGACCGACTTTGATAGTGGGGCTTCAGGCGCAGCAAACTTTTGAACCTGAATAGAAAGTGCAGATGAGCCGACGCGGATCGGATGTTACAGTTGACAATCCGGGTAGCTCACCACCAAGAATGTTTCCCAAACTGGCGCCATTCAGCCTAAAAGAATCGAGCAAGCACATGAAGCTTTTTTATTCTGGAGATCATATGACCGGAATGGGCAAGTGCAGTCTGCATACGGCATACTTTATTGCTCCCTATATCCCCGCCTGCCCCACGGCAATATGCAGGCCTCTGTATCTTAATCTGAACACAGGCCCAAAGCTCGGACACCACTCACCGATGGCTCGCAGCGCGTCCCCGGAGATAAAAAGATACATTCTTGAAGGATCAGCAAGCTACACAAAGTGCCGACCGACTTTCGTGGATAAGACTATCAAAATCTTCTCATTTCCGGGTAATTTCATAGCCATGATTCGTGGGCAAATTACTGCGGCGAATGAAAGCACCAATACTCAGCCCAGGCACGTCAAGCGGAACAACAACACCCGCGAAAAACCGTCGCACCCGCATCGGCTTCTATTCTTGTCCCCTCTAGTGCGAAATTACCCTCCAAAGCGATGAAAAGGCACTGACGCAGGTGCTACTTAAGCGACGTGCCCCGACGCTTCTCTTGCATGAGCCGCACGATTGAGACACATGCCTGCACATAGCATGTCGTCATAGTCGAATTCCGTTACGCCGCGTCCCGGCACGAATCGTAGTGTTCGCCTAGCCCGTACGTGTGCTTGAGATAGGCAATTGTGAGAGGGCCATGCTGGGCATTCTCGTTGAACACAAGCGGTGCACTTCCCGCTATTAGCACCTTGACCGCACAATCATAGACACGGGCAAGAGCCAAAATCTCCATGTCAGACCCCCACATGGCAGTGGTTTCGAGCTCTTTTGTGTAGGTGTTGACGTCGCGAAGTGACATTGTCAGTTCATCAAATAAATAGGGCGCAAAATCGTCTGCATTCTTACGGATAAATTCCGCAGCTTGACTTCGCAATAGCAGAACACTGACGCCCGATGCCGCCTGTCTCTGTTCAAGCTGGTCTTTAATCAGTGAAAAGAGACAGTGACCGTCCGGCTGTATTTCGTGTAGTTCTAAGTGCTGCGGCTGGAGGATCCGTTTCATGGATTCGATTTCTAGGGCTCGATAATCTATGCTGTTTTCAGCCTCTTCCTGTGCTTGGGCTCGAATGGAAGCGATTTCGGCTTCTCGTTTGGCGAGGCGTTCTTTTGCCCGGTTCCGTTTGGGTGCCAGTCGAGTAACAGTCTGTTCACTGAGTGGTGTCTCTCCGGAGGCATTTGTTTCGAGGTTTAAGGTGGCCAAAAGCTGCTCGGGGGTAATCTCTGCCTCCTCCAGCTCAGGCTGATCTTCTCCTGCCGCCTCTCGTTTCTCAGCCTCCTGTTTTTGGTCCAAATCTCGTTGCAAGTCGGCGCATTTGGAATTGACAGATTTGCGAGTCTTTTTCAGCGCCTGCTTTTTGAGGTTGGTAATCACAGCGAGGAGCTCCTTCTGCTCCTTGCGATGTCGTGTGAGAACCTCGTCCATCAAGGATGTGGTGGCTACTTGTATCTGTAGTCGGCCATGTGCGTTCAAATCCCCTCATGCGACGCCCGATGAGAAGCTTCCTGCATGTAATCGAAGTGCCTCGTCAACGTCCGTGCCCGGCCTAGGAATTCTAGAAAGCGGAAATATCTCGAACTCAGGCGAATTCTTGCCTCAAGCGGCACATGCGATGATGGTGTTGGTTGTGAGCGCTCCGGTCGACATCACGCAATTAATCAGTGCTGCTTCCGGCAAAAATTAGCACAGACATTGTATGCCGGATGGCAAGGAATTGGAACGACTCCTTCCGGTCGTGCAGACAAAAAGTAACAATAGGAGTTATCTCACAAGCGACAGGTTCGACCGCGTTAGGCCAACAATACTGACGGTGGGCTACTTCGAGGGAGAACAAGGCAAATTGTGAAGGCTGACTCTATCTTGTTAAAACCTAAGATGGCATCTCCAGCCGTAGTGAACCACGGTCTTCGTCGATGTCGCATCAGGAGCCATTGGTGTGGAGCTACGCTCACACTAGGCAAGAAATTCCTTCTATGACGGATGAGAAGCACATCGTGCGGCTATGGGACGGAGCTAAAGGAGGCTTCAGAGAACTGCCAATTAGCGTTGCGAGCGGCCCGAGGGTTCGGAAATGCGGAGGCCGGAAGTCGTTGCGAAAGGAGTTGTCAAAGGAAAGAGTTTTCCTTTTTTTGTCTACAGTACCCTCGGGAGTTGAGCCAAATGCTACAGTTTATTCAATTCCGGTGGTACCAACAGGACCGGGCTCGCAACATGTCCATCATATCATGTGCAGGTTGGCCATTATATGCGTTCTCGGCGTGGCGCTCGTTATGTACAGTGCTACCGGGTTTTTCGTCCAGGTTGCCCTCGGAACTTCGAAAGGGCATAAAGGGCAATTTCCGGCTACTCATGCACGTATTGCGCTGCATGAGCTCCTGCACTGCTTTATATGCCCGAAAAAATGCATATGTTACAATCATCTCTGGATCCCGTACATGGCGTCCAAGTTCCGAGCTGGAAAAGAAAAAAAATTGCAATCTTATATATACTGCGTCGGCGGCCACCCGAACCAATTCCCACGCCGTTTCCTTCGTCCCCCAGTTTCCATCAACCTTGGCGGTCAGGTCCCTTTCCACATCCAATCCATTCGTCCTGCTTTTTACTTTCTCGTTTATTTAAATTTCCTCTTTTGTTAGGCTTGACTACGAAATACGTCGCCGTCACAGGTTAGCATCCATTTCGTTGTTTCGCTATCTCGAAACCTTTGTCATTGAAGAAGTCCTAAATTTACAATTAGGTCTTGTTAACCCCCTTCCATTTACCATCCATTCACTCCACATCATCAGCATCGACGTTTTGGTTCTGAGAATTGAAATCTCCTTGCCAACTCATTCATCGGAAACTTCCTCCAATTCATTCCAAAAGACGAACGTTTTCGCCAAACCTTAAAATCCACAGCTTTATGACCAATTGATCACGAATTCCATTGCACCTCCCCCGTTACACAAAACAATTCTAGCCCTACCGCTGTGAAGTTCACGAAGTTAAACAAAAAAGAAAGAAAATCTTAAGCCCTTCGACCCTGTCGTCAACCGTTGCCTTGTATGTCGCTGCCTGATCTTTTTCACCATGTTCGAGTATCCCAATCCCAACTCAAAGCCGCGCACATCAATGTCCAGCTAGCGGAATATAACTCCCACAAAAACCTGGTGGATGAATATAAGCAAGAAATGTTGGACCATCAATTAGACCTTGATACAAAGACTAGACCTAATCTTGCCCTCATTCAACAACAGCCTGAGATCAATCTAAGAATGAGACCTCTATTGCTAGACTTCTTGATGGATGTGATCAACAAGCTCAACCTCTCGAAGCTGACGTTTCCTTTGACTGCAAATATCATTGACAGGTACTGCCTGTTGCGGATTGTCAAGAAGCAGCACTACCAGCTATTGGGCCTCACGGCGCTCTGGATTGCCTGCAAGAACTTGGACTCCAAATTCCGTATTCCTCTGCTCTCGGACTTGTGCAAGTATTGCTGCCACTGCTACGACAAGAAGTTGTTTCTCGAGATGGAGAACCATGTTCTCAAGCTGTTGAATTGGCTTGTCAACGCTCCCACCTTCGATTGTTTCATCGACTCCTACATTCACACCTTGGCTGCGCTGCCGTTCTTAGCTGGCTCTAGGAACCCGCACAAGGTGTGCAATGACGTTAAGTTCTTGGCCATTTACATCTGCGAGCTCGTGCAGTTCTACCCAAATCTCTACTTCAATTATCTGAACCCCAAGCTTGCGCTTATTGCGGTGATGATAGCACTGCTCATCTTGGAGGTGTCGCCAGCGTTCCTGGTGGCTTCGTTCTTGACGCATCTTTCGTCGTCGGTTGGCTCGGAGATCTTGACGGCCACCGAGTTCGAGACGGCCTTTGGCCAGCACTTGAAGGTTCTCAAATGTCCACCTCCGCTGCTCAAGACGAAGTACTTCAACACCAACCTGCGCTTCTTGCCTCTCATGAAGAAGATGATCGCGTTTGCTTGCAAGAACCTTGCACCTGTGAATCTGCCTTTGGCGGCTACTCCAATGGTGAGCCCACGGGATCTGGTTCTGGTCACGCCTATTTCGCTGACGGGTTCTACGACTCCCAAGTACCCTGCCACGCCGGCTCTGAACTCTATGAGCCCCAGAGTACTTGATTATAGATATGAAAAGAGACCCACGTTGACGAACAGAATTCTGTTGGACATTCGCACGCTTCCGCTGCCAGTGCTTCTGCCTGCGCAGCCAGATGGATTCATGAAGAGAAAGCAAGAATTTGACCAGCCTGCTCACAAGAGGCTGAAGAGCATGACGAAGGCGGTATTTTATATTCAGTAACGATGATACAGAAAGTTCGAGTAGGTACTGAGCGGAAGGGTATCTTCTTTTTGCTTTAGAGATTGTTCGATTGCGCGGCGTATGAACAAGGTTATCGGCACGAAACTAATAGTTTAATTCTACTGAGTCTCCTGAACCCTGGTGGCCGCCCTTATCATCACCCCATTCCGGAACTTTCTTGATTTTGTCAGCATTTTGCGTGGCCCCTAATTCTCAGTGTTCTCCTTGCGGAGAGGTGCTCTCCTAATTCCTACTTCGGAGTTGGTTCCGTGGGAGCTGCTATTGGCTGAGAAACCAGGCTAAAGCTGCCTATTGAGAACACGCACTACTATGAATATCTGGGGACTTGTTATCCACCTGGACGCACTTCGTGCGCAATATCGCGAGGGATCAACTGGCATTCCGAGATCCCGAGCAACGCGGTGTTAAGTGTAGGTGCGGGCCGGATCTTCAACACCACCCCCGGCTTACTCGAAGTTCGATGTGTTCCTTGACTTGCATTTACCTGAAAGGTGCGGATCTTTTGGCAAACGTGCTGATTCAATGTGTCGCTCTACTTTATTCATCGGGAGTTGCTACAGAGGGTTCACTCGCTTCAGGTTGCCTATCGCATGAAGCAGAGCCGTCTATAGCCTTGCACCATTTCGAGCACCACCTAAAGGTGATGGGATCAAAAATGACGGCATCAAATCACCTCGTGAGGATCGTGCTTTTCCGCCTCTTGTCTCCAAACCCCTTCTCTACCCCTCTACTACCCGTTTGATATAGCGCTTTCGGGAGTTTTACTGCAATTGATCAATATCGACCTGGACACATGAATATATCTCCGCGCGGGTCCGCCTCTTAACGTGCCTTGCAGGATGCCGACCCCGCATTCACCAGCAGGTGCAGAAAAAGTCGCTGATGCAACGCTCACACACATTCAACGAGAAATGTCGCTGATCTAGTTTTCTGCCCGCCCCACTTGGTTATCGGTTCGTTTTCCGTACACGTTAGATCCAGTAGGGGGGCCTGCACGATGTGCGAAGTCCACACAAATTTCCATCGCATTATCTCGTGATATTTCTCGTGGCTCCAGATGAAGAGGTCGAAATCTAGCCCCGCAAACCCCTCTAAAAGGGACAAGAACATCAATGCATTTGCCGGCAATCCAGTCGCCGACATCGTTCTGGTGTCGTCTTGGGCCGCGTTTTACGAAACCTTCGTAGCCACACGCATTCCCGCTCATATTCAGACGCAGTGTGTGCCGATTGATTTGGCTCGCTTTTCCTTATCTGAGATATTGACGACGCTCAATTTCGATCCACTCCGGACCTTGCAGGTGGAGCGGATGCATGACTACGGCTTCGGACTGGGTAAATCTCGAGAATCAAAGACCTTCAAAGAAATAGTCGACCTTTTTAAGGCTGGCGAGGGGCTGTACTATTTGACAACACAGTACAGTGACAACGGGCTCGAAGCTGAGGCTCTTTCTAAATTGGAGACACCCTCAGTGGTCCTGGAATCCAGTGAAGAGGAGACTGTTCTCGAAGTGGAACAAGGAGACGCTGCAGACCTCCTGCAAGGCCCCGCATTAGAGGACGAAGCTTCTGAAGAGGAATTTCCGGAAGGCAGCAGTCCGCTCGACTTGGATGATTTGAGGGATGATTTTGAAGACAGCGAAGACCTCGACGACGAACCTGAGTATGTAGTGCCTGAACACCAGTTAACTGCAGAAGATGTCGACGACAGAATTGCTACCCTTTTGCAGAGCCCGCTCTCTGGACTTGTGAATGATACTACGTTCCCTCTCACGTTTCCGCCCTTCGACTCGCTTGTACCCCAGCAGATCAACCTCTGGATGGGTTCATCGCCCAAGGAGACGTCCCAGCCAGATCTCCTGAATCCAAGCGTTGAAGGTCTTGGAAAGTGGGTCCCTTCTGGGACGTCATCTGGCCTCCACCATGACCACGCTGACAACTTGTATGTCTTGGTTGAAGGTCGAAAACGGTTTACCCTTTTCTCCCCCAAAGATGCATTACACCTTTATACTGTCGGAAACATTAGCCAGGTATTTGAAAACGGTCTCATTGACTACATCCCGGACAAAAATGCTCCACTTTGGCGCCGTATGCGGGCGGATGGAGCTATTATTGGCGAGCAGGCTAGATGGATGCTTGACCAGACCGAAAACCCAGAGGAGCTTCAAAAGTACGAGCAAATCATTGACACAGAAGTAGAATATGAAGGCGAGGTTCCTCAAGAAATTGATCCACCAAGCTTTTCCCGCATCCCACCTGCTTTGTTACATATAGACGAGGTGGAGGATTCCTCGGAACGCGCTGCACTTGAAGCATTAGCGCAATCGGAGTTTCCCGAGTTGGTGGGACTTCAGAAGCATGAAGTCGTTCTCGAGAAAGGTGAAATGCTTTATCTCCCCTGTGGCTGGTTCCACGAAGTGACAAGTTATGCAACTGAAGAAAGTCCTGCACACATTGCACTCAACTGGTGGTTCGTGCCGCCCACAAATCACGAGCGCACCCTGTCGTCAACGCCGTACATCGATGCCTACTGGCAGCAAGACTACGAACGTACGCTTGCAGCCATAAAGCACCGCGTCGAAGCGTCCCTGTAGATCTGCTGTATGTACTGCATACGTCAGATCCTCATGCAGCCGTGGTTAATTGGAAGCTTCACTTGCATCTCGTCAACGGCCCAGATCTAGAGTGCATATACTCCGCACTTTCGAGGACGGGAAGAGAATGCGAGATAGGGCTCAGCCCCACGCATCACGTGTACCTGTCACCAGCTGTGGCCGCACGCCGCGCCGTCACGTCGTCCACGTGACATCCATATTCCACCTTCCCCTATCACCAGAGCGCCTCAACGTAGAGTAAGCCGTGGCTCATAATTTCGTGGGGAAGTTAATGTCGATGGTAGCTGAAATGAACAATGGGTTTGACGAAGTCAAGACGCTCACATGTATTCTGGCCACGAAATCTTGAAATCCAACTTCGCTACGTGGAGTTCATGTGTTTCCTTCCATCCGTAGGTTCTCAGTGCTGCCACGTGACAGCCCAACTTCTGACTCGTGTCGGCATTCTCGTTCACAGTTTCACCAGCAGTCGCTAACAAAAATTCAGCGGACAAGACGGCCTTCTCTGTAACTTGGTGATTTGCGCCAGCCAGAGCAATAGCACCTCCCATTGGGGGTTGAGCCCTTATCTAGCAGCGATAGGGCTCCGGTGTGCACACAGCGCCGTAGCCGGAATCGGTGCAGATTGTATGCAGGTTGAGTGCGACTCCCTGCATCAAACATAAATGAAAAAAAATCAGGATAATTGTTTGTCTCCACCACAAGCGTTATATCGCACATCCCTGTATTGAGCTTTTGGTACTAACCCAACACTCCTGATTCAGTTCAAGGGGTAGCTCACCGTTTATTCGTCTCATTCACATATCCTTATCGTTGGAAAAAACGTATTCGTGTCTATTGCGGCCTCCTAATTAGCGGTGACAATAGCGAATCAAGCCAACCAAAAGTGCCCAATTCAGTATGTGTGACAATATGTTTTGTGTCTGGGTCCCGAGCCGAGGCCGTCCGCAAATTTCTCCAAGGCACCCGTATTAATATTTGCAGCAGTTTTCAAGAGAAGTATTTCAAGGCTATCGCAATCAAACCAGTGTTTGTCTTGTACATCTCCACGTGCTAGGTTACTGAGTTGTTCATTGGACCACCGTTGTATTATTTTCCCACTAGCTAAGAGGTTTAGCAATATTTGCTCCAGTTTAACCACCTCCACACGCCGGAGAAGCATTTCGTTATCGCTCCTCAAACCTCCACGTTCAATTCTATCATCCGTCCCCCATAGCTGAATAAGTTCATGACACAAAGACACTTGCTCTAAAATCCAAAAAAAAAAATTAACAAGAACTCACTACAGTTACCATGGCTTTGACAGATAGAAGACCTCTCGGAATCCCAGTTGCTTCAGATCATGCGGCTCCCGTCTACAACGAGTCGCCCACAATGAAGCAGACCATCTCCGATTTAAAGGGAGCAACGTCCGAGAATGATATCAGCTCAGAAAATGCTCCGAGTCCCACGGCGTTATCACCTACGCTGAGAAGCATATCGCCCGACTCGTTGATGCAGTCAGGAATTTCGACAAAAAAGTCCACTTCCTCGGTCAGTTCAAGAGACTCGACACCTCTGGCTTCCTCTAACGCAGGACAAATATCGCCTGGCGAGTTTTATACAAAAACAGGCGGATTTGTGGGCAAGAAACCCAAGTTAGCTGCGCGGGTGCCTATAGCTACCGGAATTTCCACCACCATTCCCGTGACTGGCGAAAAACCCAAGCCCGAAAAGGGAAACCTGGCGTTGCAGGACGATGTGTTGTACGCGATCTTCCTCATTTTATACGAGAAGGATCCCGACGGCCACGGCTTGACCGTCAAGCAGATCTGTGATGTGCTTGTCGCCCGGCATCCGGAAATGACTCAGTTGTCCTCCAAAACCTCCAATCTCGTCAGCGCCAAATTGAACGCCTACGTGAAAAGAGTCGAGAAGGGTGACGCCAACTTGAAGTACGCCTTATCGCGCGAATGGGCCGACGCTTCTCCAAAACGAATGGTGTATGTCTACCGCGGATTGTTGGCTAAAGACTTCCATGTCCACGCCAAAAACGCCATGCAGTTGCAGAAACTGGAACAGCACGGCAACCTGAAATTTGCCAGCGGATCGTCGTCGTCGTTTGGTGCCGATTCGTTCGAGGCCACCAAGCAGTCGGTGTTGATGAAGCCTCGCCGACAGACCATGTTTGACTTCGGCTCGTCCAGATCGGGCTTTGCCGACTCTGCTTCTGACCTATTTGTTCCGTACTCGTCGGCGCCGGTTGCTGCTTCGTTGACTAACAATGATGACGAAAACGTTAAGTTGGAACAGAGTGAAAGTGGCGACGCCAAAGACCTCGACACGCTCGCTGATCCCAAGCTGGCCTTCGATCTGGATCTCGAATTCGACGACTTTGAGATTTTCGACACCGACGACGAGTCGGGCTTTGTTATCACCGGAACTCCTAAAAATGGCAAGCGGTCTAAATCGATGTCGTTTTTGCACCAGGCCAAAAAGCAGAAGTTGATAACTGCGGCTGCTGCCGCTCCACGGGCTCCCAAAACACCATGTTCTCATAGTCCCAACGCTGCCGCTGCCGCTGCTGCTCTTCATGCTGCTGCTCTCAAAGCAATTCTGGCGGGAAGCACATTCACCACTAGTTTGGACAAAAAGCACAACTGGGAGCATGCAGTGCGGTCGGGTTTCTTGAACCAGGACATTGGGGCGCCCGAAGACTTGAGTTTGCTGGATCTCGACAAGCTTTTCAGCTAAGAAGACTAGCAGACGTTGTGATGAAGTATGTATAATATAAGCGAGCTAAGGCTCGAGCGATGAACGTGGTGTAGTTTTGGTGAGGTGCCGGCCGATGATGCGTATTATCGTGATTTTGCAACCTATGCGTTGAATTGCCTACGATGTACTTTCGTCATGGCGAGGCTCTTTTTACTCTTCTGCGAAATCAAGTGCTCTCCTACTACTCCGTTGTGTTGTGGCCATTTTACTTCCTTATTACTTTGTTTTGGCCATTTTCGCCCCTGCTGCTGTCGTCGGTATCTCGTTCTAAACCTCCATCGCCGCAGTATTCCGCTTTAACTCTATATGTCCACCTTTCGACCCTACGTCAAGTAGTACTTTGGCCCGTCTCCTCCCTCCGGAACCTCCCAGTCTATGTCCTGAGTTGGCACCTTGATGTCGCAGGTCTTGCAGTGAATGCAGTTCTGGCTGTTGATGTTGAACTTGACTCCCAAAGGCTCGCTGGAATCCTCCACATACTCATAGACTCCAGCAGGGCAGAACCTCTGTTCAACTCCCTTATATTTTGGCCACGAAATTTCGGCATGGCGCTGGTAGTCTTGGTCTGGTATTCTCAAGTGACAGGGCTCATCGTCTTGGTGATAGGTACCAGTACGAGACACCGAGGTCAAGATGTCGAACGTCAACTTTCCGTCGGGCTTAGGGTACTCAATGGGGGAGAACTCCAGAGCATTTTGGGTGATTTCCGCATCTGTGTGGTTATGCGATAACGTCCAAGGTTCTTTTCCCTTCGTGACAAACGTCAGCAAGCCCGAGTGGGCTAAGCCTGTCAATAAGCCCAAAGGTCCGGGCGCTAACGAAAACGACGGCCGCACATTTCTGACCTCCTCAAGTTCCTCGTAAGCCCACGACTTCTTAAACGCAGTTTCGTAGTCTGCAAGATCGAAAACCCGCTCGTCCATATCCAGCTCCTCGTCAACGGGCTCGAGGTCTTTGACGGCGTCGAAAATGGACTCGGCAGCCACCATTCCTGATTTCATCGCAGTGTGTGTGCCTTTGATCTTGGGAACATTCATAAAGCCCGCACTGCATCCCACAAGTAAGCCGCCAGGGAAATGGAGTTTGGGAATCGACTGGAGACCGCCCTCATTAAGGGCACGTGCTCCATACGACACACACTCGCCTCCCGTAAGAACTTCGGAATAGAATGGATGGGTCTTCATACGCTGGAACTCCTGGTACGGCGAGATGTAGGGGTTTTTGTAGTCAAGTCCCACAACAAGCCCAACCGCAACCTGGTTGTCGCCAAAATGGTACATGAATCCTCCTCCGTAGACGCCCAGCGAGAGGGGCCAGCCCATGGTGTGGGCCACAAGGCCAGGCTCGAATTTTTCGTCCGAAACCCTCCACACTTCCTTGATTCCGAGGCCGTAAGTTTGTGGATCGCAATCCAGCCGGAGCTGGAACTTTTTCATCGCTTTCTTGGTTAACAGCCCGTGGCACCCTTCAGCAAGCACCGTCACACGAGCGTGGAATTCCATGCCGCGTTCAAATGACAGTTTAGGTGACCCGTCTTTGGCCTTGCCGACATCCTGGGTAGCTACGCCCTTTACGGCGCCGGAATTTCCGTATACCAACTCGGAAACCGAAATTCCGGGGTATGTTTCCACGCCAACTTCGGCCGCCTGTTCTGCCAAATAGGCCACAACTCCGCTGAGCGGAGCAATGTAGTTTTTGCCGGCGTTAAGCATCTGCGGAGGCTCAGGCAACGAAAACGCATACTGCTCCGTCAAGAATTTCATGTGATCGCTGGTGACCTTGGTGGCTAGGTCCCGTGGAAGCGGAATGTCGTGGCTGTCGTCGTAATTTTCCGATTCAGGAAATAACTCCCGAAGCGCACGAGCCTCGAGAACAGCGCCGCTGACGATGTGAGAGCCGAAGTCGGCGGCTTTTTCCAACACTACCACTCGAAGCTCGCCAGAGCCGGATTCGTTGTCTAGCTGCTTCAATTTGATGGCCGTCGCAAGCCCGGCCGGTCCTCCGCCCACAATACACACATCGACGTTGTCGGCGGCTCTTTCCTCGTTGAGAATGGCTGACTGTTCAGCTGAAAACGTTGAGTATCCACGGCTGGTAGAGGCTGGAATGGAAGGTATGCAAATGTTGCGGTATGCTGATCTGACTGGGTATCTTCGAGCAGATGGCGCCTGCCGTATGAGGAGCCTGCAAAGCATGAGATGGTTGTTTTTCACGACGCACGGCTAGGCGAATAAGAATCTTGACAATGATAAGCGCGCACTGAGTGTCGTGATGAGGTGCAATTCAAAGAAGTGAGTCAGATGGTTGGATTTCCGCGAGACGAGCTGGGATGCTACTTTTGCTGCCCCGGCTGATCGTGGAATTACAATGCGGTGGATTCTGCCGTTATTTGCTCTTTTCTGCCGACTCTATAGCCCGAGTGAGTCAGTCATATCGAGAGGTACGGGTGTGCAATACTATTGTTACCCCAGAGATTCTTGCATCCACCACCTGACCCCAAAAGCAGGCTCAGGCCACGGTGGATGCGTGGACGGCCTGGCCCATTTGGAGAAAGCGGCGTTTTACATCGCTGCCAGCCTGCTCACAGCCTCTCGGCCTATCTCCTCCGATCTAAACGCCGGCAGCACAAGCCTACGCCGCTACGAACCCCCACTGACTGCAATACTGTTCACTTATCTATTGCGCAAAGTCTCATTCACGCGTGTCATACTCACACTATGCCCATACCTGTAGCTGCTCGTAGAAGTCCAAACGCTTTTCTGTCTCGTCGATCTTCTTCACAACAACGTACCTCAAGTCGTCCACCAAAAGCGGGTGACCACACGTGATAAAAGCAACACTGCGCTCCGCATCTTCGATTTCATGGTCCACGATTCTGTCGATATTCGGACGCCCGGTGCAAATATCAATGTGAGGCAAATCTTCAATCAAAGAAGCGCAGTCGGTTCTTTCCTGCGAGTCTTTCTCCTTGTTTTTCTCGTCACTCTCGGTGTCAGCCAGTACTATTTCCGGTCGGGTGATGTAGACGGTCGTGATCAACCCAGTGTCCTTGAGAGCATCGAGTTCTTTTCTGAATCCAGCAACCGAAGAAGCCTCACGAACAATCCAGATGAGCTTGGTCATACGGTTACTGTCCTTGGATTTCTTGGCCATGCTGACGGCCTCGGAATAAATACCAGGAATGCCACTACCGCCGGCAATGTAAACAGCAGAAGAGTGGTTGGACACCGGACTGGTCTCGCCATAGGGCCCGTCAACACTCACGCGCATAGACATTCTCTGGTCAGGAAGCTTGCTAAGTTTCTTGTGCAATGTCTTAGTAATACCAGTTTTCGTCTTGCAAAAGAAAACGATGTGGTTTTCGTTCTCCACGGACTCCACGAATGTGAAGGGGTGGTTCTGATAGAATTGGGGGCAAACAAAGTGCAACCAAGCATGTCCACCAGGGATCGTCAGCCAGTGCTTGGGTCTTGCAACCTCCACCTTCAAAGTGTCGTCGGGCAACAACGTCAACTCGGCCATGGGGAAACCAAAGTAGCAAAGTCTGGCAAATCTCACCACACGGTCAAGTGCCCACACAGCAAAAGTGGCATACATGAACTGACCATATCCAAGTTCCACAACATGGTACCAGACACCAATCGTCCAGAACGCCGCAAGCAAGATATGCACGACGAGGAAAACCTCGTACCAGTAACGTCTCAAAACCAACAAACCCTGGAAGCAGATCAAGCCACCGCAAGTCGTAGCGACCACACCCCAGATCAAAAACTTCTCCTTCATTTCCTCCGCGTAGTAGCCACGGGAAACGTAGAGCCACGTGTAGCCCACAGAATGCACGAAAGCCAACGCAACAATCATTCTTCCCATCCAGCGATGAATCATGATCATCGTCGAGAACTTAAAGCGAGTAAGGTACTGCAAAAAGTTATTTCTGCCTCCAAACAAGAACAACAACGGCGTGAGCATCGTGGCTATGATCCCAGTTCTGTCGGCGATGTATCTAGTGAGAGCGGTTTCCTTCTTAGGGAAAATGGGGTCGTCCTTAACATAATAGATCTCCGCCGCACACAAGGCGAAAAGAGTCCAGAAGAATCCGAAAACCGCCAACAGTTCCAAACGAGTGGGTACTAAACAGTCGAAAACATGGCCCACTGATTGCTGTTGGTTCTTTTTGCGTCTGAAAAGAGCCGGCAAAGTCACATACTTTCTGAACTTTTTCGAAAACGTGCCGTTGAATACATCTCTAGTTCCTGGGAAAATGATAGCGGTCCAGTTGCCGATCATCCCGATAACAGCTATGAGGCACCAGTACCCAATCGATCCAGCTCCGTAGTAAAGACTGTGATCGTAATTTCCGAGGAAAACTTTGTATGCATCTTTCGTAGTCTTCATAATCGTGTCGTTGAGCTTGATAGGAACGGTTACAGGCACCGAGAAGTTGAATCCCTCGATCTCAGAAACGTACTTACCACTCTCCAAAAAGAAGCTGTATGCCTCCTCAATATCATCGATGGTGAAGTTAGCAACGTAGTACTCCAGGCAGTAGTGATGGTAGTATTTAAATACTGAAGAGGAGTTTAAGCCCTCCTGAGCGAAACATCCAACGGCACTCGCAATCCCCACTTTTGACAGACAGAGGCATCCATATGCCTGTTTTGAGTGACAAAAGGTAGCCTCGTGGCTCAAAATGTAGCCACATGAGAGCATGGCGACACCACCTTCGCCATATTTCAGGTAGGGCTCAACTTTTTCGGCAGCAGACCCGCAGATCAATAAAGAGATGCAAACCCAGAACAAGGGCAACATTGGGAAAAAAAGATTCGACGAACTCAAGAGGGCAAGGCAGACCCTCCTCGTTTTATATTAAGCAAGAATTTCAGCCGCATTCTTTTAGTCTTGAGCCACTCGCATGCCTGCAAAATAGCTCGAGCCTATAGCAGTTCATTATCTCTTCCATCGCATGCACCTGGGGTAAATATATCATGCTCACATGCGCCAAGGCTTGGATCGCCCAAATGGCCCTGAGAAACCAAGAAATTTTGACATTGAAAGCATGCACACGTCAAGAATAGAAATGGTCAAAATATCAAAGAAAGGCTGGGCAGAGCCCTAGTTGCCTCAGTGAATGGAATCATTGTAGATCTGTACTTGAAACCGAGCATGCTACCTGCCCGCCTCGAACAGGGGCAAACTGCAAGACGGAGCTTGGTGCAGTACTCATGGCCTGAAATATGTAGCTTTTCCGCAACTACAGCGAATCACCATCATGGTGGAGTCCGACCGGCTCATTGTCCTGCACAGTGCTCCCGCATTCGCCCAACCTGTCTCTTTTCCTGCAAGGTTTGAAGTGCGAGCCGCGGTTCTGGATGCGTTGCTTTAGCGAACAGGAATGGTCGGGGCTCCTGGGAGTGGAAGGTACGAGAATCGTTTGCAGAGTCTCATGAGATGTATGATGAATCAGCCAAAAAGTGCCTCAGATGTATCGGGTATTTTAAGTATTCTCTTCTAAAGCACAATGCTGGATGGCACCTCAATTTCTATACACACCGTGCATGGCTATGGGACCCGCTAAAATGGCGTCGTTCTAAGACGCCCAGATCAGAAGAACCCTGTCTGGTTCTTGTTCCTCGACCATGTCAACTGCTAGCGACCAATCGTCTGCAGAATCCATTATCACGATATCTCCGTCCTCGTCCTTGTATTTGAGTTTCAGTAGGACCACATCCTCGTGCTTCACCGCAGCGACATGAGAAGATATTTTCAGCCACAACTCCTGGAACAGGATACTCGAGGGAACAGTGAGGATGTCGTCAAGAGGACTTTTGTTGTAGACAAGTTTAATTTGAATGAGCGAACTTGCAGACGCGAGCAGTGAATCTGGGTTTACAAGCCCATTGTACGAGGAGCTTGACGCACGGGTTTGGTTACTGCGGCTAAATTTCATCATGCTGAATTGCGAAGATCCCGAATTGTGTCTTTGCCCATTGGGTAATTGGGTGGGAGAATCGGCAACCGCAAAGGATGCCGGCGATCCGTTAGCATAGCCAGATGCGGCCTCGTATGAATCGTGAGTGTTCAAGGAACCATGAGAATCGCGTATGCGGCGCTGGATCTGGGTTTTCATTTCGCTTGTTTTGAGCTGGCGCAAGCAGCTCTCCCATTGATTTCTTGGCTCCTCGGTTCGGAAACGAAGGGTAAAAGACCCACTCTCCTTTTTTCCAGACCACGAGATTATTAGCGTATAGCCCGAGAGATTTGCCGAGGAAATATTATAGATTTCCGAAATGTATACTCGTCCTTTGAGTTCAAGCAGCGACTGCTCGCGCACGCTGTTGAGTGATTCAAGAAGGTTGGCTGTGGAGTTGGACATACCTGCGGATGACTTTTTACGAGAGCCGAGGATTTCTCGCTTCTTCTTTTCTCTCTGCTTCTCAACTGGTAATGTTTCGATGAAGAAGAAAATGATGTTATCGAAGAGGTAGGCAACATAGTCCTTCTCACTCTCGCCATCTTTGACAGCCACTACAGAGTGGAAGAGAAGGTCACCCTGCTCTTTGAGATTGAAGCCGCGCCAGTTTTTTACCCTCTCCATAAGACCCTGCAAATGCCCCACGTTTTCAGCTCGTCTCTGGGCTTCATTCACATGGTTGGCAACTTCCTTCATGGCTTGGCCAGCTAGAAGCAATTCGTTATAGCCGGCTGAGTCGACCAGATCGGAGTAGGTCTTTATGAGCTCCTTGAGCAAGAGCGGATATTTACAGAGTCTCTGGATGGGCTTGATGATGTAGGACTGAAGTTCGAAGCCCGGGTCTAATAGTTTAGACGCCTTTCTGAGAGTGGGCGATTCCTTTGTTATGAGCTCGATGGCGGAAATCTGGCCGATTGTCCATGGTTCGTAGGCTTTGAATGGCCCGTTCGAGGCGTGTATGAAGGCGCTTCCAATCCGCTGGTATTTAACAGGCACATTGATGTTGCATTCGAGGCCAGTGAGAAGGCGGCGGTGGAAGTCCACAATGTCACTCAAGTTTGGGAACAACACGTGAAGTTGTTCGCTCGAGAGCGCATCGCTATTTTGGAGCTCGTCCTTGTATTCCATGAGAAGCTCCAAATCCGAGATGTACTTACGCTCCGTTTGAATGATCTCGCGGAAGACCTTAGACTTTTCGTCGGTGATTTTGAGGTCGCATAGCGATTGCGTGAGGTCGGCCAATTCGGCTGTGCTTGGCTGCTCCAGAACCTTACGACTTTCGAGAAGCGACGTAACAACGTTCAATATCTTAAGCAAGTCGTGCGTGTTGTCGGAAAAGACGTTTGAGATGGTGAACATGTTGTCGTCGTCGAAGTTCAAGTGGGTCTTGACGGCAATCAAGAAGTCATAAACCGCCTTCTTGCACATTCGAAGATCCTCCGACTTTGTCACGGCAATCGCATGCGTAGGGTCCAGGTCCACTAAGTTGAAGATAATACAGAGAGGTGCACCTTGCTGGAACAACTTCCACACGTGAGTGGCAGGGTCTACACTCAAATTGGCAGGAAGCACGCCGGCAGTAAATGTAAACACGTTGTTGGAGATGGGAAGCGACATGTTGGAATTCAGAGCTCCCAGATGGTCGGAGTATATCAGGAACCCCAGAGATCCTACCGACGCGCGGAATGCCAGAGTGCCACCGCCGTTTTCTTGCCCCTGTAGTTGCTGAGATAACGCAAGCGCTTGCTGTTCAGCGCAACGCTCAGCAGCAGCATGGGCAGAAGCCAAATACGGCACCATTTCTGGCACCTGCGCTAACTGGTGCAAGAGGACCGAACATTTCACGAAGATGTGGTCCTCAGCCTCCAGAGCACGGTTGAATGTAGAGTTCAATGTTAATATGGGGCCCAGAGCAACACGTGTTATATTTGTGGACAGCGCATTAGAGCTGGTGGTTGGAGCTGCGGAGAAAGAACGGCTAGGGGGCTGATTGTAGGCGTCCATGGCCTGGGGAAGCGGGAATATGGAGAATTTGGAATATTTGACTTTGCAAGTGAGATGGAATTTCCCAGCGTATATTGAGATCTGGACTGAGCAGAGAACGTGCAGTGGTAGGGCGCTTCGGCGAGTCTAAATTGTGGTTCTTTTTGGTGAGGCGGGAAAAGGTCGCGTTCAGGCAGGACAGGTGGAGGGGGACCATAAAAGGAAAAAGAACATACAGAGAGCAGGCGATAACAAAAGTGAGGTGAGATTCGAAGAAATGGGAAAGTGCCAGGTTCCTTGAATTTTGGGGAATTCTCGGCCGTTTGTTGCTGCTGGGTCAATCTCGCCCAGCATCACTTTCGACGTTGGCACATGCGCCGCTTTCGAACCAAACAGCCTGTTTTCGCAGAAGCACTTTTGAAACTCGTCTCTGAGATCTTTGGGAACCTCTGTTCTCGAGGATCTGGCCAGATTCGGAGGAAAAACACGCCGCACCACGGTGCCTGGTTTCGGGGTGCCAGCTTGGCCGCTCGAGAAAAAAAGCACCGATCACCTGGCACGTCTGCAAAGCCGCAGATACTGCACTCGTGCCAGACCGGCATTTTCTAATTAAAATCCGCCAGCGGCCTTTTCGAGGGCTAGAGCTAGGTTATTCCGCGTATCTGCAGGAAACGAAGCAAGAAGGAACTGGTAGAAAACGTCGCTGAGCCGTCACCCCGGGCGAGTTATCAGGGCAGGGGTGAGAAAGTTACCAAGACGGCAGTGGTGCTCGTTCTGCCGGATTTGAGCCCTGATACAAGGGCGTGGTCACCATGCCGTTCCTCAGAACCAGAACATGGCCCTCATCGTGGCTCATGAACACTGGCTGAGCCCCATGCAAGACCTCGCTTATGTGTCTCAGAACAACGACACATTCTCCGTAGGCAGGAGTTTCAGCGGTGAATTTGGAGTCTAGAATCGGGGCCCGCGGCCTGCATCGCTGACGCATCCCGTCGCCAAAAGTTGCCGGTGCCGATTAGCGCCGCCAGTCTCTTCTCTTGTCACGTGGGTCTCGTGATTCTCTTGAGTCTCTTGAATCTCGCGAGTCTCTTGAATCTCTTGAGTCTCTTGAATCTCTTGAGTCTCTTATGTCTCTTGAGTCCCTTGAACCTCGTGAATCTCTCTCTCCTCCTCTGTCACGGTCTCTATGTCTGTCAGTGTCTCTGGGTTTGTCACGCTCCCGAGTCCCCACGCGATCACGGCCTCCCTTGTCTTTTTCGACCTTCTCGTCGTCTTTCTTGAAGAAGGCCACGATCTCATTCTCTACAAAAACAATGGCGTGACGAGTCAACGAAAACGTGAGAAACGTGGTTCGGTGGTTGGAATTCGTAGCAGGAAGCTCAAACGCAAGTTGCTTCGACTCGGTGTCGTAGACTCTACTGGTGGCAGTCTGAGCATATGACACGCCGATTTGGGCTCCATCTCGCGACACTGTTATTGATGTAGGCTCCTCATCAACATCGTGAATAGTCCCGAGATTCACAAAGTCGACAGCGGACCAGAAGGTGACAAGACCGTCGCTGGATCCCACGGCGAGAAACTTGCCGCGTGGATCAAGAGCAACGCATTTTATAGGCGCATTTTGTTGCACCACCACGGACTCGAATTGGAAACTTTTTGTGGCTTCAGAATACTGGAACATCTGGATCTCGCCATCTTGTAGGGCCACGAGAAACTGGTGGTGGCCCTTGTGAGGCCAAACTACAGAATTGGCAACCGCAGGAATTGCAAATTCGCCTATTCTGGTGTAGTTGTTGGCCACGTCCATCACGGCCACCTTGTCATTTCCGGCAACCACGAGCATCTCAGCATCGGCGGAATATGCCACATGTGTCCACTCGCCCTTGACCACAATCTCTCTTTGTAGTTTGCCGTTAGAGTCCCACAAATTAATAGTGGGAAGTCCCGCCACCGTGGCGAAATTGGACTCTCTTGTTGGATCCCACGAAATGTCTACCACGGGTTTCTTGTGGGCTTGATCGATGATTTTCTTCTCGCCCCAGCCACCGGAGGCATTCCATCTCCAGACTCGAAGCAGGAGATCCTCGCGGGAATGTGCCACACGCGTTCCCGTGAAGTTGATGCTGAGTAGTTTGACTGGAGAGGTAGAGGGCTTTCCGTTGGGCGCTAGGTCTGGGGCAGTGACCTTTTTGTGGCCTGCGAGAGACATTGGCCGTGTTGCGATGTGAAGCTAGAGCGCTATGTGTGTGGTTTTTGCTGGAGAAAACGCCAGGCGAGATTTCGACACTTGGTGGTGGTTCGTAGTGTGAAAAAGATGCGACGCGAAGGTGCAAATCTAGTGAAGAACGAGGAAAGAGAAGAAACGAGAAAGTGGAGAATGAGGAATGGAAAAAGGGAAACAGAGAAAGCGTGATCCTCTCCGTTTTTCAGAACCAACGGTGTCGTCAAGACGAGCCAAGCTTTCTCGTCAGTGAACTCACTAGCCCAACATCAATATATCCAATACTAAAGATGCTGACATTCTCAACGCCGCCCTGGTTCAAGTAGCAATTCACGACCTTCAGCTACACCTCGACATTTCCCATTTTATTCATCCTACCCTTTTTACATTGTCCTTTTGCTTTATTCTTGTGTTTGTTTCTCGCTACCTCCAACTTTTCACGAGGCGGACCAGACTGCACACTATAACACATGTCCTCTAGGCCAAAGCTCCTTTCCCTCGACGCCTTTGCCAAGACCGTCGAGGATGCCAGAGTCAAAACCGCTCTGGGTGGACTTATCACCCTCGTTTGTACGCTAATTGTTTTGCTCCTCATTCGCAATGAGTACTGGCTCTATACGCTGGTGGAAGTGAAGCTGGAGTTGGTTGTCGACCGAGACGTCAACCGTCAACTCGATATCAATCTCGACGTAACGTTTCACGATATTCCATGCGGAGTAATGAGCTTGGATATTTTGGACTTGACTGGTGACTTGCACCTCGACGTCATCAAGTCGGGTTTTGAGATCTACAGAGTGCCTCAATCAGGCGAAGAGATCCGTGACGACCTTCCCATCTTATCCAACATGAACGCTGTTGACGAACTTTGCAAGGGTCTTACTGATGAAGAGAAAGCGCAAGGAAAGGAGTGTGGATCGTGCTACGGTGCTCTTGACCAGAACGACCACTGCTGTAACACGTGTGACGCGGTAAGAGTGGCCTACGCCGTGAAAGAATGGGGTTTTTATGACGGGCAAGATATCAAGCAGTGTGAAGACGAGGGCTACGTGAAGAAATTGCAAGAGCGTATCACCAACAACGAAGGCTGCCGCGTTAAAGGATCGGCGAAGATCAACCGGATTGCCGGAAATCTTCATTTTGCGCCTGGAACCCCACTCTCTTCCATGAACCGCCATTCCCACGACTTGTCGCTCTGGAGTAAGCACACTGACAAGTTTTCCATGAGACACACGATCAACCACTTTTCGTTTGGCGCTGCTCCCGAGTCGTCGGCGCAATTGCTCAACACTGATGATTCTCCCTCAATTACGCCGCTTGATGGCTACACCTTTGACCAGCCGTTCAGAAACCACATTGTCTCATACTACTTATCCGTTGTGAGCACCAGATACGAGTATTTGGATAAAACGAAGGAGCCTGTAAACACCAACCAGTTTTCTGTGATCACGCACGATAGGCCTCACCGTGGAGGCCGCGACGATGACCATCACAACACCTTGCACGCACAAGGCGGAGTTCCTGGCACATACTTCCACTTTGACATTTCTCCCATGAAAATCATCAACAGAGAGGAGTATGCCAAGACTTGGTCTGGATTCGTGTTGGGTGTGGTGAGTTCGATAGCCGGAGTTTTGACGGTGGGTGCTGTTTTGGACCGCCTGGTGTTTGCTGCTGAGCAGGTGTTGAAGGGAAAGAAGGATATGTAAGGTGGAGATACGAAAAAAGCCGAAAAAACGGTATCAGGAGATGGCGCCTAGCTGTTTATGTCATAGAAAAAAGCATATCATGAAGCTGCCAAATGGGGCATAGAGAATTTCACGCCTACCCTATGGGTGGTGCAAGGTCTCTCCAAGAATCTGCTCTAATTGTTTGTTTGGACAAAGTAGGAATGGTTTCGCTCATCGTGTCCAAAATCGTCCCATCCTTAGTTGCTTGCTGCTCCATTTCCTACTCAACCCCAGGTTCATTTGCACCGTTCATTCTATGCCTATATTCGTGTCTTGCTTTGCAGCAAATTCGCGGCGCTGCAACGAATTGTCCCTTCTCGGTCTCTATGTACATTACACCAAACTCATCAAGTGCTCAATCTCCTCGAAATATGTCTTATCCAAGTATTCGGCGGCCTCTTCTCTGGTCAACCACATGTGCTTCTCGTTGCCCTTGAACTCTCCTGACAAAATGTGAGACTTTATGAAAAACTGCTTCTCGTCGCCGGCAGTGTGCACATGGAATGGCTTCTTAGAAACGTTGAAGTAGTTGATCTGCTCTCCACCTGCCGCAAAAAGGCCGTCCTCGGCAATTTGATGTAGAGGTCCCTCGCCCGAAAACGTAGGAAAGCTCCATTTTTTGCCATCACTGCTCACCAACAAGTAAAGAGTACGACTGAGTTTTCTCTCGAGCGACGTCAAGTCATTCGCCTCATCAGCCTTGGTGATTCTGGAGTTTGGCACAATTTTTCTCGACAACGAGTCGCCGTCCGTAGTCTCTGTGGACAGCTCGTCGTATGTCTTTGGAAGTTTCACCTCCTGCTTAAAACGACGGTCTCTCTGTTGCCTGATCTCGGGCCTGCCGCCAACAAACTCCACGTTGGGATTGTTGTAGACGGGGTTTTTGTTCAACTCTCGGTACTTCTGCTCAGATATGGTACCTGGTCTGTAGTAGAACCATTTGGGAAACGTCCACATCAACCGCTTCCACAACTCTTTCTGATACTTGTAGTAGGTTTTTTGGAACTCAGGCAAGTCTGCAGTGATCACAGGGGTTCGCAGCAATAGGAGAGTTGCCGACACCTTGGGGCCGGCCGCGTAATGGCGCACAAACGTTCTGGAGAACATGTCCCGCTTTGGTGTACTATGAAATTTTCTCGCCCTCTATGCAGTGCGCCAGTAGGTGGAGAGGTAGCGAAGCTGATGCCGCCGAGATCAACTGCAACTAACCAGAATGAAAATAAAAAGTTAAGCAGTGGACTTCGTAATACCAGGATTGCGTGGCTATTCTCGAATTTTGATCACGGAGTCGTCCTCGCCGAGCACGAAGAACTTCGCCGAACACATAGCCTAGAAAGGTGAGGATGCACTTAAGAGGTTGCTACTCAAGGCCACGACCTCTCGTTTCAAGTATGGCGTTTTCCTACCAAAGCTGATCCACCCTTAGATTATCACTCCATTTGGTCACGTGACCAGCATACCAAACACTCGTGCACCCGCAAGGCGTGCGCGCACCGGTTTTGTGCTTTAAAACCTGACGTTTTTTCTCTCCTTGCCACCAACCCCGCGGCCACTACTTCCTCCTTCCAATCCTAGGACCAAAAATTTCCTCGTAACTCACTGTAAACGGAAAGTTAGCGCGATTGCTTGAGAGAATTATCCTTATTTTTTTAACCCCGACTAGAAAAAGTTCCGTAAAAGTGATTAGCGTAGGGCAATTCACTTATCCAAGAGACGTTGGTTTGTAATTATTGTTTCTAGCGAGTATTTGTTCTAAGAAGAAAACGAATAGCAGAAGCAAGCCATGGCCACGCCATTAGAATCATTCGAGGCTTCGCTCAAGGAGACCTGGGCCCTCAAGGCACCCGGTGTGTCAGGAACCCGTATTAAAAAACTGACGGAAATCGCCGTCAAAAACGTAACCGAAGAATCTAAGCTTGTTATGGCTTTGTACTCGTACTGCAAAGCCACCCCAACGACTCACAAGTTGGGCGCCTTGTACACTGTGGACTCCATTGTAAGAGTATATGTTGACGAGGCCAAAAAGAGAAACGAAGCCATTGATCCTCTGGCCCCAGAAGGCACTTTTGCTGCTGGTGTCAATAGAATAAGCGAGTTGATCGAGCTGATCATCGACGACGCGATGTCGTTGCTGATTGTTTCTTCTACGAACCTCAAAATCAGCAAGTTGGTGGATATCTGGGAGCGGGCTCAGACTTTCAAGCCTTCTATCATTGCCAGTATTCGCAATAAGCACTTTCGCTCCACTACGCCCCCTGGTACCCCACCAGGGAAAGCGGCTGTGCTTCCTCCTCCTCCAGCTGCCTCTCTTTCTACTGCCAGCTCGGGTTCCGATTCTGGGAACATCTTGCTGGCGCTAGCATCTTTGGCTAAGAAGACGGATACACCAACGCCTCCAGCGGGTGCATCGCCTGTGCCGCAGAATGCTGCTCCAAATACTGCCGCTACGAACATCTTGTCTCAGCTTTCTGCTTTGGCTGGTGGTGCCCAAGGTACGAACTCACCACAACCTCAACATGCGCAGCCAAACCAGAACCAGAACCAGATCTTCAACATGTTGAGCCAAATGCAAGGAGGCCAAAACAACGGTAACGGACTTCCTGCCTCTATTCCCCAGAACCCTCAGATGAGGCAACAAGGGTACCAAAACGGTCAGAACGTTCAGAACGGCCACAACCAATACCAGGCACCAGGCCAGGGCCAGTATTATCAAAATCAGGGACCCAATGTTCCTCATCTCCCGAACGTTCCTCAACTTCCCCAGGCCCCTCTGATGGGGCAGGCACCTGGCGGCTTCAATCCATACGATCAGAATCAGCCGCAGGGTACCCACGCTCCACAGGTGCACCCTCTGCGCATGCCATTCCAGCAGGGCTTCCCACCACAAGGACAGTTTGACGACAGAAGAGGCAGAGATGGACCAGCGCAATATGGCTTCGACGACAGAAGAGCAGGTAGAGACGACATGAACGGGTACTCGAGAAGAAACCGGTCGAGATCGCCTCCTGCTGCTGATGATAAGAGATCCCTTTCTCATGGCTACGCCCCTCATGGTGAAGACGAGCGCAACCTTCCTGGTGAGCCTCACTACAGACCTCGTAATGTCAGTTACGATAACTCGTTGCCTCAGGGATCATTCAAGGTGTTGTCTAGAACCCTCTTTGTTGGTGGCGTACCTCGTGGAATGGACGAGAGAGAGCTTTCGCATCACATGAGACCATGGGGTGAGGTACAATCTGTCATTCTCAACAGCGAAAGAAGACATGCCTTTGTTAAGGTGTACTCGAGAAAAGAGGCCGAAGCTGTGATTGCTGGTTTTAACAAAGATGGCGCATTGCCCTTGAGAACGAGATGGGGAGTTGGCTTTGGGCCCAGAGACTGTTGCAACTACCAGCACGGAATCTCCATCATTCCTATTGAGCGTTTGACTGAGGCAGACAAAAGTTGGGTTGTCTCAGCATACTGGGGAGGAACCGGTGGGCAGCCACTTGTGAGTGGAATTGTCATTGACGAACCTGATATCGAAATTGGTACTGGAATTTCGTCCAAGGCAATGTCAAAGAAGATGCCTACCAACTCTACAAGAAACGGACCCAAGCTGAATCGTCCTGGTGAGGCTGACGACCAGTTTGTCAAGACAACAGCCAGCAGTCAGGACTACATGAATTATGGTCGTGGCGCCAACAATCCATTGAGTGGATTGTTCAATCAGGGTCAGAATGGTGTTCCACAACAGCAAAACATCAATCCACAAAACGGTAACTTGGGCGAGCAGCTCGCCAATTTCTTCCAGAACGGTGCCTCCCGTTAACCAAGTATATATAGTTGGAGAATCAAACACATCGGCATTTTAATCAGTTAATGTTCGTTTTCTCTAATCCATCCGTGAAAATCTACCACTTTATCCAAATAAACCTGTTTTAATCTGCCTTTTTTCATTATATTTACACTCATTTCTGTAGACTCTCGCTCGTCTTTTCAAACCTCCTTGAAGGCCATATGCAATTATCCACCTTTGGAAAGTGGAACGGGTTCGTTGATGACTTCAATACGACCGCCTCCAGTAGACTTGACAACAGTGTTGCTAATAGTCTTTGGCTTGTTGATCGCCTCACCTTTAACAATCTTTTCCATCTCTTCACGCGTAAGAGTCTCGTATTCCAACAAGCCTTCCGCAAGCCTTTGAAGCTCCACTTTCTTGTCTTTCAACGTCCTCCTGGTGCGATTTTCAGAATCGACAAGGAACTTTCTCACCTCGTTATCCGCCAAGTCTCTCAACTTGGACGACCAGGACTCCCAGTCATCGCTCATTCTCACGGGACCAATTTCATCGCTCATGCCATAAGAAGTAACCATAGCTCTGGCCATTCCGGTGGCACTCGCAAGATCCAGAGAACATCCACTAGTGACGTTTTCAGTTCCGTGAATCATCTCTTCGGCAATCTTTCCGCCCATGCACACGTCAAGTCTCGAGAAGCATTCCTTCTTAGTCATGTCCGTCTTGTCCATCTCAGGCAATTGGAAAGTAACACCTAATGCGCGGCCTCTCGGTAAGATCGTAGCCTTGTACAATGGAGTGGCGGCTGGAGAATACATGGCCATGATAGCATGTCCAGCCTCATGATACGCAGTATTCTTTCTTGACTCTTCAGTGATTACCATCTTTTTCTTGGCAGCACCCATCAAAATCTTATCCTTCGCCCACTCGAAGTGTGACATGTCGACAGCAGGAGCTGACAATTGCGATGCATGCACCGCGGCCTGGTTCACGAGGTTCATCAACTCGGCACCTGACAACCCAGGCGTACCACGGGCAATAATGCTTGGGTCAACGTTTTCAGAGGTCTCAACGTTTTTCATGTGGAGTTTCAAAATATCCACACGGCCACGGACGTCAGGGAGCTCAACAATAACTTCCTTGTCAAAACGACCAGGCCGGGTCAAGGCTTTGTCGAGAGACTCAGGGAAATTCGTGGCACCAATGATGATGATGCCCTCCGTCTGCGAAAAGCCATCCAATTCAACCAACAACTGGTTCAATGTTTGCTTGGCGTAGGCTTGATCTTTGGGATTACGCTTGCCACCAATTGCATCCAACTCGTCAATGAAGATGATTGCAGGCGCCTTTTCGCGAGCCTGAGTAAAAAGCTCACGTATTCTCTTCGCGCCAACACCTACGTAGAGCTCATCGAACTCTGAGCCTGACATGAAGAAGAATGGTACACCAGCCTCTCCGGCAGTTGCACGTGCCAACAAAGTCTTACCTGTACCAGGAGGGCCAGTCAACAAAACACCTTTGGGGAGCTTACCTCCAAGGGCAGTGAACTTCGATGGGTCTTTCAAAAAGTCCACGATCTCCTCCAACTCGGCTCTGGCTTCGTCGCACCCTTGAACGTCGTCAAAGCGCACAGTGGACTGTGAGACGTCCACAGACTTGTCTACCACCTCAGAATTACGGAAAATTGTTCCGTTCTCCACGAGGTAATTGAAAGCGGTAGACGCGCCGTATGTGAGCAAAGCCAAAGGAATGATCCACTTGAGCCATTTGGAAATTATCGTGAGGCCTGATTCGGACACCACAACATGCACTGGTTCCGAGCGGGAACCAAATCCGGGAGAGAACGGAGCAGAAAAGCTTCCAGCGGCTGCAAGCGCGTCAGCGGGACCAAGTTCCCGCAAAACTTGCTCGGCCTTGGCTTTCTTGCCCACCTTATTTAACGCCTCGGCGTACAAATGTTTGCATTGTACGTTGGAACCGATTCCGGCCGTCTCAAACCGTTGAACAACAATCTGTGGATAGTTGGCTGCCAACAAGCGTTTGTAGAACTCGGCCTGCAAACCAGGATTAGAGATCTCGTTATTTGCTGCTTTCTCCATGGAGGAGAGCATCGTCAAAGTTTGACTCGAGGCCGACCGAGACTGACCGCATTGGTGGCGAAGTATACTGGCTCGCGACAAGATGATTGCAGGAGAAAAGACAGTGCCCAGTCGAGCGGCTAGATTCAGCGCTCGACCAAGATATCTGGTGAGGCCTAGCATTTAGAATTTGCACTTCTGCTGATAGCCAGTTGGTATAGGGAACGAAGCAAGATTCGTAGAAAGCGCGAGAACAAAGCGTGGGGTGTGCGCGCACCGAAACCCGAGTGTGACACTATCGGTGAGGCTTGGTCGCGCCATGGAAAGAAAGCACGAGCGGGAGTAGTGCGGTGGGCTCGAAAAAAATCTAATTTTCAGAATCTGTAGCGACTTAAAATCCCGAGATTCTCAAATCGTCGTGCTGGGCATTGGCCAGAATCGAGAGACTGTGCTCGTTGGCCAAGTGAAGCAAGCAAATGAAGCAGAAACTCGTGGAAAGATCCTTTTTCTCCTCGGGGCGGTACCACTCGCCGATGGTGTCGACAACCTCCTTGAACGTTTTCTCTGTCTTTGCTGGCACGTCATCTTCAGCCACCGGAGTAGCTTCTCGGCTTTTTGGTTCTGTCTTGATGGATTTCCAAAGATTATCTTTGAGAAGTTTCACATCCACACGCTTTGCAACCCTCGAGAAGTTGACGTAGTCTGGCCTGGCCCTCCTGCTGACAAGCTGATTGCCCTCCTTTGAATCTTCACGAGCCTCCTCGTCTAACCCACCAAGGACATCGTTGAAGTCAATGCCGCCCATATTGTCCAAATCCTCCATCTCGGCCTGGTGGAACGAAACGGCGAGCTTTTCTTGCCGCGACTCTTCCTCTCTTTCATTCTCTCTTTCGATGTACCTGTCTGCAAAGTAGACCTCATCAGCGTGCTCTGAATCACCCGCCGCTCGGCCAGTTGCACTCCTTTTCCGGAAAGTGAGAATGGTCTTCTTTGGCTTGAGGAAAAGGTTCATCAATCTCTGCGAATTGAACTGAATATCGTCGGGCAAGAGATGCAAATCCTCTGCCTCGCCTTCCTCCGTGCGCTTGGAGATCTGCTGCTTGCGGACGGGTTTCTGAAAGATATCCTCGAAGAAATCCTCCGACTCCTCCTCGAAAAAGTTGATCAAGATTGACAGTTTTTTAACCCTTGGCTGAGAACTGGAGTCTTTGGGCTTAGGGGTCTGGCCAAGCAGTTTGGCTTGCTTTAGAGCTGTCACACGCCAATGCTCTGGGCCCCGCCAGCTCTGTTTCATGGTTTCGTCAAAGTGAGCCATGAGTTCGTGATCCATCACTAGCCCAGTAGAGTAATATTCGTTTCTCGATGCCGGCAAGTTCTCCACCATCAGCGGCGTGACGGGTTCGTCTTCGGCCGCTAGGTAGTCATTTGCTGGATCTAGTTCGGGCGCCATATCGTAATCGAGATCGCCGAAGTTGTTGGGCTCATCGAACTCAAATGCCTTAGGTTGGTCGTCTTCTTCGGCAGACAGAAACTTGGAGTTGACTCCCTCAAGAACAGACTTTGCGTTTCCAATGTCACTGAGCACGAGCTGGAGCTGCTCGAGCGACGGACATAACGTGAGCGACTCGTTTGGCGTTTCTTCACTCTCGGCACCGCGATATATGTTGCGGAGGCGGGAAAAGTCGATCACCTGGTTGTCGATCATGTCCACGTCTTCGTTCTCTGCAGACTCAGCCTTGACAGAATTCGTGGTTGCATCGAACACCACTCTTCCTGAAGAGTCGATGTTCAATGTATTTAGCAAGAGCGATTTGGCACCGCCCTCGTCAAAATCGGCCAAGGCCTTTTTGAAAAGTGGATCAATGGCCAACTCCTGATCTAGCTTTTTGATGCGAATAGACTCAAACGGAACGAGCGTGGAGTCCACCACGCGGTTGTATCGTCTCTCCTTCTTACCTTTGGCTCCGTTGTCATCTGCCTCGTCGTTGTCATCGCCTTCAGCTCCAGAATCGTCCTGAACATCATCAGAGCCAAGTTGTCCACGCTTGGTAGCCAAGCCGCTTAGAAGCTTCCCTGTTTCTGTGGCGGCTGACTCTACTCTACTCAGGTAGATCTTCACGCAGCCGTCTAGCGTCGCTGAGGCTCGCAGAAAGTTGATATTATCACCGTCTTTTATGACGTTCAAGTCGTGAAAGTAATCGATCAACGCAAACTGCCATGAGTTCTTGGTGGTGATCTTGTTGTCTGTGGAGAGCTTGATCCACTCCTCGAAATTCGACATGATGGCATTTTTGTTGCCGTGGAAATCAATGGCATCCTCACCGAACGAGGAGTTGGCGTCATCAGCCACAAATATGTCCCCTCGGCTTACGTGCCGTGTTCCTGAAGGTAGTCTCTTGCTGTTCAGGGCTGACCTTCCAGAGATCACGCGGCCCTCACTGGCAAGCTCTGCCAACCTCCCACTGACATTGCGTTTTTGAGAACCTGCTCTTTTTTTCGGGAGTAGCGACATGGTTTCCGTGCTGTTTCTTGTAGATACCGTGGTTTAGATCTCTTGTTTGGGTTCTCTTGTTATGGTGCGCGCGAGGCGTGTGCAGGACCCATCTACTTGGAGCAGCGAACAGATGCCATACGCTGGGGAAAAACATACAGAAATGGTTTTGAAGAATTTGAAACCTGGTAGCGTAAGGCAAATGCAGGATATAATTGGATCTAGACAGCACCGTGCGAGGTGTTTCTTTCTCATCGGAACACCCGAGATCATCAAGGTGACCTCGGTTCCATCACCGTCTTTTCTTTCTCTTGCCCATGTTGCTGACTCGGTCAATCTCCGAGGCCGAAATCCGCAACCCATTCCGGGTGCTTTTTCCGACCGACTGGATCTTGAGTCCTCGGTCTCTCATTTTGGCCTTGGCTTTGGTGCCAGTACCTAAACGGTCGCTGGACAATGTAGCACCTTTGCCCAGATGCAAGTCCCGAAGCTGACCACGGCGCACTTTGGACAACACAATGCCTGCCTCGAGGGCCTCTTGCTCGTGTAGTTTGACGGCGTTTTCACGATTTTTGACCAAACGCTTGCGCATGTTCATCGGCATTTTTTCAAGCTTGCGGGCTGAGGGCAGTGAGTTCAAGGCCGACGCCTCGCGGATTCGCTGATCTAGAATACGGCGCCGGGAATTTCCGATCGGCGCTTCGTAGTCAAGAGTCTGGAGAGTCAAGTCGGCACCCGAACTCTCGATGTTATGTGCTAGAATGTGAGACTCGCTCAAAAGGCGCTGGAGCTTAAGGTCGTTCTCGAGGTTTTCCGAGTCTTCCTTCTGGGCAGCGAGCTGCTGCTTGCGTGTAAGTTTGGCCAACTGCTGCTGCTTTATCTCGAGTTCTCGAATGGTTGGCGCACGGCCCGACCGAACAAGCTTGGTTTCTTTTTTGCTTGTCGGGAGCGGCGTATGGTCTTGGGTGAGCCTCACCACCCTTGGCTGTTCGGCTTCGCTGTCTGATGAGGAGGCATCCGAGGAGAATGCCGAAGAATCGTCAGAATCGTCAGAATCATCCGAGTCGAAACCTCCAAAATCGGCGTTTTCCGACTCTGAGTCGAGGCCTAGCTCGCGAGACTCCGAGTCCGCATGGGTTTTCAGTCTGTGATGGGCGTCATTTTCTGAGCCGTCGCTGTCTGATTCGTCGTCGCTGGTGCGTTTGACTTGGTCTTTGTATCCCAATGCGGAAATGCTTCCGAACTGTTTTTCAAAGTTGCGCCGTTGCACTTCTAATGCTTTCATGTACTCATCGCTCATGGTGGTAGGCGGCATCGCGAATCCTACACATTCCCCACACTCACTACTCCAAAGTTGAGGCTGCACGAAATCCAGCCGCACATCACCTGACCACCAGAAAAATAAAGAAGCATCTGTTATGACGAGATTCAGAGGCTGTATAGATATCCATTCGGGCCAGGTGAAGCAAATTGTGGGCGGCACGCTCACCCAGGACGACGTGGAAACGTCAACGTCCACCACAGAAAACTTCGTCTCCACCAAGCCGCTGTCGTACTACGCGGACCTCTACAAGACGGACTCAGTAGTAGGAAGCCACGTGATCAAATTGGGCTCCAACCCTGCAAACGATGAGGCCGCCAAACTGGCGCTTCGGGCATGGCCGCAACGTCTCCAGGTTGGAGGAGGCATCACGGATAAGAACGCCCTCGAGTGGTTAGATGAGCACGGCGCATCGCACGTGATTGTGACTAGCTGGCTATTCCCCAAGGACGACGCTGGCAAACCGCAACTTGATTGGAACAGACTCAAGTCGCTATCGGAGTTAGTGGGTAAGAATCGCTTGGTGGTGGATCTCAGCTGTCGGAAATTGCCGGGCAAGGACAAGACATGGGTGGTGGCTATAGATAAGTGGCAGACGCTCACAGATATCGAACTTAGCGCATCGCTTTTGCTGGAAGTCGGCCGGTATTGTAGCGAGTTTTTGATTCATGCGGCCGACGTCGAGGGATTGTGCAAAGGAATCGACTTGGAGCTTGTGGAACAGCTTGGAATTTGGTGTCCTCCTGGATTTGAGGGTAACTGCGTTTATGCTGGAGGAGCTCGACTGGCTGAAGACTTGGAAACGGTGCGTGTGGCCAGTGCGGGCAAGGTGGACTTGACGTACGGAAGCTCGCTAGATATTTTTGGCGGCAACTTGGTGAAATACGAGGAGGTGGTGGAGTGGAACCGGCGTCAGTGATCGGATAGGACGATGAGGTTATGTCTGCCATTGTTGAGATTCTGTGATAGAGATGTGTCTCTCCATGTCTAGAAAATATAATAGCCAGGACGGTAGATAGATGCGAGTTAGAGTTGGGTGGAAGCAGTAGACTACGCAGTGCTGAGAGAGATGGATAGAACTACTGAGTAAGGAGAAGAGCTGAAACAGCAAAAAGCACACAGGATCGAAATCACCACCACTACACATTCACTATCCAGATCTTTATTCGTGTGCGGCCGTGCCCCACCTATAGTACATCACCACCCAGAATTTCCAAACCCTCCTCCATACGAGTAGCCATTTGCGGGCAGATTGTCACCGCCAGGAGAACGGCCGTAGGTAGTAAAGCCTCCAGACTGTGCATCGTTGGCCTCCACGGAATCCTTGTTCAATTCCACGGCAATTCCAGCCAATTTCAACTGCAACGTCTCGATGCCTCGTACCACTACCTCGTTGGGGGCAAGGTTACCCACGGTCTCAATATCCACATAGAAATTTGAAGCCACTGCATTAAAGTCAAATGGAGCATCAGGATCAGGAGCCTCCTCCCACTCACAGTTGGCCAGTTTAGGCCACTCAGCCTCGGCATCCACTTCATACCAGTAATCTGTGTGCTTCAACTTGTTCCAAGGATCGTACTCAAAACCAATAGCCGCGCACGGCGACCATTTTGCGTGCTCCTTGGCTATTCCCTTTTTCGCTATGCAGGTGAGTCGAAGTTCCTGGTGTTTTCTGAGTTTGGCAATGAGAGGTCCACGGCCGGCGGCGTCTCTGGTGACAGGATCACCGAGCTTCAGACCGTTGTGAAATTTGGCCAAATCGGTCGCGTACACATTCATAGTGCTGTCGGAGTCGCACTTTGCCGTGAGTTCCAACTTGACACTACAGTTGGGGCAGTATTGGTCACAGGTGCAGTCTCGAGAATAGGACAAGTTTTCGATGCCCTCGGAGTTGAGGGGGATCAAGCCCAACCGGTGCGAAAGCAACTCGTCCGCGAGAACCGAGGTGTTGACGTCAATTTCCACGAGGTCGATGGCCAACGTAGGTACCTCGGAAAGCATCACACGACGCAACGAGTTGGCAAGCGCCATGTCCACGCCTCTGAGAATGAAGTCCACGTGATCACGCTCGGTCTGACGGATCGTGACGCGGGGTCCCAGTTCACTGTCGATGTCCATGTTGGTGAGAGTTGAGTGAGAAGTGAGTGCAGGAAAACAGGAAGACGACGGCGGGAAGGCGAACGGATGGGGACTGAGGAGAATGCGAAAAAGCGAGAAAAAAGCAGTTTCTACTTGAAGGATCTGGACGTATTTTATTTGTCTATGTCTCTCTTTTTTTTTCTACACGTAGCACTGTCCAGATAAGCAGTGGAAAGTGCAACGAAGTCCCAGGCAGCGGCCAGAAAACGGCTCAGAAGTGGCAGAGCCCTGCAAAAGGAAAACCGGAGCTAGTCTGAAAACAGCAAAATCGTTTCCGCCACCAGACCCATGTTTTTCCGTTCGCTGCCCCACTTCGCGCCCCGCCCCCACATCTGATCTCAACTCATGTCTCTCAAACCCATCGAGATCCCCATTCCCGATCTCCGTTTCGAGCAGTCGTTCTACCGAACGCTCAACAGATACGCAGGAAACAAGCCGGTCCCGGTTGCACCTGCTGCGTTAACCAGCGCCGACCTTCTACTTCTAGATGGAGATAGCTCCGTGAAACTGGAAGCTCAGCCAGCTCCGTTGGCACCCATTACTCCGGGAATAGTGACATACGCCATTCTTAAAGACCAGATTCTCATGCCGTTGATCCAGGGCTTTCTATGGAGTGCTTTTCTTCTCTGTCTTGGACCAGCCAGAAAGGTCGTAGTGGCCAGTGGCCAGAACTGTGGGATCTGGCTCGCAAGTGCGCTTGGATTGAGACGGATGTCATGAATTTCAATGCTGTGAACTTTGCGCCGTGACCGCCTGTTGTTGAACAACTGGAGATTTCATCCAAGCTAGGCATTCTCCTCCACTCATGGTCAGTGCTTGACGTCCAAACCGCAATGGCTCATTTCAGAAAATATGAATTGTTGTTGCCACTAAATGCCTCTGCTACAAAATACTGTTGTTGGTTTGGCCAGCGGTGACGTCGCCTGGAAATCCTGGCACTCTATCACTGTCCTACTGTGTGTCCACGCCTCAGAAGCCGAGGATTCACATCCATATGCGGCCAGAACCCACAGCCACCACCCCGAGCCAAAATCAGCCAGACCTTGATCTCGTCTGGCGTTTTGGCGTGTTCTACGGTGCCAGAACATCCACCCCGGACGCCACGGCTGTGCCCCCAAAATAGCTCCGACAACCGAATTGCCAAACTTTTCTTCTAGCTTAAAAATCAGCCCTTTTTATCCTCTCCATCTCGGCCGGAATCGCATAGCAAATCCCAACTCTACCCAGGTCGTGCCCGTCCCACCGGCCCGCGTAGTGCCCGCAATCAACATAATCTCACCACAACCACCAACCACACCACCACAACCAAGCAGCGCCAAAAGTTGCAATTGACCGCCAAATCTCCAAATTATCATGTTCAGGCGGAAAACCCGAAACTCCACTGCCTACACCGGCGTGGGCCAGTCGTCGCCCGCCGCAAAACAGCCCAACAACAATGCCATGGCGGCTGCACTCACCATTGGCCACAACCTAAAGGAAACACAGCCCCTGAAATACAACAACACCCGTACCTCCTCGCTTCAGCGTCCACCTGCCGTGCCCCGTTCCCAGGGCTCTCTTTTGAAGCGTAGCCCTTCGCTACAGTCCAATCTTCCGCAGGCAAAAGCCACCAGCACGCCCCGGAGCTCAATTTCCGGCACGCGCCACAATCCGTTGACTGCAAAACAGCGCAACTCCGTCGAGTACAGCGTGGACGACAGCTTCAACGACTCCATTCTCGAGGAAATGGGCCACGAGGCCGACGCCCACTACAGCAACCGAGCGCAAATGAGCGACTTGCGCATCCACCACACGCCCGCGGGCGCCGTGCCAAGGGGCTCCGCACAATCCGCCGCCGCCGCCGCCTCCACACCGGTGAAAATGGTGAAACGCTATGTGCCGACCGCCAACGGTATCCAGGTGGTGGAGGTTCCCGAGGCGCTGATGAAACAGGCGATTGCTCGGTCGAATTCCATGCGGTCGGGGATGCTGATTTCACGTCTGGGCTCCCTTACCGCACAGCCACGCACGGGGTCGCTCTATCTGCTGGCCAGGAGACCCAAACAGCCTCCAGCCAAGAAACAGCTGCTGCGTCTTTCGTCGTTGTTGCAGGACAGCAGCATTGCGGAGGATGTAGAGTCGGAGTCACGTGGAGCGGCTGCGGACGCCAAAATTGCCCAGGGCCAGGAATTGGCCGCCATCAAACGCCAGATTGAGCAGGAGAAGCAGATGGCTCGCGATTTGGAGGCCAAGCGCGCCGAGTACGAGCAGCTCCGCAAGTTGAGGCTCGAAAATGAGCGCAAGATGGGCGAGCTCAAGGTCTTGGAGGAGGCCGAGAGATCGCGGTCCACCACTCCGTCCGTGGTGTCTCCGCCTCCGGAGTTAAACCACCCAGAGACGCCGCGCAGAGACCTTTATGGTTCTGCAGCGCATCAGCATTCGGCAACTCCCTCTAAAACTGCGGGCTTTGACGCTTCGCATCATGTAGCGGCAGCAAACCAGACGGCCGTCCCGGTCACCAAGGTGGACGTCGGAATTACGGAATCAGGCACTCTCGTTTCCGACGTGGGCCTGCCGCAAATCACCATTCTGTCTGAAGAAAGCGACGTGCCCATCAAACCGGTGCCTTTCCTCGTGGACGAGGTTGATGAGAAGAAGTTGGGCAACGACCAGCTTCCGGATAGCGTTGTAGCCAGCGAAGCGGCGGCTGGAGACGAGCTGCGCCAGCCTGGGCACTCTGACGGTGTTGATGAATTCGGCATCGAGGAGGTCCCCAACGACATTGACTCGCCCTCGCTTGCTCACCATTTGCGGCCCGTCTTTGATCCAGTAGTTGACCAAGTTCGCGACGAGCCGCTCGCAAAGGACATTGACGACTTCAGCAACGGCACGTTCCCCCGGCCCAACGTGGCAGAATCGATCCAGCTGATTCTGAGTCTGGACTCCAAGTCGAAACCCATCAAGTCCGCCATGAAAAACTCAAGAATGTCGTACAATGCCCTGGCGTCCAGCGATTTGCCGGCAACTGCGACCAGCAACCCTGCGCACCAAGCCTACCTTCTGTTGACCACGGCGGAAAACACCAGGTTGAACTCCAAGTTATCGGCCCAGCAATTGGGTGACGAGCAGAGGCCCTCGCCTCCAAAATCCCCCACTCCTCAGAAAAGACTTTCTCAGGCTACTCTCAGGAAGCAGCCCAGTACCTCCGCAGCTCCTGGCGGCTTGGCTCTGCGGTCTCTCCGGCCCCGCTCGACCTCGGATGTCATGCAGCCCAACGCCAATGGCGGAATGAGCTCTCGAACCTTCAAGACTCAGCCACAGCCCATTGCGCCTCACCCAGCATTGCAGCCCGACTACCAGTCGCCTTCTAAACTCAAAGCTGCCGAGTTGTATGCACGCGCCAACAAACGGCCTCACTCTCAGTTCCAGCCTCTTCAGAGAAAATCGTCGTTTTCGAAATCTGCCGCTGACGATCAGCCTCCACAGCAGAGAGCCACCCGCACCACGTTGCGTTCTCCGCAGCCCGTTCATCCCGATCATGGCCGCCAGACTAGTGATGTGAGCTACAACTCGCGGTTGGCCGACTCCGACGCTGAAGCTCCGGTAACTCTGAGCCACAAGTTCTCGTCCAGATTTGCAGACTCTGACGATGATTTGCCCTCGGGCGGTATTTCTCAATCTCAGCCATCTCAGCCGGCTCAGCTGACGCCTACGTTACGGAAGCCAGTGCCGGAAGCCAAAGAGACGAGTAAACCTAAAAAGAAGAAGTTTCTTCGCAAACTCTTCGGCAAGAATTAAAAAACGATGCATAGATATGACGGTTTGGGTTATAATACGATTCAACATCAGCCTTTCTACCCATTGTGGGTATAATGTTTAGCTACCTGTTGTTATAATGAATTGCTCTTATTGTTCCTATTTCCTTTCGTTATAGCTCCTGCTCATGTGGTTTCAAAATCAATGAGATTTGCCTTGTTCACTTCTTGGTTTTCAACGCTCAATTTCTGCATCTTGGTGTTCAAGCCTTCCTCGCGTGCATGGAAGTTCATCATCTGCTTTTGGCTCGCCTGTGAGTTACTGACAGGGTCCACCATCACCTGTGCCTCTGCTCCGAGTAGCAAATCTCTGTCTCCATCGTCAATTTCGGTTGCTCCGAAAAAGTCGTCCTTTTCTTCCTCATCGTGCACTTTCTCGGATTTCTGCGAGCTGCTGTCCGTTCTGGATCTTGTGGAATCCATTCTGAGTCTCACCTTCTTGGCCACCTCTCTGCCGTCGGCCAAGATGCCGTCAAACATATCGCGCAAATTCCTTATAGATGTGTCTGCCTCCAAAGGCTTATCAATGTGAATTGAGGATCTCAACGTCTTGCTGAAAAAAAGCTCGTACGTCTCATCTGCAAGAATCACCATGCGAAATGTCGGCAAATTGACAAAGACGGGTGTCAGAGGGTTCAACGCCGCATTGTGGGAAATCGAACTGGCTACGTCAAGTTCTTTCAAAAGCGGCTCATCAACCACCGGCTGAGCATATTCAAAAGCACGCTGGATGAAGGTACTTGCGGCTGATAAATATCTTTCAAGCTGCAAATTCTCGATACGGCTCCGATCAATGTCAAAGTTCTCTGGTAGCGGTATGTTGTCATCAGAAATTGCGCCCTTTTCCAGCTGCCTTTTATAAATTTCGTCGGCAATAGCATTCTCGATCGCGGTCTCGGTCAACGAGTCCAATATCATGCCTTCTTTCCACGGCGATGTAATATTCAAAAGATCTTCGGAAATGGTAAGAATTCCCTCGCGGTCAACCTTGTCATCGACGCTGTAAAGTGCAAAGAAATTCGAAATGGCGGTGAGCAAATCTGGCTCCACTAACTTGCTGAGCCCCACGACCAAATCGGCAAGGACGATTTCTCCCAGTGCTGAAGTGTCCCAGTGGTCAAAGAGGCGTTTTAGGAACAATTCTTGTTTTGAAACGTCTTCTTCTGGACCATCAATACGAACCCAGTCACATATCTGATCCATAAACAATTTGAACGCGGCGAAGTCCATATGAGATGAACCGCCAGATAGTGTCGCTGACGTCGTCACGATAGAGTAGTAACGGTCATAAAGCAATGCCAAGTCATCCTGAGAGAAATTGGCAGTACGTGGTAAGTTGCGCAACTCAGTGCGCTTGACAAAGGTCGAAATGTTCTGGAGGATCAGATCTCTGTGCTTGCTGCGGCGCCTTTCAATTGATGCCTCGTCAATCACGTCGAATTCTCTGAATGCTGTCACCAAGAGCTCCTGGAACTTGGTCACCTGGGCATATTTGGGATTGGGCAGGTTGGGATGCGCAGGCTGGTCCAAATTGAGAAAATAATCCTTAATAATCGAGATAAATGTGCCATCGTCTTCAGCCGTCAATAACTCCTCGCCGTTGAGTTTCAAGATGGCGAGACCCACTTGAAATAGGGTCTTAGGTCCTTGAAGAAAGTAGACATCAAGAATACGGAACGCAAACACCAATGGCATCGACGTCAAGTAGAGCGACAAAAACCACGGCAACGAAATCACCGACAATTGAATGTCATATTTCACAACGTGGCTCCAGATCATAGGCATGGTGTCGGCCACCATGGCCTCAAACACCTTCTGATCGAGTAGCACCCCGAACATGGTTTTGGAATAGTATCCAGGCACTATTCTGTCACACAACACATCAAGACACCAGAATGCCTGCTCCTCGGACATATAGATGAGCAAGGCGGCAACAACAATATTCATGGCCTGGCAATATCCAATCTCCGGGTTTTTCCACGAGTAAGCGGTGAGAACCCGACGAAGTCGGCCAATTCCTTCAGGATCCTGGTATGCGGCATACTCGGGGAGCGACCTATTTAAATCTTTCTCAATCTCTTCAATTGCAAACGAAGCTTTACCCTTATTGTCTTCTAGGAACTTGGCGTACATGCCCTTGTTCTGGAATCTGAGATACATGGAACCCGAACTCAACTCCCAAATTTCGCCTCTAAGACGGTTGGGTAAACCCACTCTGATAAGCCTGAAGTAGTTTGAGGTTTTGACGAGGCTTAAATTAAGCCCATCTCTCTGAAAGAGATCAAACCAAAGCTTCATCTTCGAGCGATCTCTCAAATCTTTTGAATTTCCAGGAAATTTGAACACTAATCCCAACCCACCGGCTGGCGTTTCAGCAACATTCTCCGAGCCCACACGGTTTTTGGAGAGAAGATACTGTGAGTAGCACGAGTGCAAAAATGGCCTATACTTGTCCATGTTCACCAAATTATCCTTCAAGGCAACCTTGAGTTTGTTCAGAAACCTCTCGCACTCCTCACGTAGTCCAATGAGATATAAGTTGATTTCCACTTGCATTTGGGTATAAATGGCTAAGGCAAATCCGTACATGCTAGCCGGGTGTCGTTCAACCTTCTTGATTGCGCTCAAATGAATGCTAAACGAGCAAACACGCTGGTCGACCAAGTCGTAAAATACTAAGAAATGGTTGGTAAGAAAAAGCTTTCCTCTGATGTGGGCAAGCTCGGAAGAGTGTGTGATTTCCACGGGGGTATGATCAAGTATGGTTTCCCCATCTGGAAGGTGGTGTTCAATGCAGAATTCTTGGTCCCTTGTAAGGCCACTGTCAGGTTTTCGATCAAGCACCTGGTTTATGGTGTTGACAGCACGTGCCTTTAGGTCGTCTAAGAAGGCCATGATGGACTATGGGTTACTGTACGGGGGCATTGTGCAGGTCATGGGGCCACGCCGGGATTACGGGAACGGGCGGAAAATGAGCAAGCGTTGCAAAGGACTCTAATATTTTTAGCCCGGACGGTAAAAAACACGTGATGCCGCCAGCGGGGCTAATTTCACCGTTGTTGTCCAGATACGATGGTAATAGGTAGTGGTGAACTCGCAATGCTCTGGATGCGGTGTCAGCCATAACAACTAGTTTTCCTATTGAATTCATTATATATTTCTCTTCACTTCTGAACCCCAGAATGCAAGTCCTAAGCATCCTATTGGCGGTCTTGCATGTCCTCAAGGGTGACGTATTTCGAGTAGTCTTGAAGCTGATGCAAGGGCTTATTACTGGTTTCCTTTTTGCGAAGTTTAAACTTGTTTCCAATGATTTTACCCGTATGCGAGACTATCACGCGGATAAGGCTCTTCTTGAGATGCCGGGTCAAATCATCAGATGTCCAGGTTTTGTCTTGGAAGTGGATAGTCGGCACCGAAAGAGTCAAGTTGTGGACGTCAATGATGTGTAGGTGCTTTGGTGCCCTGAAACTCACGCAAATTGTCGCCGCGTGAACCTTAAACTCTCCAATAACGAAGTACGCTCCAGATCGGGACTTCAATTCCTTAGCTTCAAGGGACCCATTGTTCTTGCCCCGAGTGCTAGAACCATTCTTTGTTCTAGGAGTCAGTCCCAGTGTCTGGCCACCAGAATTAATATCAGAACTGCCGGATGTGCCGAGACTGATAGTGTCCTTCCCATTCTCATGGCTATAAGACGACGTAGGCAGTTCTCCCCGCGAGCTGCTCTTTTGCTTGGAGGAACGACTTCGGAATGGATTAGTGAGCTTTCTAGCAGTCAGAAGAGTTATACTCGTTGAGTCTGATTGATCTATCAGCTCTGAATCGAAGTTGTCCAACAGATCGCTGTCTTTGTCTTTGTCTGAGTTGTTGTCTTTGGGGAAGAGGTACGCCATCAATTTTTTGAGCGTAAAATAGTCCAACTGAAAGTGAGCTGGGCGGAGTTTTAATTCGGCGTTGCTCATAACTGGAATGCCGCCGACTGGCGCGAGCATCTTCCACAGCATCTTAATGACTGGTGACGTATCAGTTTCCGAGTTAGTGCCAAAAGGTTTAATAATTTCTGGGTATGGGGCCTTCGGCCGCAAATTGAAACCTTGGAGCATCAGAATCTTAATAGAGTTCGTATTGGACCCGTCAGTTGCATCGATCCTTGAGAAATGCGACCTACCAATTGCAAAGTCAACAATTGGCTCTCTATCATTCTCCAAAATATGCCAAATAATCTGGTCCGCAAGAATGTTCCAGTTTCTGGCTGCAAGCCTGATGTTTTGATCTCTCGCACCCACTACCTTAAGACTATGGATGACTATCGTTAACTCAACTCGCATACGCTCAAGCTCAATTTGGACGTGACTCTTGTCCCACAATTCCGCCTGTGAGAGGGTGGTTATTCTTTGATCCATCATATGCAAAACACGTTGGCAAATTCTGATGTTTGCCTGCAATGTTTCAATTTTCTTGGTAAGACCAATAAAGTCGGATATGTCTGAAACCGCAACCAAATCTTTGATCTGCTCGTTGAATGCATTGGACTCTTCTTTCCCCAGTAAGAGAAGATTAGTCACAATGTAGTAGATGGCAGAGTATTGCTCTGTCGTAGCACTTACCACGACTTTCGCCATGTGAACAGAAATCTCTCCGGAATCATTTCTATTTTGTGCCTCCATCGACAACAAGTTCGGCCTCTTCACGGTGAGAGCCATGGCAGTACGTTCCACCACCAAATTGTCCTTAAGCCAGTCCAAATCCAAGTCAAATGCCTCAGCCTCAAGCCACGGAGGCCAGGCGTATTTCTCTACTTTGAGGCCATATGGCAAAATGCTTCGGTTAGGAAAGTTGGCCCTTTTAAAGGCAAAAAAGTTTGAATCGTTGAAGCGAACACCATTCCTAGTCTCAATCTTGGATACCAGGTCATCGCTATCGCGAACAATTTCGCTCGCTCCCCTTTGGTTGACATTCACCACTCGCATTTCAACATCAGACGACGTCATTAGCACACAATGGTCGGGGTCGAAATCGCTAGCCAATTGAACTTGAGGGCAAATGAGTTTGATAAGGTACTCGTTTTCAATTTCGTGCTCGATATTATCCTCGAGATTTTCGAGGTATTCCTCAAAGTCCTGAATTACTTCATTGCAGCACGAAAACTGTCTGGCATTATTAACAGAAGCACGATCAGACATTCCTCCCGCTGAAGACTCTAACTTCTTGGCAAAGGAATCCACAAGATGCATTGCCAGATAGGTCATAGCAAAGCCATTGAGCTTTGAGATCTCTCGGAATGCAGAATAGCGATTAAAAGCCTCCTTTGTCTCGTTATCCCATCGAAGTTGAAGATTGTGAAGCAAGAAGCGATTATGAAATTCGCTAAGGGTGGACTTTTCACTGGTGACTCTGCGTGCTTCTTCCACCGAATGCATAGTTGGGGCAGAACTTGCCCTTGTGTTCATCCGACGTACCGCTGGATTTGGATCTCTGATCTGGGGAGAATCAGTTCCAGCATTGTGAATGCTGGGTTCTGCACTTGTGTAACTGGCAACATCTTCGTAAAGATCATTGACACGGACCAATTTCTTTTGGCCGTCAACAATCTCCACCTTGAGCCGCTCATAGTCTTCAATGAATACAGGGTTATTAAGCTCCTCAAGCTGTTTGGCTGCCTCATCGTTCTCTTTCAACTCTTGCCGTAGTGCCTCAGCTCTGCGTTGAAGAAGATCGGCTTGGACTTCCTCTGGAGATTGTGCTCCAATGAGACAATCATGCGAGGCTTCTCTTCCAAATGGAAATTTTCCTTCAGGCACCTCAAGACTGAATTCCCTAAAGTACGTGAACTTGGGCGTGAAGAAAAAGGGTGTAATCCGTATATCAGGGTCAGCAGAAAGTATGTCAACCTCCTCCACCTCGATGAAGTCTTCCTGATCCATCCACGAAAAGTCGTCGTTTGTCACTGAAATACCCCGAACCCAGTCATTCTGATTCGTGATTCGGCGGGAGTTCATTCGTTCTCTCTGGAAAGTCTCAACATCGATGAATTCTTTTTTCTTTCCAATGAAGAATGAATAGATTTCTCCACGAAGAGACTTGTCAAGGAAGTGAGCGTTAAGCAACCTGATATCAGCATCTGTAATGTCAATCTCACCCAAAAACAATTTAAGCTTTCTGATACGACGATCAATGCCCAACTTCTCATTGACGTAACGCACGAACTCTTTTCTTTGGTGCAAGTCAATAACACACCGCTCACACTTCCCTTTGATACCGGAAGCAACAGTACGACGCTCCGAGTCGCTTGGATCGAAGGAGATATACGTATGAGAGATAGTAAGTGGTGCGAGATCGAGCTGATACTTGAACGTGAAAAGATGAGGCCCCATACTGACATGCGACTCCTTCTCTTTTGTTGCAAAAAGCTTGCCGTCTCGAACTGGGAGCGAAATGGTGTTCAGAATGGTATGCCACCAATGGAACCAATATTGGAATGCCATAGGAGTGAAATACGCCGCATTAAAACAGTTCCCTTTGGATGATTTTGAGGAAACCAGGATCGCCAAATGCAAATAATCAGATCTGAAATCTTGGTAAGAGTCGGGATGCCATTCATATGACGGGCCAGTTACGACAACATCATAATGAGGCTTGAACTTGGTAGTCCGCTCAACGTTGCTGCTTAGCTCTTGCACTGAAGAATCTGCGTTTCTTTCGAACATAAAGCCGAGTTTCCATCTGACTTTCTCGTCTGAAGAAAACACCATGACTTTTTTCTGGAACTTGTTAGATTCGACATGACTGTCATAGATCAGGTATTGCAGTTCCATGTGGTTCAAACTCCATGCTTCTTTTTCAATACTTGAATAGTTGGGAATACCAAAAATGAAATCGTGACTGTCGAGTGTCAAAACTTCAGTTGAATCGCCAGAATCATTGATCTTGAGTGAAACACCTGTCTTCCAGCAGAACACAAAACCAGCATCTTGGCCAGTCATTGCATAAGGCGAAGTCGAACTCTTTATGTGAAGGCACAACTCATTGTCTATGTCAAACTTGAGCTTTCCATGTGCAATCAATGAGAGTTTATCCCACCAGCCTAACGGAGAATCATCAATTTGAGGCTTCGTGAAGTTATCAAAGGACGACATAACACTCAGCAAAGCAGGTGAGTAAGACTTACACCATGTTAACACACACGCTCTCTCTGTTGCAATGTGGCACTTGAGATCAAACATTACCTTCACTGGAGTAAGAGTTCTTGGAATATGAACCGAATAGAACAGATCCTTTATCTTGGCACTCCGTAAGGCAGGAGAGAATGGAACAAAAATATGACGCATCTCTTCTCTTCTTGTCACAAGCTTCTCATTGATAACCAAATTTCCTTTGAAATCAAAAACGTATTTGTCTGGATCTGCATCACTGGGGAAAGACAATAGTGGAAGGTAATAGTCTTTGACCGAGAAAAACACCGCCGAAGATCTCAAGTGCACGTACATCGGGATGAGGATCGAGTAAATAAGTTTTGGTTGCCCTTTTCCATAAACTCGTAAAAATTCATCAACGTCAGGGATTCTGGGTTTGTCAAGAGTAAGATCGAAGTTCTTGAACAATCCTGTGAGCTGCGGGTGACCCAGTGCATAATCTTGAATATCAAATTTATCTTTAACAGCCTCAGAAATCGTGTCCTCATCGAATATCTTCACCACCCTCTCTTTCCAGATTCTCTTTTGCGATTTCTTGTACATGCTGAATTTGTGGAACCATGAGAGTCCCAAGTCAATTTCCAACATTGTTTTAGCGTTGGAGATCATTGCTTCTGCTTCTTCCTCTGTTAAGGACAAGTCTTTCAGACTCTTTTTGGATTTTCTAGTTGATGGATTTTCGTCTCGGGCACTTGTGTTGGTACTCTTGAAGTTGCCATCGGAATGAGAAGAAACTTGACTTGTGGAGCCAGTGCCACCAAATTTACTGCTATCCTGACTCGAAGTGTCATGACTGCTGACACCAATACTTCCACTGACTCGGCTTCCATGATCAGGTGTAGACAGACCAGCAGATTTTGCAGATTCTTTTAGGAGGACATCTTTAGAACTCACACCTTTCAGACGCTTGGAATCCTTCTTAAACGTTTGAACGATGTGATCGGCGATAGCACACAGCTCGCTATCAGCCTTCTTTAGAGAAGTGAAGAATTTGGACTTTGTGGATTTCCCAGGGAAGCGATCTTCGTCGACTTTCTCTTCACTTAAAGCAACTGAAATTCGCAGTCTAATTTCCTCCTCCTTCTTCCTGAAATGTGCCCATTTCTTGATTCTGTCAACTTGCTCCATCTTTCCAAGTTGAAATATCATGCTCAATTCGGCTTCGAAGGCATCATTCTCCAAAGTAATGCCGAAAATACGGGATTTCCACCTCACTCTGGGCAAAATAACCGCTTTCTTTGCAGCAGGCTGGATGGTCGTGAATTCATCCTGGTTTGCAGCAAGGGCTTTGAAGTTCGACTTCATCTGCACAATACTTTTGGCCATTGTGATCACATTATCAATCACGGTGTAAACGAGAAATTGGAATGGAATGTTGAAATGCACGGAAGAGGTGTTCAAAGTCAATGTTGTATGACTGAGATTTTCCAAATTCACGTAAGTGTCAAGTATTGTCACCAAGCGCACCCATAAGCGGGTAGCTGGGTGCACGACATATAGCCTGGTATACTTCGCCTGGCATGAGGGCTTCGAAAAGACATTACAGAGGAAGGCCAGATCTAACTCAAGCAAAACGTCCACATCGTTAGGAAGCCTTGATACCACGGTAAGCGACAGAATCTTCACATCGAAATTCAATTTCAGTTTCAGCGAATTGAGCTTGTATTGGCGAACCTGAGCGCTTGAGTATTCCTCCTTGACCGTAGGTGCCACCATCTTCACCATGGTCACGGTGTAGAGACAACACCAGAAGAAAAAGATGTCTAATCTTGCATCAACCTCAGGTATTGTCAAGAGAAGCTTGTCTCTGAGTTTGTCCGGATTATGAATCAGCAAATCACGCACGGTAAGAACCTTTTTGACTTTGTCAACATTCTCTGTCAGGCCTGGATTATCCAGACTGGTGGAGTTTAACGAAGACAAATCGTCCATGCTCCAATCTTGTGCTGGAACATGACCAGCCTCATCAAAGCCCTTGACGTACTCCTGAGGAAATGTACTAAGCGTGTTTGCTTGTAGGAGTCTGACGTCAAGCTTGAACTCTTGCGAGGGCCTGGAAAAGTTGACAGAAAGATCGTTCAACGCAATTGAAACCCCCCTCTTGAATTCTGCCAAATCGACTTCTTCGCTGGAGACTTCATCTATGTATTTGAAGCTTGGGAGGTTGTCGTTACAGATCTGAATGAACTGTATGAGCTCGAACTCAAAGGAAGCTCTCAGGATCACACTTGGCATCATATCAAAAATATCACGGAATACTTCCTTCACCTCCTCCTGGGTAGGTGTGGCAGAAGGGTCCTGCAGAAGTTCCGGTAAACATGCGCAAGCGGTGTTCAAATGCTGAATTCTGTTCTCTTTAATTTTTCTTATTACGTGGAAAATCATGGTGTTCACCGATCTAAAAATGAGATCGTGGGACCGTAGCTTGATTGCTGCGCAATCGTAATCAACGCAATAGCCAACAAGAACTGAAACACTCAGTGCGGTGGCAACATTGCCCTCAACCTCCAACATGAACTTCTTAAGTCTGAGTCGGCCTTTGAGTGAGAGCGGCTTATTCAGGTTCGAGCATTGACGCCGAATCATACGTTGCAAGCTTTTGGTCGATGTTTTGAAAGATACAATGGCAATGCTCGCCTTTGAAACTATGTTGTTCCGATCTATTCTCAGGTACCCTGTGTGGTGAAGAGGAGGCAGGTGTAGCATGAACGTCGTGTCAATGACAGTAATAGAGAGTGAGATTTTTCTCACTTTATCAAGCATGGAAACAAATTTGCGGAACCGCCCTGGTGCTGGTGGAGCAGGATCACTGGAGGCGGCAGGCTGTTTCGGTTTCTTGCTCCCTGAAATGTACTGAAGTTGGTCAAAATAGACATTGAATGTGGGGTTAGTAATGTTGACGCTCAGAGTGACATCGATCCAGAAGTCCTCGGGCAGGTCCGACTTTAAGGCGCGATACAATTCCGTCAACTCCACCTCAAATAAGTAGGCCACGGAGGGAATCTCCAAACACCGCAGCTCCAAGTGCGTGACAACCAAGTTGTTGATGAAACTGGACAACTTGAAAAAGTTCTGAAGCTTATACGAACGGTGACTATCGAGAGCAACGGAAAAAGTGCTCCAGTTTATCTCCAAGTCGTTGTACTCGATAGTCGTCTGGTCTAATTTCAAGGAGACGCTCGAGATCAACAGCAAGACGCGGACAAATGTTTCTGGGTTGAAAAACTTGTATTTCACTTGCTTCTTGAGCCTTGGAGCATTGGAAGACGGCATATTTTCCATCTTACTCAATATCCGCGGGATATTGGGGATGTAGCAGTCGCCCAAAATGACACGGAAGTCGATGTCGGAAACATCCACAATCATCCCGGATCCTTTTTGCGTCGAACACATCACAGACAAGTTGCTTGTGAGCGCAAGCTCCAAGTTGTGCACAATTCGGGTTGTCTGGAGCTTGATGAAGGAACTCTTATCTTCAAGATACGCGTTGAGGAGCGAAAGCGAGATCTCGTGCTGGGATTTCTCATGTTTATACGTGCTCTCCAACCTCAAATAGTCGAAGTGGATTGCGATGTGTTTGTGGATGTCTTCGTGGGAGATGGAGCACTGGTGGATGTGGACGGTGAATTGGTTCATCCACCTCCTCTTGAAAAGCAATTCCGACACCAATCTGGGCAACTTGAATTGAATGTTGGTAGGGATTTCGCCCATCGAATGTTTCATGGCCGGCTCGGGGTTTTTTTCGTCATGGGCCGCCTGGTGGATCTCCACATTGTAAAGCACGATATTAAACCGCCGAAATGGGCGATCGGATGTGCCCGATACATTGATTTGGAGAGAAATCCGCCCAATTTTCACTGTGCTCTTGTTACTTGTGAAGGTGACCCGCCTGAGCAGGAGAAACCCCAATCCTCCAACCGAAACGTGGGGAACAAGGTTGGCCGCAAAGAGTACAATTAGGTAGGTTGACAACCCTATGAGCACCAAATTCCATAGTATGGAGTACCGAGGAAGTAGAGAGAGCCACGTCTGAGGCATGACAAGGGCATAAATCGGGGTGAAGTAGCAAGTTATGGCTTTTTGGGAGATGTAGGATACGATGTGCAGGCCGGCCTGCTGGACGGAACAGTATGCTGGTCCCACTTCTGAGTGTTGGCGGAGAAATTCAGTGTAAAGTTGAAGATGCCTCCGAGTACGCCAATTTGGTATTTTTCAACTTCCGACAATTTTTCCTCCGTCTCAACTTTTGCTTTCGCAGCCGGCAGCTTCCGGTGCTTGCGTCGGTTCTCCGCAGGGTGCGCCTATCAGTGTCTCTTTTTACTAAAACGATAACGGGGTCCCAAAAGAGCAATGACCAGAGTGCACCGAATTGGGCCAAAGTTGAAGGAGAAAATCCCCACCCGGCTACTCACAAACAAATGTATATGCGAACTTTTTTTTTTTTTCTAATTTTCATCGTCCATTTTCGGCATTTCTCTCGCAATTGCTACACCTCGTAGTCAAGCAGCTCCAACCTCGAAACTTCGCAATACAGCTGCACGCAGAATTCTCCACATCTTTCTTCTCTTGCATCTTCTCCATCTCGTGACATTTCCTCAACCTGGTGGGGTCGTGCGCTGCCCAAACTCGCCACGAACCCACACCTCCAATCTCAAATCTCAACCTCCACACGTCACCTTCACATTCCACTCTACACACAAAATGGAGGAACTCGGAATCGAGATGCCTGTGGCACCTGTTCTTTCCCTCCCCAAAGCCAAAGAATGGACCGTACCAATTCCTGCTGCCGATGACCAGCTAGACGTCTACTTGAAACTCAAGAAGCTTGAGAAAGAGTTAGACTTGTTGTTGTTGCAAGAGGACTACATCAAGGACGAACAACGCCATTTGCGCCGTGAGTTGGTCCGTGCACAGGAAGAAGTCAAACGGATCAAATCTGTGCCTCTCGTGATCGGCCAGTTCTTGGAGCCCATCGACGAGAACACCGGCATCGTGCTGAGCACCACCGGCTCAAATTATGTGGTGAGGATTTTATCCACACTTGATCGCGAATTGTTGAAACCCTCGGCTTCGGTTGCTTTGCATCGCCACTCTAACGCTTTGGTGGACATTTTGCCTCCCGAGGCCGATCTGTCTATTGCCATTGTTGGCGACAACCAGAAACCGGATGTCACGTATGCAGACGTTGGAGGTCTTGATATGCAGAAACAAGAAATCCGTGAAGCTGTGGAGTTGCCCTTGACCCAGGGCGACTTGTATTCCCAGATTGGTATTGACCCTCCCAGAGGTGTGTTGCTCTACGGGCCACCTGGAACTGGAAAGACCATGTTGGTGAAGGCAGTGGCGAATTCTACCACCGCTTCGTTTATTCGTATCAATGGTTCTGAATTCGTTCAGAAATACTTGGGTGAGGGTCCCAGAATGGTGAGGGATGTGTTCCGGTTGGCCAGAGAGAACTCGCCCGCCATCATCTTCATCGACGAGATCGACGCCATTGCCACAAAGCGTTTCGACGCTCAGACGGGTGCTGATCGTGAGGTGCAGCGTATTTTGTTAGAGTTGTTGAATCAGATGGATGGGTTTGACCAGACTTCCAACGTCAAGGTCATAATGGCCACTAACCGTGCTGACACATTGGATCCTGCGTTGTTGCGTCCTGGACGTTTGGACAGAAAAATCGAGTTCCCCAACCTCAAGGACAGAAGAGAACGCCGGTTGATCTTTTCCACCATTGCCTCGAAAATGGCTCTTGCACCAGAAGCAGATTTGGATTCGTTGATTGTCCGCAACGATCCTTTGTCTGGAGCAGTCATTGCAGCCATCATGCAAGAGGCTGGCTTGAGAGCTGTCAGAAAGAACAGATATATGATCTTGCAGTCCGACCTCGAGGAAGCTTATGGAGCCCAGGTGAAGACTGGAACAGAGCACGACAAGTTCGACTTCTACAAGTGATCATATCTACTTTTGACGCACGTGCCGCTGGTGTTGATTGATGCAAAACAGGGACCTATATGTGGGTTTTTTTTTCTATCAGACGACCCATTGTGCGTTTGTTTTATGCAGATGCTCAGATGACTGTGTATTTGCAGATGCTCGGATGCATTGTGTACTTTTGCGGACGATCAGATGCATTGTGTACTTTTGCAGACGATCAGATGCAGATGCGGAAGTCAGTGGCCACCTCTCTAGAGAAGCCGATAGATCGCCAAGCCTGGCGTTAGCCCTTCATCCAAATGGTCGAGGTCTACGTGGCTAAAAGAAGTCCAGTCTCGCTCGTACTTGGACACGTCGAAGTTGCGTTCGAAAGAAGCCACTGGAGCTACCAAATATGCAGGGCCCGAGGACCGCTCAAGAAGGGCCTGTACTCGGACCGGGTCGGCGCCCATAAGATCGTAATTTCCCCTTCCGGCCCCACTGACTGGAAGCGTCGCGCTGATTTTTCCGTCACTTACAGTGTAGAATTGAGTCGGATGAACCCCATCCCCGAGCATCCACGTTGGAGGCGAGTACGTACGCCACCAAAAAAACAAAGCATTTTCTTTCTGTAGATCGTGTAGATGCTGGGCTGCAGGAACCACTCCTCCCTGGTGGAGGACTCCCATGAGAAGTGCCATGACAACATTAAAAAGTAACCAGGAGTAAAAGAGGAAGGCATCCACGCTCTTTCCCCAAAACTTTCTTCTTTTCACCTCAAAGCAGCAGCATAAGAGTGGAATCACAGGTGCAAGAAATCGCGCCTCTTGGTGAGGTACAAGCGAAAGCGTTCCCACAGCACCAACTGCCGCTAAAAAGGGAGTGGTCTTCCAGTATTTGAGGTCCAAAAAGAGAATTCCCGGGCCGAGAAGCTGCGGGATGTTGATGGCAATGTGTGTGAAATAGGGATGAGTGCCGTGAAGCGACAAATTTGAAGCTTTTGAATTGTATGTCAAGTTGTTGAGCGGAGCCACAACGAACAGATGCCATTGTGATGCTCGAGCCATTTGCCACACGTCGTGGAATGTCAAGCTTTTGTATACAGCGGTATCTGTGGCCAAGCAAATAGCGACTGTGAAAATGAAGGACATTGCCGTGATCACAGGTAGAAGTTTCCATGTGAGCAGACATTGCACGTAGAAAACGGCAGGCAAGATGAAAATGGCGGGAAATGTGGGGCGGTTGAAAATTCCCATCGCTGCCACAATGCCCAAGGCGAATCCGAGCCAGTAAACTTCGTGGCCCACGTCCTTATGGGATTTCAAGAATCTGAGCTCATTGACAATGTAGACTCCCATCACCACCAAGATGGTTTCAAGAGAATTCGAGAACAAATGCGATTGATACACTAAACTGACGTAGGAAGTCGAGAAAAAGAAAATCGTCTTGATGCGTTCCTGCTTGATGGGGAGCATCTTGTATAGGCACCAGTCGACGGCCACCCACGAGCACACCATCATCTGAAGGCGAGCTAGATACCAAGTTTGGATTATGGTGAGGTGGAAAAACTTCGCTATCGTGATCACCGGCCAGTAAAACGCCAACAATGGAGCGTAGCTTCGGACAGGATCCGAGGATGTGAACTCCCACGTGAGCGGCACATCGAAATGGAGAAGTAGGCGACATAGTGGCTGGAAACTCTGGAAATGTTCATCGGGATGAATATACGAGTCGGATACCGCAAGCACAAAGCGTAGCGCAAACGTGCATAGGTAGATCAGCCTCCATGAGAACATGGTGGTGCAGGATGCCGAAGATCACCAATGGGGCAGGTGATGGAGCGACTAGGTGAGTAAAAGGAGAAAATACGCAGAGCAGAGTTCAGGATCGTGATAATAAAACACCAAATGCGAGGAGCACATGATTTGCATGGCTGAAAAGCTATGGCTTGTAGAACACCAAGGTGGGCTACATGGCAAACCACTTAAACAGCCGCTGGCGGCCCAATGCTTACATCCCTACACGCTCCCATGTACCTATGCTCGTTTATACACATATTTGTATTTTATCTCTCCCTGTCGCCATTTTTCACTCCACATCATCAAAGTCATCGACCTCTCCATCCACATCGTCGTCGCTGCTCATGTCCTCGTCGCTCATCTCGCCCAACTCGCCAGCATCATCGATCTCCTCCACATACTCCACAGCGTCGTCGTCGTCGTCGCCATTTCCGTCCGCCAGCCCAAACGCTCCCAGCATAATCTCGCGCTTCAAAGCATTCTGCTCACGGACCATAGTAAGACGGCCCTGCAACTCAAGCAACCGCGGCATCAGGTTCGCCTTCTTGGAGAGCACCGCACGCACGTTGGCCAACTTGCTCTGCAAATTTGGCATCGACGCCATCACCGTGCCATGGATCACCACAACCCACTTGAGCCAGAAGTTGAGCTGCGCAAAACGGTCCTGCTGAATGACCAACTTCTCGGCAATGCGGTCCAAAAGCTGTACAGCCAACGCCGCGTCCAAACGCTCGAGCGTGCGCTGCACCACTTGTGGTTCCCGTGCATCTAGCACCGTCTGCAAAAGACCGTCGTCGGCGCTACGCAACGCCTGCGTGAGGGCAATGGCAAGCGATCCGGCAGTCTGGCGCCGGAGACGGCGCTTCTGTGCCAGCTCACGTGTCTTGTGCTCCTCGGAAAGCGCCGCCAAACGTTCAGCCAACGACTCGTCATCAGACGCCGTGTCACGGGCCTCGTGGGCGGGCTGGAACATCGAGCCGTCAGCCACAATCGACTGGGCCTCCGAATAAGGGCGCGCCGCCGCCACATCGTGGTGGCCGACCGTGTGAGCTGCACCCGTGGCGATCACGCGTGGTTTCTCGACGGTCTCGGCGCCAGAGAGCAGGAACTGCTGGTCATGGAGCCATTCACGGGCGTCAAAGTGTGCCACGCCCGACGCGTCGAGCCACAGGGCATGGAGCGTCGTGTTGTGGAGCGAAACTGCCGCAACAGGCAAATGAGCATCGTCCACGGCGCGGATCTCGGCCGCTGGCCGCAGGTACGTGATCTGGGCGTCGCTGTGGCGTGACTGGGCGGCTCCGGCGGCTGCGGCGGCGCGCTGCTTTTTTGTGCGAGGTTTTTCGTGGTCTGGTTTCTGCTGCTGGGTGAAGTCGTTGAAGAGCTCCACAACGCCGGTCTCAGTGAGCGCAGCAAACACGGAATGCGTCGCCGAAGTGGCGGCAGCGATTCTGCGTATGGGCAGCTGCGCCACCAACACGCCGGAGGCCACGCTGGCCCGGCCCACCTGGTACATGTTGGCGAAACGGTCGCCATCGGCAGCGGTCACAAACACGTCTGCGGACACGCGTTCAATGGCCACTATAGGTGCCACGTGCGCAGGAAGCAGCCGCACCACCTGGGTGGCAAAAATATCCACGATGTGGATGTTGTGGGTGCCCACCACAAGATGAGGCTCACCTTTGTAGAGAACAGACGCCAACTTGGCCACGGGCTCGGCAACTTCGAGCATGTCGGCAAAATGGATCGTCTGTAGAAGCGACCAATTCTGGAGATCCCATTCGTAGATGTGGCCGGTGGCATCTGCGTGCCATGCTGTGTGGGTCAAGTCTGAGACATGAAAATCCGATGGCGGCAGCCCCGATGGCGCAGTCAAGGTTTTGACGATGGAATTTGATGCTGGCTCGTATATGAGAACGGAGCCATCGGCTAGGCACGCTGCTATTTGTGATGAGTTGATCCACTCGAGCACCACGAGTCTGGCAGATTTGGCAAGCGTAAATAGCGAGTTGATGGAGGTGGCGCTGGCGGCCACAGACTGCACACGAATTTGGTGGGAGTCTAGCGCTCTAATTCCAGAGGCAACATATGAGCACGACGGGTCGAACCGGGGGGTGAAGGCGTCACTCATGAAGAGAGTTGGTGCAAGATGGAGCTGAGATGCGCGGTGTGTGCAGGTGCGATGGACCTGGGAGAGTAGTCAGAAGAGCAAGTTTGGCGGAGGTTTTGGGGGAGAAAATGGAGAATTTGCACTTTGACGAGACGGTTGGATTTTGGTTCTTTGGTTGATTTTTGGGTGACGGCTGCCGCGCTTGAGCTACGTGGTCCGAACGTCAGTCCTATATTGCGGCCGCATCTGGTGCATTTTGCAGCCGACGGGGTGGAAATCGAGTTCGGAGAAAGCCAGACGGCCTTGCTCATATGGATTCCAACACCTTAGCTTTTTTTAGCGCGTTCGCTTTTAAGTTGTGCCTGTGTTAGTTGATCTACTTCCTACGGCCAACTGCCTACTGTGAGGATGCAGTGAGACAGATCCAGAGTATTTTCTGCTCGAACTCGCTTTGAATAGTGAAAACTCATCTCCCCGGAAAAAATGATTTTCACCATGCTCGTTCATCTACTCGTCCACATTGTCGATATATCTCAGACTAGCCACGCCTCGCAAAAAGCTGAGTAAGCGAAAATCCAAGATACTCGGCCCCGCTCGCCCGTGCCAACCTCGTATATTTGCTCTGACAATATTAATATATCTTCTCCAGCCCGATGCAGTCCGATGATTCTCCACGGAAATCAACAATGCCCCATTTTAAGGTTTACACGTTCAGAGTCTGTAGGTCAGTAATCCGTGGCAGTGTGGCTGAGCAAACAAGACGCCAACCCCAAAAACCTAGGCCAATTCTCCTGGCCCCGAAAATATTGCCCTCCGTTCTATCGCCCCTATTTCGTCAACTTCGTCTCTACTTCTCGTCTCGGGATCTCGGTTCGCGCACTTCCCTCAGCATACCAACCACATTCTCTACCGGCTCTCTTAAACATAAAATGCCACTCTGCGGCGGAGGTCCTAATATCAGTATGTCAAGTCCTCGGATCACCAGAATCCATGCCATCTCTTCTCCCCACTAACTTTTTCAGTCCAGCGGAAAATCGTCATCCTAGGCGACGGTGCCTGTGGAAAGACATCGCTCCTCAACGTGTTCACGCGAGGTTACTTTCCACAAGTCTACGAACCAACGGTGTTTGAAAACTACGTTCATGACATCTTCATTGACGGACAGTCGGTGCAATTGTCCTTATGGGACACAGCCGGCCAAGAAGAATTCGATCGGTTGAGAGCTCTCTCATACTCAGACACGCATTGTATCATGCTATGCTTTTCTATTGACTCTCCTGACTCGTTGGAAAATGTCCAGCTGAAGTGGGTGGGCGAGATTGCTGACCACTGTGAGGGGGTCAAACTTGTGTTGGTAGCTTTGAAGTGTGACTTGAGAAACGACGAAGGCGCCAACCCTGGACTCATAGAGGATGAGAGTTTCAACCCCTATCATCAGTCGCATTCCAGTAAGCGCCTCGTTTCGTATGAGGAAGGATTGGAGGTTGCCCGTAAGGTTGGTGCGTTGAGATACTTGGAGTGCTCGGCCAAAAAGAATAGAGGCGTCAATGAGGCATTCAGCGAGGCTGCACGGTGTGCATTGAACGCCAAACCCAAGGGTGCCAACGATGCTGAGCCTGAGAAGAAGGGCTGTGTTGTTATGTGATGGGCAGTGAGAGAAGGTAAGAGTGAGCAGATGAAGCCACGGTGCCCTTCAGCGAGAGAGAGAGAGAGAGAGAGAGAGAGAGAGAGAGAGAGAGAGAGAGAGAGAGAGAGAGAGAGAGAGAGAGAGAGAGAGAGAGAGAGAGACCCCCCGCGC